>PVIU01000309.1:0-57500 GCA_004026605.1 Ondatra zibethicus
CAAGAGTGGTATTGCTGGATCCTGAGGTAGGTTGATTCCCAATTTCCTGAGAAACTGCCACACTGATTTCCAAAGTGGTTGCACAAGTTTGCATTCCCACCAGCAATGGATGAGAGTTCCCCTTACTCCACATCCTCTCCAGCATAGGCTATCATTGGTGTTTTTGATTTTAGCCATTCTGACAGGTGTAAGATGGTATCTCAAAGTTATTTTGATTTGCATTTCCCTGATCGCTAAGGAAGTTGAAGATGACCTTAAGTATCTTTTGGCCATGAATATCTTGATCACCACCATAGAAATTTCGTCCGATGGATGGAGATAGAGACAGAGACCCACATTCACATCAGAGCAATGGATTGAGCTCCCAAGGTCCAGTCAAAGAGCAGAAGGTGGGAGAAGATGAGCAAGGAAGTTAGGACCGTGAGGGGCTGGACCACCCACTGAGACAGTGTGCCTGATCTAATGGGAGCTCACCAAATCCAGCTGGACCGCGACTGAACGGGCATATGATCAAACTGGACTCTCTAAATGTGGCTGCCAATGGGGGCAGACTGAGAAGCCATCAACAATGACACTAGGACCTATCTCTTCTGCATGTATTATCTTTTTGGGAACCTAGTCTATTTGGATGCACACCTTCCTAGGCCGGGATGGAGGGCGGAGGGCCTTGGACTTCCCACAGGGCAGGGCACCATGCCCTCTTTTAAGGAAGCAGCAGGAGGGAGGAGGGGGGAGCGGGAGGGGACTGGGAGAAGGGGAGGAAATGTAAATTTTTTTGAATGGAAAAAACAAAAGAATATGGAAAATAAATAAATAAATCTTTAAAAAAATAGAGTGAGCTGAGTGGTAAAATGGGAGTCTTCAGTTTCATAGAAATAAATGGAGCACTACTAATCAAATCTGTTTGGACAGACTGTGTATGGATGTGTCCCATAGCTCAGTGAGGAAAGGTGCCTGTTGCTAACCCTGACGGCCTGAGTTTGATCCTGGAATCCACATGGTGGAAAGAGAGAACCAACTCCTGAAAGTTATCCTCTAACCTCAATATACATACACACACTCAATAAATGTCATAAAGTAATTAAAATGAGCGCGTCACAGAATTAACTCTCTGTAGCATGGCTTCGCTGTGAAAATTAAAGAGCGTTCTGTAACGCATGGCTGCAAATGCCACAGATGGTGGTGGTGGTCTGTGTAGTGCAGGAGCTGGACTGGAAGGCCTTCAGAGTTCCACATTTTACAGCAAAGGAAATGGAGGGCTAGGCAGCAGTCTTGGTCCAGCTGCTACTTGTTTGACTTTGGGCATGTGATTTCCGTGCTTTTGGATCTCAACTTCTTCTACCTGCATCTACAAAATGAAGGGGTCATGGTCAGCTCACACGTCCTGTGACAGTATGAATCACAGAGCCATGTTGTAAGATCTTAGAAGATTGGTTGGCTAGTGGAGGCAGCTTTTAGGAGCCTTCAAGAGGCATTCAAAGCCCAAGACGGAGAAGGCTGCAGAGTCTTTCTAGCGGGTTAAGACATTCCTGAGTCTCTGGATTGACTTACACCTGACGTTACGGCCTAGGTAAACTGAAGGCCAACTGATTGATTTGTACCCCTTCCCTCCTAGGATCCTACCTGCATGGGTGGTCTATCTCGGGGGAAGAGACAGATTGTGTGGGAAATGGGAGTCAGGGGCAAGTGGAGGACAGGGTGGAATTCACTGAGTGGAGTGGAGAGGCAAGCAACCTTTCCCTTTTCAGACCCTCCTGTCAGAGCCTCACGGGACATTTGGAATTCTGACGGGAGGAACACAGAAGCCATATTATGTACTTTCTTGAGCCAGCTAAAAAGAACTAATGATTGTCAAACTCCTGTGGATGAGACGCTGCCATTGGCTCCACCTCCCTATGGCTCTCTCAGTCTGTGCCCATGGCAATGAGCTCCAGGCCATGAACTCAGTAGACATTGCCTGCACTTCATGTCTCTTGCCTTTGCTTAAACTGTTTTCTTAAGCAGGAATTCCTTGGCACTTTCCATCTGCTCAGCAAACTCATCCATTCAAACTCATCCATTCATCCTTTCCCAAGACACCTGCCCCCTCTTCCACTCAATAACTAGTTTCTCTTGTTGTTACCAGATGGGCTTTGAAAACAGCCTCATTAGAAAACCCTGCTACAAAAAAAAAAAAAAAAAAAAGGAAGGAAGGAAAGAAAACCCTGCTACTCAGCCATTGTGGGCCCAGTGTGTTCATGCACATGTGCTTGGAGATTTCAGGTCAGGGAGCTGGGCCTCATGCATTTTTTTTTCTTCCAGGCCTGTTTACATAGTAAGCACTAAAGAACAAGATAGCAAGTGAACCAATACCTCTTCTTTTAGAGAGCTCCCCCACCCCTTAACTCTCTTCCCAACAGATTCCTGAAAACAGCATTCAATGCTTTCAGAGAAAAACAAAGAAGTAAGAACTCTAAGTTGGATCAAGACAGGCTGCCTTAGGGAAAGGAGAGGCTCCTGATCAGGTGGCATGAAGCAGGCAAGGGAAATTGTGAGCCTTCTTTGGAAGCCCAGACACTTCCTGCATCTGATCTGAACCCATTTATCCAAAGGGCAAACATTCTTGGCCCCCAAACATCAGTAAATGGTTTTGCAACACTCTTCCCTGTGTACCTAGGTGTGGCCATCCACACCCACACACCGTACACACTCAGTCCCAGTCTCTTGCCTTTCAAGAGAGCCTTTCATGATCCCAGCCTTGGCTTGTGTCGGGCTGTGTGACCTTGAATACTGCGTTTATTTCCTCTGAACAGCATCTGTAAGATGGGGGCAATTACCCATGCCCGGCTTACCTCATGAACACTGGAAGAGACAATAGATGGGGAAGTGTTTTGGAAGCAGCAAAGGTAAGAAAACATTACTGGCTGCTAACATGGTTTCCCCAGCTGTCTCCACGTCTTACATATAATATACATATAACTTATATAATAAATTCACCCCTTAGTACCAAGAACAGTCCCCCTGTGTGCCACTCCCTGCCGTGGCCCTCCCACCCTCCACAGAAACCAGGGCGTTCTTATTACTTTACATGAACCTCAGAACTGTGGGCCTCCTGCATTGTTTCCCACCTGTCTCCCAGGATTTTCTGGTGAATCCTGTCACCCTTGCCATTTAGAAGTGACACTCTGCAGTGTGCGAATGAGGAGATCTGGGTTTCTGCCCCCTACTGATCCAGTATGTGTAGACGGGAGGTTCATGGTCTTGTCTGGCCTCCCTCTTAGAGGCTACTTCAAGCACCCCCACACGACAGACAGGAATGTGCCTTGAGAAGTGTGAAGAAAGTTGCTTGTTGGTTTTCATCTTAGGGCGTTAACAGACTTTAAAAGCAGTTTTTAACACTTCCAGCATAGAAACCCTCTATCTGGCATTGACAAAGTGGCTGAGTGCCAGAGAGAATGCGTTCATTCAATATCTGCATGTGAAATAGAGTCCTGGGCTAGGGGTGAGGCGAAACTGGCTCTAATTCAATTTGGCCCCCCCGGTGTGACCTTAGATAAGGGCCTCAGTTTCCTCACATGCAAATGAATGAGGCGTTGGAAGCAGGAATTAGGAGGCATTGCTACCTGGGCTTTTGCACTCTGACTGAGATAAAAGACCTCCCAAACATTCCCCTGTGCCCTAATGTGGTTTATGTGGAGCAACTGGAGCATGAAACCCATTCTACAGGTGCCGCGACTTTTAGAAAAGAAAGCCCAAGTCACATTGCCATGGTTGACCGGTACAGGTTTACACTACCTGAAAACTAGAAACCAAGATGCCTGCCTTCCAACCTAGATCTGCTACTAGCCACAGAAGTTGCTTTGGGAGTCCCACGCTTTCCTAGGAACTGGTCGCTGAAGGCTAGTCACAATGGAGTACAATGGGCAAGGCAGTTCTGCAGAGCCCGCAGCTTTGGTCGAGCAAGACTGACTCCTGGAATGTTGCTTCCGCGAGTACCCCCTGCAGACCTGTAGGTGTTCTCTTGCCTCTCTGCAGGTATAGAGGAGCTTTTGTTGCCTGGACGGAGTACTTGGAGGACGTGTGCGAGCCTCCAACGATTTCCATGATCAGCTAAACTCTCATCTACTTGTGTTGCTGTGGGATACCTGCTCTTCTCTCTGGGGAGGATCCACTCGGTATTTTAGTAGCACCCCAAACCGGGTCCTCCCTGTCCAGAAAAACACATACTGGACCCTCGCCGAGGAGACGGAAACCCCTGCACTTTTCCAACCCTGTGCGTGCGCCTTACCTGCCTCTGCGATCTTCCCCTGTGAGCGCTGCAATGATGCCCAGCAGCGCTCCTTGCCGTCACAGCTCTGCACAGCTCTCAATCCCCTTTCCCTTCCCAGCGTGTCCCCCTCCCCCGGCCCCGCCCTTCACCGCTGGCTAGCTTCGGGCGCCTCCGCCCAGCTCCTTGGCCTCACCCGGTTGTGGGGAACCGCCCGCTTCCTGGACCTGAGACCAAATTTTTCTCGGTCTCACAGTTTGTGTCGCTATGTCTTAGCCAACCTAGCAAAAAGCTGATCTCCGGAAACCCAGACCAAGCGCTGGCCATTGGAGGAGTTGGGCGTGGCACCTGTGTGGTTGTGTGGCCCTAGGCAGCTCCCTACTGGGGCCTTGGTTTCCTCACAGCTGGTTATCACCATTCCTTCACAGGCTTATGGTAGGGTCAGACGTGTTCTCGGAATCCAAGATACTAAAACAGTAATAGCCAGGGGAAAATGTGCAATTCTAACACAAACCCTGTTTTGCAGTTTGCAGATGCCCAAATTTGGGGGTGGGCGGGGGTTGGGGTGGGGGGAGTGTCACTTATCTATACCTACCAAGCAAGTTAATCAGAGCACAAACTCAGAATCCATTACACTCCAGCAGGTGCCTCCTCCTTCAGTAGACCCTCACGTTCCTGATAACTTGCATCCAGCCATATCTTAAGGGGTGTCTGCCCCAGATCACTGGGTCCTCATTCAAATTGTTTCTGATGATGTAACAGGCTACGTAAAAGAGAAGAAGCCCAGGGAAGCCGAGAAATGGGGGCCAGGAGACCATTAACAGGAAGATGACAGAAACAGGGATCAGGAACTTAGGGACCACTTACTCAAGCTCTCTTTACCAGCGCAGGGCCACACAACGCATTCAGATGAGCTCCCTCACACCCTTGCAAAGATCTACTGCAGTGTTTCTGAGGCATGTAATTCAATCACAGAATTTTAGTATGTGATTATCTAAGAAGTTCTTAGGATGGGGAGGACCCGTTGTGTGGCAGGTATCTTGTGTATAATTTCTAATCTTCAAAACACATCATCGCTGTGCTGTTTCTGTGCCATACACGTCTCTCCAACCATTCCTCCCTAAGCTGGAGACTACTTCTCAGAGAAGTGACCTGGCCACCTAGGTGTGCTCTCTTAGCTTCCAGTCTACAAACCAAGGGAGTGCTGCTTTCAGTAAAGTAGATTGCAGGCTCCTCCCAGAGGCTCTGGTTCAGAAGAGCTAGGGCCCAGAAATCAGCGTTTTAATAAACAAGACTCCCAGTGATGCTTAACACTAGCCTTGAGGGTACCAGACATACAAGTGGTGCACAGACATATATGCAGGCAAAATACACACACGCACACACACACACCAAAGAAAAAAAACAAACAAAAAACCCACATAGGGTGGAAAAGATGGTTCAGCAGCTAAGAACACCTGTTCTTCTTGCAGGAGACCCCGTTAGGTTCGTAGTGTCCATAAGGTCTCTGACAACCATATGTCACCCCAGTTCTAGGGGATCCAATGTCCACTGGTACCAGGTACACATGTAATGTACAGGCATGGAGGTGGGCAAAATAATCATAGACATAAAATAAAATAAATAAATCTGAGAAAAAGAGTTTAAAAGACTAGCCTTGGATAAACAGCCTTGGTTCAGTCAAGGTCCTCCCCCACCCCTGTTTGGAAAAAGCCTTATATTCATGACATAGGACTCTTTGTTATACTGAGAGTTGGGCAGTTAGATTGTTAGTGCTCCAAGGACACAGTTAATCTTCTGTTCCAATGACATTTTGGAGTCGGAGATTCTGATTCATATCATCTTAGAGATCTAGAATCCTTAGCCATAGAACCTAAGTTCTCTAGTCCCTCACCTAGAGAATCCTCGTGTTTGACCCGGAGCTGCCTGGCTTCACTAACGGCAGGGAGGAAACTCATGGCCTCAAAGCCAGAAAGTGGATCTAATTGCCTTGATATCATCACATCTCAGGCTGCCTCTTTCTGCCCTTTGGTCTTTGCACCCACTGGAAACATGAAGGCCCAATCTTTCTTTTAAAGAAGGCGGCTGAACAAGGAGCTGCTGGAAAATGGTTTGAGCTGCCTCATTGCCCCCCAACTGTGCTTTGCAGGTTTCCTATGAGGCTAACATGCACAGGTGCCCAGAGCTTGGCATTCGGGATGTGTGCAGGAAAGGCATTGTTCCTTGGATAAGAAAGGGCAGGAGTAAATAAGAGTTTCTTCCCCGAGGAGCCTGTGAGAGGAGCTCCTTCATCCGCAGAGGCAAGGTCTTCCATTAAGATGGGGACTGTGAAGGACAGAATGGAGACGGAGGCAGGATGACTCTCCTAGAGATATCCCACCTTCAAGTCTTAGCTTAGATGCCACCTTCTTGTGATGTCCTTAGCCATTCCATTTCCAAATTCAAGCGCTTTCCTTCTCTTACTCACTAATACCCTTCTCTGTTTTGGTGACGAGTGACCCTGCCTGCCGAGCCGTCTCACTGGTCCTTTTGCGTTTATTTTTCTAGTCTGTTGCTAGCGTTCTGGCTATATCTTCAGCCGAGGCTCCATCGAAGTCTAGACTTCAGAGTCTAGAAGCCACCTAAACAGTCAAGACTTTGGTGTAGTGGATGGAAAAGCCCACTGTCTCTCCCCTAACTCTCCCTGACTCTTCATTCTTTTTTTAATTATTATTTATTTATTATGTATACAGTATTCTTGCTGCATTTTTTTACCTGAACACCAGAAAAGGGCACCAGATCTCATAGTAGATGGCTGTGACCCACCATGTGGTTGCTGGGAATTGAACTCAGGACCTCTGGAAGAGCAGTCAGTGCTCTTTACCTCTGAGCCATCTCTCCAGCCCAGTGACTCTTCGTTCTTATAATCACTCCTTTCTCCTTCCCATCGGGCTTCAGGGTGGCAACGAGCCCAAGTGTTTCCAGCCCCAGGATACTCTAACCCTTCTATGGTTGCCCATTCCTTTGAGCATCTTTAAACAGAGCCTTCTCCGTTACTGGGATTAAATCTGACTGCTTCTGAGGCCCATTTTGGTGCTTCTACAGCACTTCCCTTCCATCCAGCACTTCCCATCCCGAGTTATGATTGACTCCAACCCTGGGACAGAACTGTCGGAGGGTACCAAGTCATTCTCAGTACCAAATCTAGCACATAGTAGATGCTAAGATGAATTTGTTAAGTGAATGAATGAATGAATGAATGAATGATGGTTATGGCCATGGAAATCACTTGGCATTGTGCTCTCAAGGAAAACTCTCCAAGAAAAAAATACAACTGGAGAAAGCCTGAAGGAACAGCAGGGAGCTTTTTCAGGCTTTAAGCTAAATCCTGTTGGCATCAGACTCCCAGGTCTAACAACTCACTCGTCCCTAAATGACACACACTGAGTCCGGAACTCCAGCTCCCCCTCAATCTCTGTCTCTCAAGCATCAGAAAAACAAGTGACACCTGAACCTGGGCCATTTAAAGAAAGTGTGATGAGGGCTTAGGAAACCAACAAGGAGCAGGGCAGTACACCTGGTTAGCAGCGGTGGGAAGAGAAGCCAGCCGGAGAATGAGAGGTGGAGGGAATGGGGATTTCCAAGAATCTGGTGAAGGACAGTGGTAGGAATCCAAGCTGGACTTACAACCAACCATGCTGGAATAAATCCCAGTTTCTCTTCCCCTCCTGCCCTTGGCCTTCTACCACTGCCTCCTGTTGGCTCAGCCCAGATGCAAGCCCCAGAGCCAGGGGGCCTGTGCTGGGCAGAACATTGGCACATGGAGGGACAAGCAGAAGGATCTAACAGAGGCAGTGACAACAGGCAGATGAGTGGTTCCTCTTGTGTTCCCTTCCAGTCCTGGGTCTGAGGGTGAGGAGATGCGATAGTGGGAGTAAGAGAACTAAGGTGTGTGGGAGGAGGGTGAGAAACATCACAGGACGTAGAAGACAGCAACCTTCAGTTTCGGAAAGTACTGTGTGCTCTCCATCTCTCAGGCCTTTAGCTGTGCTGCTCTCTCTGCCCCCTGGTTGGGGAGGCCTCCAGTCCAAGGGTGGTGATGAGGGAGCCCCTGGATCAAAAGTGCACTCTTTGTTTCTTCAGGTGCTTCACATCATCCACCTCAAAAAAATCATCAGATGTTTGGAAGACAAGCAACAGATGGCTGTCTTTACTGGAGCACATCTGAACTTAGTCAGGCAGAATCTCCTAATTCTTCTGAGTCTAGAAGTCTCGTAGACAGTGAAGCCTTCAGTGCAGTGGAGGGAAAAGCCAGCTGAGGACATCATTGGCTCTAGGACCTGGGCCAAATTACTTTAAGCTTCAGGATCATTACCTGCCAAACAGGAATTTTGCTTGGTCCTGCAAATCTCAGAGGGTGCTGAGAAGCAAATAAAGGCAAGGTTTGGAAAGGACCCCAAAGCCTTAAGATTATTGTTGCTGTGATGACCAAAGCACCTTGGAAAAGAAAGAATTTATTTATCTTATGTGTCTACATTCCTGTTCATCACTGAAGGAAGTCAGGACAGGAATTCAAACAGGGCAGGAACCTGGAGGCAAGAGCTGATGCAGAGGCTGTGGAGGGGTGCTGCTTATTGGCTAGCTCCTCATGGCTTGCTTAGCCTCCTTTCTTATAGAACCCAGGACCACTAACCTGGGGATGGCTCCACCCACAATCACTAATTAAAATGTCTTACAGGCTTGCCTACAGTCCATCTTATGGAGACATTTCCTCAACTGAGGCTCCCTCCTCTCAGATGACTCTAGCTTATATCAAGTCAACATAAAACTAGCCAGCATACTTTTGGAGGAATCATTATGGGTTTCTCCACCAGACCAGCAACTTCTGACAGGAGGGGCTGTGCTTTGGAGTTTTTCAATATTTTTAAACCCACACAAGGCAACTAAAAACCAAAACGCTGGTCCTGACTGAGGTTTTTCTACTTGATGGATGTGTCAGAAGTGAATTTGGATCTCTCAGAAAAAGGCCTTCAGACAAGGACCTGATCACAAATGGGTCATACATGAAGAGATGCATTAGTAAAGTGGGGGCTTAACTATTAGGTTATATAAGGTGTACCCTTAGCAGGATGGAGTTCCAAGGTAAACTGAGGTAAGAGTAAAAGGAAGAGCTAGTCCTGATGCCTTTATTTGAGACCCTGATAATTATGCCTGACACCTAGCCCAGAGTTCACTGTTTTAAGACATAGTATTCTCACTATTTTCCTTTCCTTTCCTTTTCCTTCCTTCCTTCCTTTCTTCTTTCCGTCCTATCCTAATTTCTTCCCTCTTTTTTGAGACAGGATCGCAATTCACTATGTAGATTGGCCTGAACTCACAGAGTTCCACCTGCCTCTCCTCCCTGAGTGCTGATATTAAAGGTGTGTTCCACCATAGTCTCACTACTTAACTGTGGCTGACTAGAACTCACTTTGTAGACCAGACAAACTTGTAGCAGTGCTCTTGTTCCTCCTCTTGATGCTGAGATCACAACACACATGGCTTAAAATATTCTCTTGCATTGGCGCTATTGTAAGCAGAGCATTTGTCTCTAATTTATGACCCAGAATTCTAATCCATTCACTCTCGCCTCGAGGCTTTCTCGCCCAATTCTGCCTTTTCAGATTTATCACTTCATCTACATTCTGGCAGTTTCTGTTCACACAACTTCCAGGCCACTTAACACTTGATTGCTCATTTTGTCTACAGATGTGTCTCTGCTACAAAGCTGTGACTCCTAGAAAGGGCTGGACCTGACCCATCTCTGTACCCTCGGAGTATAGGAGAGGCTGACAAACCTTTATTATCATCCATTGCAGTCAACACAGATTGAGGACACATTGGCCAATGGAAGCCTACTGAGTGTGGTGCCATGGGGTCTAGAAACCATCTTACATGAAAATAGAAGAATCAGGAGTGTTTTGCTTGGAAAGAACCCATCTGAGAATTAATCCACTTTCTGATTTTGCAGACCATTTCTGGACATTGCCTCTGCACAAGCCCTGGGCTAGGAATGAATCCTCGGGTGCACAGCTACCATGCTGCCTGCAGAGCTCACAGTCTGGATGGTGTTGGACACACAGACAAGGAACTATGACACAGTGTGGTCAAGGCCACCAGGAGACATGAGGGTTATGCCCAAGAAAGGCCTCTGGGGAGACATTGCGAGAGGATCCAAGGATGACAATGTGGTAACAGATTTCAGTTTAGGTTAAAAAATGATTTTCATTTTTTAAAGATTTATTGCTTTTTATGGTTTGGTTTGGTTTTGCTTTTTTCAAGATAGGGTTTCTCTGTATAGCTTTGGTGCCTGTCCTGGAACTAGCTTTGTTTGTTTGTTTTTTGAGGCAGGGTTTCTCTGTAGCTTTGGAGCCTGTTCTGGAATTAGCTCTTATAGACCAGGCTGGTCTTGAACTCACAGAGATTTGCCTGCCTCTGCCTCCCAAGTGCTGGGATTAAAGGCGTGCACCACCACTGCCTGTCTGGAACTAGCTCTTGTAGACCAGGGTGGCCCCGAACTCACAGAGATCTACCTGCCTTTGCCTCCCGAGTGTGGGGATTAAAGGCGTGCACCACCACCGTCCAGCTAAAGATTTATTACTTTTTAAATTTTTGTGTTTGCCTGGGCATGGTGGTTTACAACTTTAATCCTAGCACTTGGGGGGCAGAGGTAGGACAATTTTATGAGCTGGAGGGCAGCCTGTTCTACATAGCAAGCTCCAGTCCCGGCAAGGCTATAATGAAACTGTGTCTCAAAAAGCCAGTAACAATAACAGCAGCAATAGTAATAATATAAATTTATGTATATGTGTGAGCCTACTAGGCTAGGCATAATTGTTGACCTGTAATCCAGCACCTGGGATATGGAGGCAAGAGGATCAATTTAAGGTCTGGTCCTGGGCTACATGAGACCCTGACACAAATTGAAAGGCGAAAAGGCTGCTGGGGTTGAGCTTTGTGTGGAGTGCTTGCTTACCATGCATAAGTCCATCACAGCACTGACAGAAACAGGCAAAGGGCCGGCTCAGGAGGCAGATCTGGAGGTGTGTGAGTAAGGCTGGGAAGCCCATTCCACGGACTGAACACTGATGTGTATCAGCAGAAGGACAAATGCAAAGGCTCATCATGCAAGCTATCAAACCACTTCCTCCTCTGTGCTAGCAATACGGATATAAGACAAAAGCTGAAGGCAGTGGCTTGGTGGCACATTCCTTTAGTCTCAGCACTCAGGAGGCAAAGGCAGGCACAGCTACATAGTAACACTGCTCAAACAAACAAACAAAATAACAAAAAACAAAAAACAAGCAAGCTACCAAATTTAGTCTTTCATATACAGAAGTTCATAGTTCTGGGAATTTGAAAAATTAAACACTATGACCTTAGTCTAGTGTTTCTTTGTTGTTCTTTTAAGATACAGTCTCATGTAGCCCAGGATGGCCTTGAACTTGATATGTATTGGAGAATAATATTGAACTTCTGATTCTCCTGCCTTCAGCTCTTAAATGCCAGGATTACAAGCATACCCCACCACACCTGGTTTCCTGCAGAGGTGGGTAACGAACAGAGTTTCCTGCACTCCAGGCAAGCATTCTACCAACTGAGTGACAACCCCAGCCCCACAGCCTTGTTTTTAAAAGCAAAAGATTAGTAACAACCTTAATGTCTCCACTAGAAACTACTTAAATAAACAAGGGCACAGAAAGTCATTCAATGGAATACTAAATAGTCCTTTAAAAGAGTGAAATGCTCTTTATGGGAAGGGAGTAGGCCAAAGCACCTTGAACTGAGTACTGCCATTTTAACTTCAACCTCCCTTTTACCTGCAGCGTGAAATAAAGTTCAGGCTCCCAAGCCCTAGAGAAGCTGAGAACTTTCCAATGGCTGAACAGCCCTCTCCCTAAACTGTAGAACTAGTCGTCATGCATCTTTAGTTCTCTGGAAACATGATGGTTGTTCCCAAGAACAGAAGGAACAAATGAGTCTGATTGGTTGGACTGAAAGGCTTGCATTGTATATCAGTTGACAATGATGGAACATTCAAGGAAGCCCCTAATCTCTGAATCCTGATTAGTGAAAAATTGTAACTGTAACTTGGTGATAAATGTTGTGCTTAAAAACCCCACTTCTGCCCCTGCTCAGGGCTGTCAGGAGAAATGAGGCTCCCAAGTTCTTGTACTGCAGCCCTGATCGATCAATGAAAAGCTTATGTGGTGGTTTAATAAATCTTTGGAACCCATAGTGTTGTCTCTCTCCTTCCTCATGACACATAACAGTCTGGGTGTAACATTATGTACTGATCTGAAGCAACATCCAAAGCAGAGGGCTAGCACACAATATGCTACTACGTGAGAAAGGGTGTGCATAAACACATATGTGCATTCATTTACATGTACATGCACACATATATACATACATTAACACACGCACAAATATTCTAAAACATATAAGTAAGACATACTGTCCTGTAAGCTTTCAGGGAAGGAGACTGGGGTTGCAGGTGTGAGGGACTGGAACAACTCCTACATTTCAACATGCTATACCCTTACATTTTTATTCTGCATACATGCACTATTAAATGATGAAGGCCAGGCCTGGTGGCATACTTCTATAATCCAAGCTCTTGGGAGGTGAAGGCAGAAAAACCAGAAGTTCAAGTTCATGTTCATCTACTGCTACATAGCAAACTTGGGCAAACAAACAAACAAAACACAATAAAAGGTTTTAGTAAAACAAAATTAAATCATTCAAAACCACAAATCATATGCCAAGTTGTACACACTCACAATCCCAGTACTTGGGGGGCTTTGGCAGGAGAACTGCGTTAAGTTTAAGACAAGCCTGGGCTGCATATTGAGATCTGAAAAAAAGGGACAAAACAAACAAAAATACGTATAATTATAAAGACCATATAACAACATGGAAAACTAAACTTTAAGAGAGGATTTTTGTATGCAGCAAGATACATGCTCCTGGTCACGCTCCCAAAGCTGGTTCTGTCTGGTTTCCTGGCCATCCTCACTGAGAGAACAAGATCTTAGACCATTAACAGCCAGTCACGTCCGTACCCTCAGCACTGGCCCACCAGATGCTGGACAATCTGTTTACGCATGAGGAAAAGCTTCTGAACAAACAAGAGGGGGCTTTCTCCAGGGGGAGGTCAGGGAGCTACATGTCTTCCTCTTGCTCAGCTTCCTTCCTGAAGGAAGGTCCCCAGTGGGAAACCGGAGGTAAGATCTGTCCTGTCAGGAAGGAGAGCCAGGAATCTGCACCAGTGGCTCCGCTAAACTCTGGTGTTCTGCCCCCTATCCTCCCTGGCTCTGCCCACTTGCTGTTGGAGGCTCCTTTCCTTTAGGACAGAAGTCCCATTCCCCTTAGAGACAAGCCTTCTACCCTGACTCAACTGTATAATCTCATTCAAATCACTTAGCTTCTCAGTGTCATGTTTTAAAAACCTTTTTTGTTTTATTTCATGTGTATAAGTATTTTGCCTGTGTGTGTGTGTGTGTGTGTGTGTGTGTGTGTGTTTGTGTGCACATTTGTCCAGTGCCCAAGGAGCTCAGAAGAGGGTGTTGGATCCCCTGATCTGAAGTTACAGATGGTTGTGAATTACCATGTGGATGTTGGGAACTGAACCTTGGTTCTTCTGCAAGAGCAACACATGCTCTTAGCTGCTGAGCCATCTCTCCAGCCCCAATCTACCTTTGTTTCCCACCCATAAAATAGTCCTATATTGACAGGTTGCTGGGCAAACAAAAGAAGCATTATTTCTTTCTACAGCCTGTACCATTTCCGTGCTACCTTCTTGTCAGTCTCCTCCGCCTTCTCCTCTTCAGCCCGTGTCTCATCTATCACAGCCTTCCTCTTTCTCCTAGGGCTCACAGGCTTAGAACATCACTCACCATATCCATGCACCACAGATCCATATATCCAGCTGTCTCTGAGCTTTCTCCATGTTCATTTCCTGTGACTGTCTCAAACTTGATCCATCAACAACTTAACTTGGTTACAGAGTTCCAGGCAGTGAAGGGTATCACCTGTGACAGATATTCCCACTTCGGTTCAGTACATCCTCCCAAATTATCTATATTCTGTCTAGTTAACAGTTTACACACCATCATAGGTCTTCATAAGTGTGAACTAGAGGGTGAGTAGTCCAATTAACTCATGGTTTTTCTACCAAAACATACTAGGTTTGCATTAACTAAACTGAATTGTACAGGGTTATTGTAAGGATTAAATGAAATAACTTACAACACTGGGAAAAATATTGCCATAGTCCACGTTCAGTAAGTGTTTGTAGCACAAAATTAATTCTTAATTTATATAGAAAGAATGTAATCAATCAGCCTTATCAAGAGTTGATACTATATTTTTACCTGTTAGATAAAGAGCTCAGCAGCAGCAGCTTGCACTTATCATTTTCTGCTTCCTGATTGTGGGTGTGATGTGGACAGCCGCATTGTGCTTCTGCCATCATGTTGGTTCATGTCTCTGAACTGTGAGCTACAATCAACCTTTTTATCCTATGAAAAAATCAAAACATAAACAAAACAACAACAACCTTAACTTAGCATTTTCCTCTCCAAACTTGGTTCTCATCCTCTGCCTTCTGTCCATTGATATCTCTAGAACCTTGAAGTCTGGCACCCACTGGCCTGCTCAGCCCTTGATTCCAGCCCAGTAGTCACATAGTCCTTTGATGTGGACTGGGAAATAGAGAAAGTTGGACTGAAGCACATGGTAAACAATAGCAGAGAGAAGGCTACCTAGGTTCCCTAAGGGTGCCAGTGCTCTCAATGCAAGGGGGATAAGAGATAGTTTGGTCTAGAGCCAAATATGATGCTATCCAATACCATTCATACCGTCTGTGGGGAATGGGGTTTTAAGTTAACACCTGTTTTCCATGAAGTTGTGTGTGGCTTTATCTACAAGTCATAGGTTGCTAGTCCAACACAGATGGGCAAGTGTAGAGGCCGGTTTTGAACTGCATAGAAACTCTGTGCAAGGGAGACTTGAGGTAGCATTCTTGCTGATAGGCTTGGCAAACCAAGTTGGGAGGAGGCAACTCAACTTGTCAGTAGAGTGCCTTGCCAATGGTCAGTCCTTGAGAACACAGACGTGCACTGTAGTTCAAAGGCTCTGATTAGGTTGTGGTTTGTCTTCTGATGAGGTGTTTTTACATATTATATTACAACAAGAGTTTTTCCCATAACACCGAGCTTTTTGTTTAGATTAGCTAGGGCACGAAGCTCTTGAAATTATTTACAACCAAGTTACTAGTCTATGAAACTATTTTCATGTATTATGGGAACCTAGTTTGAATAGTGATTTGAGTATTATAAAAAGAGCACTGGCTTTGCAATAAAGTGTGCAGTTGTATCTCCTACTCTTCATCCCCTGTGTCCTGATTTCTGCGGCACTACCCAGGGTCATCCATAACCGAGGAAGTTGAGGAAGAGTCCCCAACAGGCAAGGAATGGCTCTTTAGGGGGCTAAAGCAAACTCAAGACAAACTGTCATCAGGGTCTGGTCCTGCAACACTCCAACCTCTATACATCATTGATATTGAATCAGTTGTCTGGCCTTTGCAGTCACAGCTTCTTTCCAGGAGTTTTCGTCCACCAAGGCTTCGTGTTCTGCTCTGGTCCTATTCTGTGAGACTTCGCTGCCACTCTCCTCTATTCCAGAACCTTTTCTAATAACATCTTGCCTTTTTGTTTTTGTTTTGAGACAAGGTCTTACTATGAAGTCCTGGTTGGCCTGGAACTCACTACGTAGATCAGGCTGGCCTTGACTCACAGAGAGTCCTCTTCCCCCCGAGTGCTGAGATTAAATATGTATACCACTGAGTCCAGATGTTTGGTGTTGGTTTTGCGTTGGTTTTGCCTATGTTACAGTAGCTTCCTATACTTGAATATAAAGTGCCCCGAGTACCATAAATGTATCACGGAAGTTGGGATAGATGAGTCTATGCAGTGGTAACTGACAACCTCCCCTTTAGGTGGGCTGTTTGTGCTAGCATCAGATGAGGCTCTGCTTACTGCGGTCCCCCAGAAACAGGTGTCCTCTTCAATGTCACTGGGTCCTGTTCTGTATGGAAAGAACCTTGAAGTCTGGCACCAGTGTTCCAGCTGGGAAGTGAGATGCTAACCCTATTCATAGCTCACTTATTAGCACACATTACCTGTCTCTGCCTGACTCCAGGGTGTCAGGAAGTACATTCCTATCCTGTGTCCAGAGGGCAGGGAGCCAAAAATATGGTTGAGTATTAATAACTATCATGCACTTTCTGTAATCTGTTCTGTACCAGAATCTGAGCTAGAGACCAGTGATTAATAAATCATGCTCCTTTACTTTATTAAGCTTATTTATTTATTTGCTGAGACAGGGTCTTACTCTGTAGACCAGGTTGATCTTGAATTTACAGGGCTCTGCCTGCCTCTGCCTCCCAATTGCTAGAAATAAAAGTGTATTATATGTATCACATAAATTATATATATGATATATCTAATAAGCTTTATGTTTGACTAAAATAATTGTATCTCTTTATGGGGTACAATGTGGTATTTTTATGTATATATACACTATATACTGATCAGATTAGGGTGAAAAATATTAAATCCCTCAAATATTATTTCTCTGTGGTGAGAACATCTGAAATACTCTCCTAGCGATTTTGAAACACACACTACATTAACTGCAGTCACCCTACCAGGCAAAAACAGAGCCCTGAAACCTACTCTTCCTGCACCTGGAGACTGGCCGCACCCTCCCTTCTGCCATCTTCCCTGCCTCTGGTAACCATTATTTTAGCCTCCACCTCTATGAGACAACTTTAAGATTCCACGTTGTGTGGTTTGAATGAGATGTCTCCCATATTCTAAGGCATTTGAATACTTTGTCCCCAGTTGGTGGATGTTCAGGTGGGCTTAGAAGGTGTGGCCTTATTGGAGGAAGTATGTCACGGGGGCAGGTTTTGAGAGCGTAAAGACTTGTAGCCACTTCGATTTGCTCTCTCTGCTTCCTGATTTCAGGTCGAGATGTGAGCTCTCAGCGGCTTCTGCCACCATATCTAGTGCTTGTTGTAAGCGCCTCACCGTAATGGTGATGGACTCTTATTTCTCTGGAACCATAAGCCCAAAATAAACCCTTATTTCTATAAGTTGCCTTGGTCATGGTGTTTTATTAATGCAATAGAAATGTAACAAAGACACAAATATAAGCGAGATCACACAGCATTTGATTTTCTGAATCTGATTTGTTTCACTCATGAATGCCTCTATATTCATTCAAACAAGGCTGAATAGTATTCCATTGTACACGTATCACATTTACTTCATCCGATCATCAGCTGATGGTCACTCTGGTTGCTCCCATTTCCATGTCCTCACTATTGTAAATAACTGATGTGAGCATGAGAGTGATAGTCTCTATGGCGTATTAATTTCATGTATTTTGCATACATACATGTGGTGATTTGAATCAGAAAAGTCACCTATAGGCTCCCTTAGTCCCCAGTTAGAGTGTTGTGTGATGTTTTACTCTTGTGGCTTTTTTGGGGGGCCCACCACCAAGCTCCCAAATAAATCACTCACAGAGACTTATTCTTTTTTTGTTTTGTTTTGGTTTTTGTTTTTCGAGACAGGCTTTCTCTGTAGCTTTGGAGCCTATCCTGGAACTAGCTCTTGTAGACCAGGCTGGCCTCGAACTCACAGAGATCCACCTACCTCTGCCTCCTGAGTGCTGCGATTAAAGACGTGCGCCACCATCGCCCGGCCAGAGGCTTATTCTCAGTTATGAATGCCGGCCTTACTTTGGCTTGTTTCTTGCCGGTTTTTCTTAAATTATACTAATTGCCTTTTGCCTCTGGGCTTTTATCTTTCTCTATTTCTGTATACCTTTTTTTTTTTTTTTTACTTCTTTCTCCCTGGCTCATTGTGTAGCTAGCTGGGTGACTGGGTGGCTGGCCCCTTTTCTCTACATTCTCACAACTTCTGTTACCCTTCGTCTTATCGATACTAGATTATTGATGCAGCTGGGTTGAGGTAATATCTCACTGTAGCTGTTTTACATTTCACTGGTGACAGTGATGCTCAGTGGTTTTCTTTATTCGTGTGGACATCCTGGTCCCTAAGAGGCCTCTCCATGGCCACAGCACAGAACTGGTACAATGACCTTGGGTTTACACTCTGCTGCATCTTAGAACACTGGACTATCTAGACTAGGCTTCACTAACTCAAACACCTTTGGGAGTCAGGAAACCAGCACACAGACTGAATGAGAAAGGAGGGGTAGTCCTGGAGCTAAGGAGAACGTAATTTAAACCATGACCACTTCCCAGATTCCAATTATCATTCATAAGGCCCATTCCTTAATGCTGGCAAGTAATACATTTACATACAAACATGCACGTGCGAATCCTGGGAGCCAAAGAGAACACATCTGCAAGGTGTGTCGAACACACATGAACGACGGTTTGTGCGACTCAAGTCCAGAATAACATTTTGCTGTGCACACCAAAGGTGTGGTGCTTGGTTATTGACGTGTACCTAAAGGGACACATAAAAGCTGGGGCATCATGGGAGACAATGTGTGTGCCTCTCTCTTCCTCTGTGTGTTCGTGTGTGTGTTGTGCATACATTCATGTGCTATGGCATGCGTGTGGAGGTTAGAGAACAACATCTTCCACCTTGTATCTTGTGCTGTTACCACTGCATTTGGCAGGCTAGCTGCAACTGGCCCTGCAGGTTTCTCTTCTACCATGTTACCAGAGGAGTAATGGGTTTACCAATGTGTTCTTCTGATTTACTTGGGTTTTTTTTCTCTCTCTTTTCTTTCTTCCTTTCTTTTTTTTTTTTTTTTTTTGGTTTTTCAAGACGGGACTTCTTTGTAGCTTTGGAATCTTTCTGGAACTCACTCTGTAGACCAGGCTACCCTAGAACTCAGAGATCCAGCTGCTTCTGCTGGGATTAAAGGCGTGCACCATCACTGCCCATCTTACTTAGGGTTTCTATTGCTGCAATGAAACACCATGACCAAAATCAAGTTGGGGAGGAAAGGGTTTATTTGGCTTACACTTCCACACTGTATTCCATCGGTGAAGGAAGTCAGGACAGGAACGCAAACAGGACAGGATCTTGGAGGCAGGAGCTGATGCATAGGCCTTGGAGGGATGCTGCTTCTGGTTTGCTCAGCCTGCTTTCTTACAGAGCCCTGGACAACCAGCCGGGGTGGTACCACCCACAATGGGCTGGGTCTTCCCCCACCAATCACTAATTAAGAAAATGCCTTATAGGCTTGCCTACCACCCAATCTTATGGAGGCATTTTCTCAGTTGAGGCTCCTTCCCCTCAGAGGACTCTAGCTTGTGTCCGGCTGACATAAACTAGCCAGGACAGCTACTGTGCCAGTTTGTATGTGGGTGCTGGGATTTGAACTCAGGTTCTCATACTTCGACAACAAGCACTTTATCCTCTGAGCCAACTTCCAGCTCACGATGGGAGACTTTAAACAGCTCAGTTCCACTCAGTATTTAGGACCGGTCCACTGTGTGCCAGGTCCAGTGGTTTTTTTTCAAGAGATATGAAAAAAACGAGGTAGTCACAGATCTATTCTTTTTTAAAAATTTATTTATTTTATGTGCACTTTATTTGGTGTGAAGATGTCAGATCGCCTGGAACCAGAGTTACAGACAGCTGTGAGCTGCCATGTGGGTGCTGGGAATTGAAGCTGAGTCCTCTGGAAGAGCAGCCAGTGCTCTTAACCACTGTGCCATCTCTCCAACCCCCACAGTTCTATTCTTAAGGACCCTGCTGCCACGAGGGGAAGTTATGGGACCTGGTGATTGTTTCCTTAAAAAAAAACCAACGGAGAACAGAACTAGTCACAATGAGACTAGTTGCTAAGAACTGGGTCTGTGTCAATACTGTTCTCAGCTATTTTACCTGTCATTAAGCCATGTAACTCCTCTCATGCCTAGGCAGACAGTGTTTCGTATTGTGAAAGTGTAGTTCAGGAAGGCTGACTCAGTCAGCTACCATGTAGCTATTCTCTATGACCCAGAAGAACAGTACCAGCTCTCAGAGAGGATCAGGAGTTCAGGGTCATCCTTGGCGACACAGCAAGTTCTAGGTCAGCCCAGGCTATGAGGTCATTGTCAAAATCCAAGCAAACAGAGGCAGGGGTTTCTGGCACATTCTTATAATCTCCATATTCAGGAGGTAGAAATAGGTGAATCAGTAGTTCAATACTAGCTGAGCTACATAAGAGCATGTATCATTTTTTTTTAAAGTCAGTTTTAAGGCTATCCCCATGTGACCAGTGAGCACCTGCAGAATGTGGTTAGTCAAGTGAGGTGCCTAGAAAGTACAAAGCATGCACCCGATTTTTGATGACTTAGTATGATAACTATAAAATAGTAATGTTATATACTTAGAGATTTCTTTAATGAATTGAGGCAAATGTATTAAAACTAACCACCTTTTAAAAAAAGCCTTTTTAACCCAGGCTGTAATGGCGGCACACACCTTTAATCTCAGCACTCAGAAGGCAGAGGGAGGTGGATCTGAGTTCAAAGCCAGCGTGGTCTACAGAGCAAGTTCCAGGACAGCCAGAGCTGCACAGAGAAACCACTGTGAAAAAACAAACAACGAAAGCATTTTTAATGAGGCTCCTAGAAAATGCCAAACTACAATGCAGCTCTCACTGCATTTCTAGTGAACAGCACTGAGGCCAAGAGAGGAAGCAGAAGAAATAACTTTCATAGCACCAAGTGTGGTACCCAAGTTATGAGGACCTGTCTTCCAAGATGGCTCCTAAAAAGCTCCATCGTTTTCAGCTGATGAGATATCCCTTCCACTCTAAAGGCCCATTTGTGAGAGTACAAAAAAAACCACGTGAATTCCACAGCTAGGTCACAAACAACGTGAGAGTTCCTAACTTGACGCCATCCACCGTCACTTGCCTGCTGCCCTGCAGTGGAGTTCGCGTGGTAAGAAACTGAGGCCTCTTGTCAACAGCTAGAAACAACCAAGCAAGCACAATGGGGTGATCATGCAAAGGGACCTCCAGCACCAATTAAGCCTCCCAGTGACCACTGTCACCTTTTAATGCAAGTTCTAGTAAGACTCCAAACAACCTACGTACATTTCTTCCAAATTCCCGATCCACAAAAAAACGAGGTAATGAGTTCCTGGTTGTCTTGAATCACAAAGTTTCTATTCTGTTATTTAGCAAGAGCTGACATTCTTACAGATCCAGGGATCCCATGTAGGAAAATCTTCTCTATATAGTATTTGTGTGCAAGGAGGAAGGTACCCTTGTCTTTTCCATAGCCTCTAACCCATCTCTGTTGACCCCAAACACAAACAGGTAAATCATCAAACCCGAGGGATTCAACCCCCAAAGGCAAAAATCTCATTTTATTTTTTTGAAGAGGCTGTCCCCTTTATTGAAGACAGTCCCAGGTCTTTTGAGAATGAAATCACTTTCTCCCATCACTACACCTGGGCCACAGAGATTTGATTCCCATAGAACTCAAACCTACAGACCAAAATCGATGTTAGATACAGCATTGAGAAATTAGGAATCGACAGTTTTTATAACACTGGAGCGTCGCCAAGCCGAGAAACATGGAAGCATGTGACTTTTCATAATGTTTTCATCTCAATCCGTGAGGTAGGTGGGAAGACCCAGGAAGCAATAGTTCAGAGCTCAGGATCTGTCCTCGGTCATGCTCAGTAAATCACAGAGTAGTTCTAGAATGGGGTTCTGGGAACTCAAGTCAGACTAGGGGCGTTCAATCGCAGGACCACCATCCCTGGGCTAAGGTAAATGAGTGCCCGTCAGCTGGGGTTGTCCTCAGAGATTAACGTGCACTTGAAAGTCTCCTGGAAGGCCACAAGGAAAGATGGCATTACTTCATCCACAGTGACGAGTCTCTGGAGCGCCTCACTCAGGGAAGTGACTCCTGCCCCAACCAGTCCACAGGGCACAATGTGCTCAAACCAAGTGAGGTCTGTAGAACAGTTCAGAGCCAGGCCGTGGGATGTGATGTGTCTTCCACAGCGGACTCCTGCAAGGCAAGCCAAAATGTCTTAGAATAAATAGCTCTACTTCCCTTCCTTGGAGCCTCGGGATCCCGCTAGTGCCGAAAGGTAAGGGGCTTGGACTGAGCCCCTTGGACCCTGGATGGAACACAGACTGGGTCGGGGACTAATTCCACTGGGGGGGTTAGGGGTGGGGCGGGGAGGAGAGGCTGTGGTTACACACCAGCCTTTCTTATTTTCGAGATTCCTTTAATACAGGAATTACGTTGCTTTGAAAGTTTGACATTTAGCATTCTGTCCTCCCGTTGTGAGTCATAGGAAGTAACTTGGCAATTCATGCCTGGTGTTTCTCCATCCATGAGTGCTGAATGTTAAATATCCTTGAGGCAGGCAGGTCAGGGGTATTCGGAGCCCAGAGTTCCCCGGGGGTGGCCCTGTCCCCGGCTCCGCCCCGGTTCCGCCCTGGCGTGCTCACCGATAGCGCAGATTTTGCGCTCGCCCAGCCAGACCCCGGTGTAGGGTGGCGGCCGCGCTCGGGCTCCCCGCAGGCCCCGGAGCTCGCACAGGCGCACGGCGCACGCCTCCAGCGCCGCCACGTGGGTGCGCAGGCGCAAGCCTAGGCGCCGCAGGTCCAGCACAGGGTGGCAGAGCAGCTGCCCAGGGCCGTGGAAAGTAGCCAGGCCGCCGCGGCCGGTGGCGCGCACCTCGGCGCCCAAGGCCCTCAGCCGCGTAATCTCCTCGGGTGAAAGGCCTCCGCGTAGCCCGCCCGTGTACACGGGCCCCGCTGGCTCGCAGACCAAGAGCGCGCCCGCCTCGGTCCCCGACGGGGCCCCCGGGCGAGGGTCAGCCTGTAGCCGCCGCAGCCACTGCTCCTGCAGCGCCAGCAGTTCGGAATAGCGAGCCCGCCCGAGCCACACCAGCCGGACCGCTGGCAGCTGCATTGCCAGGGCTGCAGCGTGCCGGAGCCCCGCCTTCTGTCGGGCTCGGGGCGGGGACTCAGGGCCACGCCCATGAGCTGCGGTTCCGGTGTGGATTCCAGTTCCCGCCTACTCACCGGCCTGATCCTCTCATTCATTCCTATGGTCAGTACGTGCTGCGATCTGCAGGCCGAAGACCCCAAAGTGTGACCCTGCAGTGCGCAGTGTGTGAGGAACGAAGATCCAGCTCTGGGAACTTAGGTGTTCACAACTGAGAAGTTGGTATTAAAGTTTTATACTGTTGGAAGAAAAAACAAACAACAATGCTGAGTTCCTCAAAAACAGGAGACTAGTGTGCAAGAAGGTTTATTGTGGTTTGGCGTGGGACATAGAAGTTGCTTTAAGGTCGGTAAAACAAGCTAAGGGTGGTGGTGCACACTTTTAGTCTCAGCCCTTGGGAGGCAGAGGCGGATCTGAGCTCAAGGGTTTGAAGCCAGCCTGATCTACAGAATGAGCTCCAAGACAGCCAGGACTTTAAAAAAAAATCTGTAAGACGTGATGGAAGCAGGCAGAGGCTGTAGTTGACTCTGGCCGACTCATTAGAATTATTCCAGATTAAAGCAAACGGGCAGAAATGCTCGTCCTGCATTGATGAATCGCAGAAACAAGCTACCCCTGGGAAGGCATTGTTGCCTTTGTAGAGGCTCCTTCCATTATGGAGGGCTGATCTCTGAGGGGAATTCAGGGGTGAGTCACCAGCAACCTGTTCCCCAAAGCTGAGGGAAGGACGGGGACTGGAGGCTAGAACATCAAGATTAATTTGTGAAAGACGCCAGTTGACCCAGAAACCCTTCCCCACCTGAGCTTCATACAACACCGCATGTGCCAGAAAAGCCCCAGAACTACCATTTGGAGAGGCAGATGTCATGCAGAAGTCCTATAAGGGATCCCCAGCCTCATTCCTCAAGACTTGTTACTTAGCTCACTCGCGCACACCCACTCTTCGGGAGTGTTTTTCTTTCCTTAGTAACCAGGCTCTAGTTCTAACCCCGCCATGTGTCTGTGGTGCAAGCCTCTGACCTGGTACATAAGAACTCTGTTCTGCTCTGGCCACTAATCACATTTCCCCCCCTTTTCTTTATTTCCGTTTCAGATATTGGCCTAAAACCTAAGCCTGCTTTTCTGGCACTCTGTACCATCTCAGAAGTCTCCCATCCGTGCTGTGAAAGTGGCCACGTCCACCTCAAAAGGCGTGGCTTTCTCCCTGCCCCCCTTGGCAACTAATGAGATTTTTCAGCCTGCTGGTCTGATTGTTTTTCTCCCAAGTTCTAATACAATTCTTCTCAATTTGTTTTAAAATTCTCTTACTAAGAGACTAAGAATCCAAAAGAAGGAACCCCGATTCCTCTGATGACACCAAGAAAGGAGCTGGAGCTAAGATGCCCCCAGAAGGGGAGGGGGCTGTGGTTGACAGGTGTTTCCGGGCTCTTCAAAAGCTTGCCATCTCCAGATGCTGGGCCTGATGGCTACAAGAGCTCTTTGAGTGTGTGTGTGTGTGTGTGTGTGTGTGTGTGTGTGTGTGTGTGTGTGTGAGAGAGAGAGAGAGAGAGAGAGAGAGAGAGAGAGAGAGAGAGGGAGAGAGAGAGCACTCTGTCTGACTGCCTTTCTTGATAACGAAACAACCCACTTCACGATGGGGTATGTGTGGAGCTAAGGGTGGAGTCTCTCAAACATAAATATGAATCTTCATGTAACTGGGGAATAGTCCCGGTGTAACTACCTGGCAGGAATGAAAATATACTAAAGAGACACTTGTATCTTCCCTTTCGCTATCACACTACTGAAAGAGTGGACCTCAAGAAATAGGATTTCTCGCCGGGCAGTGGTGGCGCACACCTTTAATCCCAGCACTGGGGAGGCAGAAGCAGGTGGATCTCTGTGAGTTTGAGGTCAGCCTGGTCTACAAGAGCTAGTTCCAGGACAGGCTCCAAAGCTACAGAGAAACCCTGTCTCGAAAAACAAAACAAAACAAAAAAAAAAAAAACAAACAAACAAAAAAAGGATTTCTCAAGGAGTCTCGTGCTGGGTAAAGGAAAAGGCTGATGGGGGAGTTTGTCTTCCTGCAAGAGATTTCACACAGTCTGACTTTCTCCTGCATAATCTTGCAGGAGAGATTAGAGTCCAAATAATGATGGGTCAATGATGGGTGGGACCACACCTGGCCCAGGACTGCCTTCTGTTTAAACCAAAACCTCATATCAGGACCTGAGAGATGGACTTGGGGATGTGGAGGCAGAGGGAGGTCATTGGACTTCTCTGTTCTTATTCATGCGACAACATTAAATCTCTTCTCTGCTCTTCACTTCTACACTGTCTGCCTAGCTGGCCTAGAGCACAGACGGCCAAGCCTAGCGTATTAGAACCGTCAGGTCCCAGGCTTTGACTCTTGTTTGCTGTTGGTGGTGGTTTTGAGGGTTTTGTTTTGTTTGAGGCAGGGTCTCACTGTTTGCTCTGGTTGTCCTAGAACTCACTATGTAGATCAGGCTAGCCTTGATCTCATGGAGCTCCGCCTGCCTCTGACTCACAAGCGCTGGGATAGACTTTGACTCTTAATAGCTCCAGTAACATGGGGTGTGGGTGAGGCAGGAAGTGAAAAGAGGAAGAAGAATAAGAATAACAGCCAGAACAAGGCTCAATGCCAAGAATTAACGAGGTAGACAGACTGGTATGGGCAAACATATATAATAGTAGGTTTCAGAGCAGATGACAAAAGTTATTGTGAGTCATCAAATGGTGGGGATGTGGTTTAGAAAATAAACATGACATTTAGATAGTCCCAGAGTCTGGGAGAAAAAGAGAAATTGGGAAATGGGATCACATAACGCCCTGTTCCGGAGCACCTAAATAGTTACATGTAGGGTGGGGAAAAGCAACGGCAATGATTTGGTTCCTGTAGAAGACGAACCCAGAGGTCCTGCCTATGACGTGTCCTGGTGTGAAGCAGAATAAGCAGGAAAGCCAGGATCTGGGCTCATCTTCTGTCTCTGTCTACTGTGGGACAATCTTTTTGTATACTGTAAAGAGTATCTGCCTAGGTTGCCTTCTGATTGGTTTAATAAAGAGCTGAATGGCCAATAGCTAGGAAGGAGAGAACAGGCTGGACTTCCAGGGAGAGAAAGGAACTGGAGATAAATCCCAGTGCGCGAGAGACACCAGTGAGACACAGAATGAATCTGACATACAGAATTGGGGGAGAGGTAAACGCCACATGATAGAATGTAGATGAAAACAGGTTAATTTGAGTTATAAGAGCTGATTGGGAACAAGCCTAAGCTAAAGGCCAAACTTTCATAATTACTAATAAAAGTCTTAATTAATTAATAAAATAATTAATAAAGTCTTAATTAATAAAAGTCATTATTTGATGGCTGGCAGCCCCCATGTGAAAGTCAACTTCATCTGTCACTGTATTTGTGCTCCTTTGGGAAGTAAATTTGTGCTGCCAGGAGCAGATGTGGCTCACTGTCATGCAAAGCCTTATGTTATTAAAACATTTTGAATGCCGTACGTATTCTGAAGGTCTTTGAAGTATCTGAAGACCACCTACCTAAAATATATCTGTTTACTTTTGAAAACTTACCTAAAATGACTATGAGTTTGATTGTTATAGATGACTATTAACCTGCATTTCTTTTTTTTAAGATTTTATTTATTTATTCTATATATAACATTTTTATCAGCATGTATGCCTCCATGCCTGAAGAGGGCATCAGATCACACTATAGATGGTTGTGAGCTACCATGTGGTTGCTGGGAATTGAACTCAGGACCTCTGGAAGAGCAGTCAGTGCTCTTAACCTCTGAGCCATCTCTCCAGCCCTAAGCTGTATTTCTTTATTATCCTAAATAGATTTCAAGTATTAAAACTTTACACTATGTTTTAAATGAACTGCATAGGTACAATATCTTAAACAAGAATAGAAACATATATGCAGTATAACAAAAATAACCTTAAATTTGTATCAATATATGTTAAATTATCTCAGGTTGAGAAACACCAGGCCAGCTACAAGATAGACCAAGTATATTTTTCTTTATTATAAGGGGCAAACTCATGAAACAGGAACGAGAAGTCCAAGCTTAGCTGTGAAGTGCAGAAATCACAGAGAGAATGAACCTTGGGCCGCCAGGCATTTTTCTCTGGGTACCCAAAAGGTCATGCCCCAACTTGGTCCCACCTCTTAAAGTTCATTGGCTGACAGAGATTCCTCATCAAATATACAAAAATCTATACCAGTGTAAAATATTTGAGACTAGCAGTTGTCTAAAAGCAGACTCCACAATCCACCCTTTTATCCCATCATTTCTATGCTATATCCTCCCTTTTTCTCTTCAGAAAGAGATCCCTGAATCTAATCCCCTTTTTCTCATTTTGTTTCTGACCATGACCAATAACACTTTGTAACCAACAAAAATCCATGACCAAAAATCACCCACCTCAACTCTTGGGAATGTGGGCATTGTGTTCTCTAGACTGCTTCCTGTTGTTAGGGGACACTGGTATCTTTAGGGAACTCTGAAAAAATTGGGGTAATGTTTTTTTTCTAAATGTTCTTATCTTTATTTTATGTACATTGGTGTTTTGCCTGTGTGTGTATCTGTGCGAAGACACTCGGACTCCTGGAGCTGGAGTTACAGACAGTGGTGAGCTGCCATGTGGGTGCTGGGAAGTGAACCCGGGTGTTCAGGAAGAACAGCCAGTGTGTTTAACCACTGAGCCATCACTCCAGCCCCTGGGGCAATGCTCTGGTCCTGGGAAAGCGAGATGTTGTCTCAGTATGATGGGAAAATATAAAGCTATGGAAGTCTGGCTGTAGAAGTCTGTGAGGCTGGACCATCCCAGCTATCAGCCTTGAAGCTGTTTTGGATGCAGAACTCTGA
This sequence comes from Ondatra zibethicus, assembly GCA_004026605.1. Lineage (NCBI taxonomy): Eukaryota > Metazoa > Chordata > Mammalia > Rodentia > Cricetidae > Ondatra > Ondatra zibethicus. The sequence goes on from PVIU01000309.1 coordinate 28,170, forward strand.
GGAAACTGCAGCAGAGGCGTCTCAGAGGCTGGACCACCTGGGCCACCCATTTTCATGGGTGTCTGGCCCCCTAGTTCTGTCTTACAGTTATTTCAGGTTTATGTCTGAAGGGAATGGAGTTGCTGAGTTCCTTTGTGCCTACTGAGCCTTTCCCTTTCCCTTCAGCATGTGGGTGCATTCACCCAATGAAATACTGCCCTGCTCCACACTTTGCTATCCGGTAATAGGTGACATGAATTCAAAATACGATTTTGCTAGATATGATGGCTCATCCCTGCAATATTAGCACATGGGAAACCTAGGTAGTAAAATCAGGAACTCAAGGTCAATTAGGGCTACATAACTAGTTTGATGAGGCTAGCCTGAACTACATGAAAACATGCTTCAAAAAAAAAAGGAAGGAAGGAAGAAAGAAAACAAAAGAAAAGAAAAACCCCACAAAATAAAGTAAATGAAAGTGTATTTTTGTCCTTGTCTTGAAGAAGCTGCCAATCTTGGGGCAGAGACAGACACGTCCACAAACAATGACAATGCAATATACAGAAGGAGCCATGAACTTTGCCCTAAAGAATCAGGAAACATCTTCATAAAGACAGATTTGTGAATATAACAGTCCCTGTCTCTCTGGCTAAGTCAGGTAGTTCATCAATCTGTTGGGCTAGCGATAGACAGGAAACTGGGAGAATATTCTGAGACTAAAGAAAGGTCTCTCTGAGGAGGCTAAGGCCAAACTGGTGATGACCAAGAAACATTCCGAGCAGGGAGAAGAGTCTGTGTGAAGGGTTGGGGACATTGATTGGCTGGAGAAATAAAGAGCAGGTGGATGCTGCTGTGAAAAGACCAGACCGTGGAAAGCCCCAAAGGTCACTTAAAGGTTAGGGGTCTTTACTTTCGGAGCACCATGTACATGAAGCCATGCCTCCGTCTTACTTCAAACTACTCAATCTTTTCTCCCCAAGTCACTTTTGATCATGGTGTTTTATCACAGCATTGGAAACCCTGACTAAGACAAAGTGGTAGTGATTTACATGGTGAAACAAAACTATAATTTATTATTTGTGTTTTTAATTTTCAAAAAAAATTATTTAAGTGTATCCACATTATCGTGTGTTCTGTAGTTTGCTATGGTGTGTTTCCATAAATAACACTCAGCCATGGGGCCACATTCTCCTCCTCTTCCTGCCTAGATTTCTCTCCCACTGGGTTCCAGGGCTGTGGCCAAGTAGCGAGGTGAGGGAGAGCTGGCAGGGTGTTGGGAGCGGAAGTTATTAAATGTTGAAAGAGGGTCTGGTGGTTGTGAGGTCTGAGCCAGGATGGCCCGCTGGGAAGACCAGGCATGAGGAGGTGAGCTGGAAGGAAGAAGGATGTCCGGGGTCAGGGGTGGCACTAGTGTTTGGGGCCATGGGAGAGAAATGAGGTATCTATATTAAGGAGGTAAGGTGGGTGGGCATTTCAGGATGTCCATTTTGGCCCACTTTGTAAAAATAAATATGTCTAGAAATAAATGTATATGTAAATAAGTAAAAGGGGTTTTCCTCCCTTAACTGCACTTTTCTGCTCCACTTTACCAAGGACCAAAGGAAGCATTATATGCTGAGAATGGAAACAAAGAGATTTTTAGATTCAAGCTGCTCTGGGAAAATTACAAATGAGGGCTGACGCTATCTTTGTTTCTTTTTAATATGAAAAATACCTTGCCTGACGTGGGCACCTTGCCACCATTGGGAGAACCGTGAGAATCCAGTTTGTTCTCAAAACAGTGCCACAGGGAGGTGAGGTCACAGGGAACATTGCTTTTCCCTGTGGTAGTGCTGACCAAAAACATTTAAATGAATAAGTAACAAACAGACAATGTGCTGAAAGAAATGGAAGTAGCCAGCGCATAACTCCTGAGTTAATGCAATCATATCTGACCTGGGTGTCCTGAGGCAGGTGGTTTTCCTCGTTTGCGCCTCTGCTAGTTCAAGAACAAAGTAGGGGAGCTTTCATGCCCTGCAGGGGAGCTTTTATCATCCACACAGAGCAAGTCTATGAGTTGCTCTTTTCAAGCCTTTGCAGAGACCAAACTGGGAGTTGGAGAAGGAAAGAAAACGCTAACCTGAATGGTGGAGCTTAATAGTCTAGAGCCGAGCTCACTCCCTCTCACTCCCTCCTTCATTCCTGATCCTGTCCTGCATGGGGAAGGAATAGACTCAGACCCTGCTTTCATGGAGCTGGCAATCTAGGGTACAGAGGAGATGTAGGACCAGACAGGAAGTGAAGCCATCTTGCCTAAGAACAGGGACTGAGTGTGTCATGTAGATAAGGGTGCAAAAGAGGTTAAGACATGATCAACTTGTGGGAGTCAAAAACGGTTTCCAGAAAAATCTACTCAAAAGGTAAGGAGGAGTTTGCCAGCGGATAATAGGGGGAAAAACAGTAATGCATATGTGGTTGCATCTCTACAACACCAGGGTCCTGTTTTATAGCTTTTCAAGTAAAGATAGCCAGGGGTTTTGGAAATGATTAGAACAGAGGTTCTCAAAGCCTGGTTTATAGAAACTCCTGTAGGGGCCTGAACTTATCTAAAAAAACCATTTTAACATCCTATTCCATTTTGATAATAATGCCAACTGAAAGGCTAACAAGCCACGGGGAAAATGCTCGCCTACCCTGACACATTGATGTTACCTTCGTTTCTGTGAGCATTTTAGTGCCAGATAACAGATCATTTGGTGCCTTGTTAACTGGGACAGCATCAGGAGATGGGCATGACTGGTATGACACTTCTATGCCAAGTGAAAGTCAAACAGCCATTGTGTGGTTAGAGGGAAAACATTTTCAGGGATCTGGCCAGAGAAGCATGGTGGGAGCTGCCTGCTCTACACAGGGCTATGGGTCTGTAAACTTTGAAATACTCAGTCAAAGCAGTCTGTACTCAGAAAATTTTCTTTCAACAAAACAATGCCTTCTTGGGCTCTCGTCAAAGACCCAAGTTCAGATTCCAGCACCCATGTTGGGCAAGCTCCTAACTGCCTGCTACTCCAGTTCCAGGGTATCTGGCTCCATCTTCCAGCTTCCACAGGCACTGCAGGCATATGCACAAAGCCGTAACTCTCTCTCCCTTATACATCAATTGAAAAATGAAAATAATATCTTTTTAGAACGATGCCTTTCGATTCATGGTACTGAAGATGTTTAAGTTATATAAGGTCAGTGACTTTATTTACTATTTGCTTTGCTGTGTAGATCACAAAGAATTTAGACTGGGTTCAATGAGCACAGGCAGACAGTTTAGCTCTGGTGAGGAGATCCTTAGTAAGAATGATCATGGCCTCCTGAACTACAGAAATCTGTCGGCTTTGCAACACGAGCCATTTTACCCAGGACACACCCACCGGGAGTGAGGACATCTTGCCAGCTCTCTAAGGAACAATCTAGTGTTCCCTGCCTATGAGCTCCCACCCAGTGAAGTCACCCACACCTTCTCCTTGGCTGGGTCCCCAGGGCCTCTCTTAGGTTTTTGTTACAGTGAATGGAATTGAATAGAGCTAAGAAACTTGAACTCTAGGTCTTGTCCTGTGACTGTGCTGTTTGACAAGTTACTTTCACTCCCCGGGCCACAGACTGCAAAAGGGATGTTTGAAGAAGTCCTAGCAACCTTTAATATTCTACACTTTTTGTTCGTTTGCTTGTTTGTTTCTGTTTCAAGACAGGGTTTCTCTGAGTATCCCTGGCTGTCCTGAAATTCACTCTGTAGACCAGGTTGGCCTCCAACTCAGAGATCTGTCTGCCTCTGCCTCCAAGTCCTCCCATCATCTGGCTAATATTTTACACTTTTAAAACTGTGGCCACAGTGACCGCATGGACCTTGTGGAAAGAATAGACTCTGGCAGCAGGGCGGTTCTGAGCTTACACTTGCTGTACTACACGGTCACAAATTATAGCAAAAGGCAGGGACGTGGAAGTGAAAACAAAGCCTGCCACATGCATGATGCTGTTTGCCTAGAAAAATACCCTAGCCAGCTTTTTAATGTGAAGGGCGAGTCTCTTCCCCTTATTTTTTGTATAGTTAAATGTCTTCTTATTTGCCTTTATTAGTTTATGGCCTATAGCACTTTGCCTTGCTCATTGGTAATGTTTTAGAGGGTTTTTTTGTTCGTTTGTTTTGTCTCTTTTGCACTTTTCACGTTTCTATTTTACCATTGAGCACACAGCATGCAGTTATAATAATTGTTTTAATGTATTTCTCTGTTGATTCTAATTTCTGTATCCATTATGGATCAATTTCCATCCAATTCTCTTTACTATGAGTCATGTTCTCCTGCCTCTTGCATGACAGCTTTGATTTGCTCTCAGTCACTGGGATTTCTTTCTCTTTTGGACGTTTGTTGAGACAGGGTCTCACTCTGCTGTAAGAGAAGGTGAATAAAGTGTCCCACCATAGCTCAGAATTGAGTATAATAAAGGGTTCTTTATTTAGTGTGGTAGACTCACATATCACAGATCACAAGCAGGGAACAGGAACTGAATCCAATGGTCAAGAGAGAGCGGGCGAGTGCACATGTTTTTGGTACCTCAGGCCATGCCCAACCTGGTCCAGCATCTCAAAGGCCATTGGCTGAAGGAGGTTCCCTAGCACCTCTGTACTGCAAGGTTCTCTTGAACTTGCAGTGATCCTCCTGCTTCAACCTCTTAAGTGCTAGGATTACAAGTGTGAGCCACCACATACAGACACACAGAGAATAAAGTAAATTTTAAAAATAATAAAAAAGATGAGCTGAATCGCTCATCACTTGGTTGACCATGAGGACCAGATTACTGGTGACAGGAGAAACAAGACATCTCTTACAAGGTGGGGATCCGGTAATTAATGCTCTCACTGTGATTGCTTTGGGTGGAATGCTTGTGGAGGTGAATACACCAGCTGATGCAATGAACTTAGTATTTGGGAAGTTATAATAGTTGATTTTCTGTTGTTATTACAAAGTCCCAAAATCTGAGTACTTCATAAAGAAAAGATGTTTATTTATCTTCCAGGTTTAGCAGCCCAGCAATTGTTGGCTTTGGGATAACCTCCTTGGCTACATCTTATCATTGTGTTGGGCATCATGGCTGGAAGGTGTTTGAGAGGGAGTTGTCCTGTGGAGAAACAGGAGGCCAGAATGGGTTACCTTATATCATCTTTTTGGAGACTAGGTCTTGTTTTGTAGTTCAGGCTGGCCTCAAACTCGTGATCTTGCCTTCATGGAATTATAGGCACATGCTACCATACCTAGCTCACACATTTTCTTTATTCTAGTACTGGAGTTGAAGCTCGTGCCCTGGGTATACTAGTGAGTGCTCTACCACTGAGCTACACCCCTAATCCTTATTTAATCTTTACAATGATTCAGAAGATTAGGTGTTACCCCCCTGTTGTCAGATAAGAAAACCTGGGACTCAGAGACATTTGAGTAAGTGGTTTGTGCTTACCCAACTAGTAAGCAACAGGACAGGGGTATGAAGTTGACTTTTTCTTTTTTTTTTTTTTGTTTTTTGTTTTGTTTTTGTTTTTTGAGACAGGGTTTCTCTGTGGCTTTAGAACCTGTCCTGGAACTAGCTCTTGTAGACCAGGCTGGTCTCGAACTCACATAGATCCGCCTGCCTCTGCCTCCTGAGTGCTGGGATTAAAGGCGTGCGCCACCACCGCCCGGCGAAGTTGACTTTTTCTAACTGTTGAATTGATCTATGCCTTTTAGCTTCCCTTTTATTTCTTAAACATACCTTTAAAATTAGAAGTGTAGGCACTTATAAGCACTCGCCACTTCCCCAGAAGATCAGAGGCTGATTCCCAGCACCCACGTTGGGTGATTTACCACAGCCTATAATTTTAATTCCAGGAGATCAGATGCCCTTTTCTGGCCTCCTTGGGCTCCTGCACACATGTGGCAAACACTCACAGAAACACATACATATAAATAAAAATACAACTTTAAAAGTGTAGTATATTCTTTTCACAGGTCAAATACAAAGCAGGATTAACATGTTGGCCATTTTCCCTTCTCTCAGTACCTTCACTCTCTCACCACTGTGTCTGTTTTACCCCCAACTCAGCAACGTGAGCACCGTGTTAATGACTTGCCACACTTTTGCTAATACAGACGTAAAATCCCAGAAAGCGTTTTCTTTCTCGTTACTGGTTTAAGAAATCCAGTCTGCAGAATACATATGGGGCAATTTGCTCTCACCTCCCACAGCATCACAGCTATGGTTCCTAGATTCCACATAGTTTGTTTAAGACACATTGAGGGAGATTTGATTTGCCTTTTGAATAGCTAGGTCATGTCCATGGTATAAAACAGATGCACAAAAGTCTATTCAAATATGTTCCTGCTATTAGGAGCCCAGGTCATTTCCAATTTTGTCACCATAAGCAATGTTCTCCTGAATATCCCTGAAGCTTTACTTTTAGGTAATGATACTTTTGTTCTAGTAATATATAGTTTTAAAGGAGATATGTCTGGTCCAATGGAGTTTACAATTTGAAACGTAATGGATTGTTCTGGAATACTTTCTAGATAATTATAGTATAACACTATGTCTTCACCCACAGTGGGGAATGTTTTTCACTTCTTCACTCAACAATAGTGGGGTTCAGAACATGCTGTCCCCAAACACAGTACCTTGTGGCAGAGTTTTTCCCAACTGCCTGGTCCCAAATAAACACATAAGAGTTTATATTAATTAATTAATTATTTACAAATGCTCTGCTAATACCTCAGGCTTATTATTAACTAGCTCTTACTTTTAAATTAACCCATTTCTATTAATCTATGTATTGCCACATGGCTCATGGCTTTACTGGTCCTCTGGCATCTTGCTTCTTGGGTGGTTTGCTCGCATCTCTCCGACTCAGCCCTTCTCCATCCCAGTCCTCGGTTTGATTGTCCCACCTAACTTTATCTTGCATTAGTATAGGCCAAACAGCTTTATTATTAACCAGTGAGAGTGACCTCACTCTAAGTCAGGCAGGCCTTGAGAGCCTTGCTTGAAAGGAGCCCCGCCCCCTGCAGCAACAAAGGGAAAAGAGGAGAAATGGCCACAGAGGAGAGTCCGAACAATGGGTCTTGCTACATCACCTCCCAGTATATTACCATGGATGGTTCCCTCACAATGAATGCTTCTTCTTCACTAGCATCAGAAACACACAAATTTACCTACGGGGGGTGGGTGGGTGGGTATTATTCCCAAAGGAAGATGCTGATACAGAGGTTCTCAACCTGTGGGTCGTGACCCTCTGAGGGTGGAACAACTCTTTCACAGGGGTTACCTGTCAGATATCCTACATATCAGATATTTACATTATAATTCAAAACAGTAGCAAAATCACAGTTATAAAGTAACAATGAAATAATTTTATGGTTGGAGGTCACCACAACATGAGGAACTGTATTAAAGGGTCACAGCATTAGGACTCTAATATCACATAAAAACCGTGTGTATGCTTTTCCTTTTATTAACTTGGGATTACAATTATGTGCAACCACACTCAGTGGAGGTTCACTTAAAATTTGTTTATTTATTCTTACACCTGATCACAGTTTCTCCTCCCTCCTCTCCCCCACCTTCCCTCCATGCCTCTCCTAGAAAGGGGCAGGCCTCCCATGGGTACCCAAAAGCAAGTTGTTATAGGACTAAGCACCTTGGTGGAGGGTCGCTTTGAAGACGGTAGGTCATTTCTCTTCATCCAGGTCCACACCAGTCTCTAGAAAACACCCATTATTGCCCCATAGTCCCAGTAGAAGAGTTTGTTCTTCACACAGCTAGCTTCACCCCTTGTCCTAAAATTTCCATCAGTACCATCTTCAAACTCCTCAAGCACTTGCCTCGACTCAGTGTCTTGTAGCTTATGATTCCTAAGCAGTGTCCTCAGATGGCAAGCTCTCTGGGGGTTTCATGGAAGTTTCCTAACTCTGTTGGCTCAGAGAAGGAGAATACATCTCTTCCTATGCATGGATCATCATCCAGTACGAAGAACACTGGTCCAGGATTTAGGAACTATGGGCGCCCGTGATAGTTAAGGTTGGATCCTTAACAAAACAGCATCTAGACTCACCTGGGAGAAAAGACTTCACCTGTGAAGGCTCTAGAGATCAGGTTAACTGAGGCAGGAAGACCCATCTCAACCGTGGGAGGCACCATTTCTTAGGCTGGAGTCTTACTGAATAAAAAGGGAAAGGCAAGCTGAATGCTGGTATTTATCTCTCTCTGCTCTGACCACGTGCTCAGTGTGACTAGCCACTTCATGCTGCTGCCATGCCTTCCCTGCCATGAGGGACTGTCACCTCTGATTGTGAGCCAAAATAAACCCTTCTTTCTGTTCTCAGCTTGATTTTGCTGGGCATTTTGTTACAGCAATGAAAACAATAATAAATACAGCTCTCATCTAGGTTCTGATACTAATTCATGGTGTGTCCTTCAGAAACATTTTTAGTCTGGGCCTATTTCCCCTGGCTCAGGGAAGTGCAGGTGTTGCCTTGAGTCACCACCCACTTATTTAGAGGCTTATTGAGTTCTTGTTATGTGCCGGAGACTATTGTAGGCACTGGGACTCATCAGAGAAACAGCTACTAATCTCTGGTACATCGGAGGCAGCAGTGGTTGGCCTTCTCTTGCAGAGACCTTTGTGGGATCTGGGGGGATGTTTCTTCTGAGAGCTGCGTTGCTGTCTGTTACTACCCACCAACCTGGTCTGTCTGACCTGGAAGCATGGCCTTACCAACGACAAAGGAAAGGTTTATTTGTCGAGGCCAGGAAGTCCCCATGACCCCTCTGCAACCACCTCTGAGACAGGAAACCCTAGGAGGAAAAAACAAAAGATGAAACACTGGCTAGCTTCCCAGCTCCACGCACCCAGCCAGTGTTCTTCCTCCCAAGCTCTTTCCTTGCCATTGGGCCCCAGGCCCTCAGTTCCTTTCTTGGGGACCCAGAAGGACTCAGTGAGAAGATGACTGAGTCTCTGAGAAAGGATGTAGGATGTCCTCTTTCTCACTTAAGCCTTGGCATCCAGGACGGAGGGAAGATGGATGAGTGGAGTTGGAAAATAGTGAGCGTAAAGGAAGTAAGTGACTCAAAGGCTCCAGCCTTCCTCTGGCCATTCCGGGGGCCGCAGTAGGTTCAGGAGGGGGCTGGGAATGCAAGAGATTCCCAAGTCTCTGAGCTTTGTTTATTGGATTCCTTGGGGATCCTCACCCACAGCGCTCCTTCCTTCAGTCACCCTTCTCCCAATAGCATAGTTAACTTGCTTGAAAGACTCAGCTGAATACAAACTATATGCTGAGTAGAAAGTAAGACCAAACCAAAGGAAGCAACAAACAAAACCCAAGAAAACAAGGTTTTGTGACTTAGTGGCAGAGAGCTTCCTGTGTGTACACAAGGCATTGAATAAATCCCAGGTACCACAGGTGAGTTCTCTCCCTCTCTCTCTCTCTGTCTCTCTCTCTCTCAGGCAGACACACACACACACACACACACACACACCTTCCCACTAGGTTTTCTGTGCAAGAAATTGCTCTCTCCAGGAAAAACCTTTTCACAATTAAACTTAGAGAATCAAACTTGGGGACTTGCATATGCTAGAACATTGTATCACCAGGCTATAGCCCCATTCCCACAGCTAAACCATGAATTTATTTATTTAATTTTATTTATTTGTTTATTGGAACAGCAGAACTGACTAAATACACTTGGTACCCAGACTGTGAACGAAGGAAGTTCATGGGTTTCAGAGTGACTGAGGGGAGGAAAATAAAATTTTCTTTCATTTTTCAAGATTGTATTTTTATTTATGTTTATGGGTGTGTATCTGTGTGTGGTAGATACACATGAGTACAGGTGTTTGGGAGTTGCCTAATATGAGTGTTAGGAACTGAACTTGATTCTCTGGGAAAGCAGTATACAGTCCTAATCACTGAGCCATTTCTCCAGTCCACATGCAAGCACACACACACACACACGTGAATAAATAAATGTAATTCAATTTTTTTCAAAATGAGAACCTACGTTCTTGTTTTGCTCCAGGCTCTATATAGTCCGGTCCTGACTGAGCATCACTGGTTGGGTTCCATTAGGTGTTGTACACTCTCTGCTCACGCGGAACCTACAGCTGTGCTGAGCTAGAAGCTGTGACCTCCCAGAGAAATTTAGGGTTGTGTAAATAATGCGCTGATGGTCACATACCTAGTACAGAGCTGAGTCAGGATTCCAGCCAAAGCCCAACTTCAGGGCTTTTGCCAATCCTTGGCCACGTCAGTGTCGTTTCTTCCACCCAGGAGAGATGTAGGTAGGAAGGCAGTGGTGGGGAGCCAGGGAGGGGCCGAGGGGGCCTGAGCCACAGCTGGAATTTCAAGAGAGCCTAGAGAGACCCTATTAGTGAATGATCTGTGTGCACACTCACACACAATCGAACACCCTGGCTCACACTCAATCCTGCGCGCACACTCTCTCACCTTCACAGCCGCTTAGACCACCTAGCCCCAGGCCTGCCTGCAGCAGTAGTTGAATTATAGGTGTTCTTATAGAGTCCTAGAGTGTCAACCTCACAAGGACCGCTAGGGAAGCATGTGACCTAATCACGTGACTCCTTCATTTGGTAGATGAGAATACTAAAGCTCAGAGAGGGAGGAAGAGAGCTGAGGACCACAGGCTAGCCTCAAATTCCAGTTCTCGATGTAGCAAGAGAACAAACTACTGGGGGGGGGGGCGGAGCCAGGTGTAGCAACCCTGAAGCTAACAAGCTTTTCTCTTTCTCCCAATTATTGCTCCTCTACTCACTCATTAGCATCTGAGATGCACTTGTTTCTGAGGCAGGCTGGGCACAGTTTTCTCATTGCTCAAGACTCAAAACCACCTGCTTTGGGGATCAGACAGTTGAAACTAGAAAGGCTAAATTGTTCCTTCATGCTTAAAGAAAATAAAACACAGAGGAAAATATAAACAGGATCATGAAGGAGAGGCTTAAATCACTCCACAGAACAAGGCAGTTTCTATGTATGGATAAAAATACAAAGTGGAGCAGGCACCATGCCCTTCCAGGGACTTGCCCCTGAGGGGGTTGGGGTGCTAAGATTTCCTCTGGGCAGTCTCCCCGAATAGCTCCCCAGACCAAGCTGACTCAGCCAGCTCAGTCGGTAGAGCATGAGACTCTTAATCTCAGGGTTGTGGGTTCATGTCCCACATGGGGCGCCAGGTGTGAACGAGGGTAAATGAGTCCATGAGAGCCCAAAATAAAGGGATATCAAGTATTTATTGGGGAACACTCGTGAACAACAATAAGATCTGCCACGGTCTTCTGCTCTGGGGGTGCAGGAAGCTGCGATCAGATCTCCAACCACCACACAAGAGAGTGAGCATGCTTCTCTGTGCTTATCAGTCCACACTTAGCACCTCAGACCACGACCAAAGGGCTGGCACCCCGAAAGCTATGGGCTGAAGAGAACAGGGGTTCCACATACTCCACAGTCTCTTTACTCTCCACCCCTCTGGTTTTTGTTACTGTTGTTGTTTAATCTTGATTGATTTGGGTTCGATTTTTTTATTCTGTCATTAAACGTGATTTTGGGCATGTTGTTAGATCTCTCTAAGTGTCAGTTTTTCCTTTTGTAAGATAAGCATGGCGGACCCTTGCCCGCATCTGAGGAGACTTCCAATGTGTAAAACTCAGGACCAGCACAGATGAAGCCCTGGGCAGCAGTCCAAGTCTGTTCTCTATTGTTCTAACAAAATACCCAATTTATAAAGAAGAGGAGGTTATTTGACTGTTCTTTGCTCTGCTTCTGATGAGGGTCTTGTACTTTGACTTATATGGTGTAAACCAGAAAGGACACGTAGTCACAGTAGACGAGACAGCAGGAGGGAGCTGAGGAAGTCAAACTCACTTTTATAACAACCCGTTCTTTTGAAATTGATTTCTAATCTCTCAAAAAATTGTGTAATCTCTTTTAATGCCCCAAGCACCTCTTAAACATAAAGACTTCTTAAAGATCCCACCACCTCCAAATTACCTTAGGGACCAAATTACCTTTAGGGGCTTGAGAGGGGCCAGACAATGGTTATAGCCTTAAGCTATTAGGAAGAAAATGTTGACAAGCCATTGTTTCTTTTCTTCTAGCCTCAAATGTTGAAGGAGCAGTTCTTTCTGCCATACTATGTGTTGGGCACTGTTGAGATAGAGTACAGATATGGCAGGCTTATGTTACAGCCTGTCTTAGTCACTGTTCTGTTTCTGTGAGGAGACCTCATGACCAAGGCAGCTCTTACAGAGAAAACATTTAACTGGGGGCTTGCTTACAGTTTTAGAGGGTTAGTTCACGATCATCACGGCTGGGAGCATAGTGGCAATCCAGAAGGTATGGTGCTGGAGAGGGAGAGAGAAAGAGAGAGAGAGAGAGAGAGAGAGAGAGAGAGAGAGAGAGAGAACAGTGGCAATGGTGCAGTTCTTTTGAAACATCGATGTCATCCCCAGTGACATGCCTACTCCAGCAAGGCCACACCACCTCCTCCTTCCCAACAGTCCATCAACTGGGAACCAAGCATGTACATATATGAGACTGTGGGGCCAATCTCATTCAAAGCACCACAAGTGTACAAAGTGTTTTCAGGCCTGTGATCTCATGTAATCTTTACGGCAGCCCTACAGAGGAATCCCCATTTGGGTATCGAGGCAGGGTTCCTCTGTAGCTTTGGAGCTTGCCCTGGAACTAGCTCTGCCTCTGCCTCCCGAGTGCTGGGATTAAAGGCGTGCGCCACCACCGCCCGGCTGGGTATCCACATTCTAGGGGTGAGACTCCTGGCAGTGGCTGACTCGTCACGGTCACTCAGCTAATGTGCTGACAAGATCCACTTATGTACCCTCCACTGCATACAGACGAGCGCTTCAACTCCCAGAGAGCTGGCATTTGGAAGAGAAGACTTTGTGAGGCAATTCAGTTTGATGAAATAGTGAGAGTAGCACCCTCATGATGAAATCAGAGCCTGAAGCGATCAGAGTTCACTGTCTCTGCCACGAGAGGAAATCTTAAAAGATACAAAGTATGTGTGCATCTTGGTGTGGTGCACATTTGTAAGACCAGAGTTCCCCACCTGGCGTTTACATGGGCGTAAACCCAGGTCCACCTGCCTGCTTAGCAAGCTCACTACCAACTGAGCCATCTCTTCTGCAGTCCTGAATTCTCAATCTTTTTTATTTTTAAATAATATTCTAGGGCTGGAGAGATGGCTCAGAGGTTAAGAGCATTGCCTGCTCTTCCAAAGGTTCTGAGTTCAATTCCCAGCAAACACATGGTGGCTCACAACCATCTGTAATAAGGTCTGGTGCCCTCTTCTGGCCTGCAGGCATACACACAGACAGAATATTGTATACATAATACATAAATATTAAAAATAATAATATTCTATTTTATTTTATGTGCATTGGTGCTTTTCACATTTATATCTGTGTGAGGGTGTCAGACCCCCTGGAACTGTAGTTACAGATAATTGTGAGCTGCCCTGTGGGTGCTGGGAATTGAACCCGGGTCATTTGGAAGAGCAACCAGTTCTCTTAACCATTAAGCCATCCCTCCAGTCCCCCGAGTTCTGCATCCTAGTCCACCCAGGTTGTTAGCACTGACTCCTCATCGCTATCAAGCTCGATTTGTTATTGCGAGCAATGGGAAACTGTCTAGTCAGCGTCTCCCGGAACCATGGGATCAGCTCCTAAATTTACCATATAGAATTGGCCCAGTGCCCACATGACAGCCACTTCTCTGATATACATCACCACGTGAACTATGCCTGTGGTGACAATGCCCTAGACTCTGCTGCCAGCCACACCCACATTAATTCTGCAATCTGACCAGCCCCTCCTTTTCTATTCTGAACCCACCTAGCACAACTGTATCTGATTTGTGGCTTTCACCGTATGATAGCCTGGCATGTGTCATGCCTTAGTTGCAGCACAGGGTGATGGTGGTGAAGTCAATGCTTATACTTCAAGGGACTAAGGGATTATTTATTTTAAAGCCAAATATGAGTGATCATGGCCCAGGAAGACAGATTTAAGTTTCCCCCAAATACCATGTTCCAAAATAATAACAGTTTATGAAACTTTAGTAGTAACAGACCAAAGAAAGTTACCATTGTAGACATTGAAGACATCAGTGGAAACACCAGGAGGGTGGGCTACAGCGAAGAAGGGAAACCTCAGACACTATCTAATGACATCCTTAAGCTTTGGGTGGAAGCCCGCGGTCGGCTAAGCTTCATCTGTTAGTCACAGGGATGTTAGGCCACACACAGAGATAGAGCAAGGAATGGCTATTAAGGGGACTGAAGACAGCCCAAGAAAAACTGTAATTAAAGGTCAGGACCTGCAACTTTCCTGCAATCCCTCAGTCACTGGCATTTTAAGCAGTTAACCCTCTATAGAAGACTCAAGGAAGGCGTGGCTTCTAGCTAAGAACGTCCTTTCCACTTTGCCCACATAGTTTTCCCCAACATACTTGACTCTTTCAGCAAACTACCAGCCCCACTTTTTAAGATTCTCTTAAATATCATCTTTGCAGAAAACTTTCTAACCCCCTAAGCAAGGTTGACAGTTCACTCTTCTCTGTGCTCTTGTACAGGGACCTAAGAGCCCTTGGACTCCTTAAGTGAGGGAGTGTCTGCAGAGGAGAAGGCTTCACAGAGTGGATTTCGTTTCTGATTCCATGGGGCTTTGCAGTGGGCCTGGAGTTTATAGGTCCTTAATAGATTCTTACAGTTACTGTAGGCAAATGTGGCTGGTTTTATGGATGTAAACAGCAGGGTTTAATGGTTAGTTGTGGTAGCTGGTACTCCAAATCCCTTTCCTCTAGGAAGAATTCTCTGCCATGTGATTATTGGGAGGCGGCGGATCTTGTCTCTCTTAGTAGAAGTGAAAAAGCCCAGATATTCGATTTCCCCAAACCCCCTCACAGCTATTATGCATAAACATAAGAACATACATCTACACGTATGATCCAGGTTCAATCAAACAAGTATATTTTCCCAGAAATTTACAAAACATGAGCCACACAGAAGCAAAAGAAAATTTCAATCTTGTGATGCATTCCAGTAATCCAAGCACTCAAGAGGTCAAAGCCAGAGGATTCCAAGTTCAAGGTCATCCTCAGGTACACAGGGAGTTCCAGGCCAGCCTGGGAATATGAGAGAACCTGATTTTTTTTTTTTTAAAGTGGCCCCAATTGTCCTTCCTGGGTCTGTTACAGTTACAAAGGCTAGACTGAAGTGAAGCTTTATCTTTGATGGGGCATTTTTAAAACCCTGCCTGTCAACTGACCTGTATTCAGGAAGTTCCTTAACCTAACTGGTAGCTAGAATACAAGGACATGTGACCTTTACTTCTTGGAACTTGGTCCCTGGTGTTGAAGGAGGCTGCTTGTTGGTTCCCAGCTGCTCAGCCCCAAAATAATCCCACAGAAATTATATTATTTAAATCACTGCTTGACCCATTAGCTCTAGCTTCTTATTGGCTAACTCTTACATCTTAATTTAACCCATCTCCATTAATCTGTGCATCACCATGAGGTCATGATCACCACGAGCAAAGTTCCAGCATGTCTGTCTCTGGCAGCAGCTCCATGGCTTCTAACTTCTCCTTCTTTTTCCCAGCATTCAGTTTAGTTTTCCCCACCTACTCTATTCCCTGCATAGGCCCAAGACAGTCCTTTATTAATAATGGTATTCACAGCATACAGAGGGGAATCCCACATCATCCTGGTACTAAATAATTGCTTGGATTTTTTATTTTTTAAGATAGGGTTTTATGAATTCCAGACTGGCCTCAAATTCCCTCTGTAGCTGAGGTCAGCCTTGAACTCCCTCTGTGGCTGAGGTCAGCCTTGAACTCTGTGGCTGAGACTGGCCTTGAATTCCTGATGTTCTAGCTTCTATCTTCCAAGTGCTGGAATTCCAGCCAGTGTCTGGCTTTGTTTTTTTTCTTTTTGAGTCAAGGTCTCCTGTTGGTGTATTAGGTCGGCACAAATAAATAACTAAGCCAGCTCAATAGGAATGGATATTTTTAATGACTAAAGAGGGGGGAAACTCATGCTACAAGGGTGGGAGGTCCGGAGGTCCGAAGTCCTATCAGTCCTGCAGACACCGCATGGAGAGAGAGCACACCTGTGTTCTCTCGATTTTCTACCTGGGGTCCAAGTGGCCACACCCCAACTTGATGTGATTGGTTAATGGCTTTTCCCCATCATCCCCCCTGCCTAATCTGGGACTCAGGATGTAGTTCCTAACTTGTGGCTGTTCTCCTGCCTCTGCAGCCAAGTGCATCAATATACTCAACCTAATTGCTTCTATTCTTATGTGTGACTTGTCAGGAATATTCCAACACAATTTCCCAATTGTAATGTGTCAGTGTAAAACCTTAGTTTGTACATGGCTCTAACATAATGACGTTTTATTGCCTCTGGGATTCGCTATACTTTGTTTAACATCTTCTCTTAAGAAGAAAAATCGAATGGGCCAGTCATGGTGGTGCTCTCCTTCAATACCAGCACTTGGGAGGAAGGGGCAGGTGGATCTCTGTGAGTTTGAGACCAACCTGATCTACATAGTGAGTTCCAGGACAGCCAGGGCTATGTACAGAGACCCCATATCAAACAAACACAAATACAACAACAAACGTGCATACACATGCACACACACACCACACAACAGCAGCAGCTCTAACTTATGTATTTAGATCAGTCCTTTAGGTTGAAAACTTGTCCTTTCAGCAGCACAATTAGAAGCTTGTGAACCAGAGAACTGGAAGGAGCTGTGTCGGCAAAGGCTAATGACGAAAGCTTTAGTCTTGTGGGGAAGGTCCAGAGCCTAATGACAATTTATCTTGGTTAAGCTTCCTAAGGAGCCTTCCCTGACCACTTCTGTAGTAGACCTAACACCGTGTGACCTGCAGATCAGATACACCCACCAGTATATTTGAAAAGTGTCTTGATTTATGGCTTTCTTTGTTCTGTTCGTATAAAAACTTCATGAAACCACTTGTGCATTGGAACATGCAATTCAGGGCAATCTAAGTCTGTGTTCCCAGGTCATGGTCATTCATATTTGGCTCTAGAATAAACCATCTTTTATTCCCCTTGAGGTGAGAGCTGTGCTTTTGCTTCGACAAAATTCTTGCTATTTTTTGGAGAAAACAACCTTATTTTTAGCTGCCTGAGTTGTTTTTATGTTGTTCATGTCCAGTGGCTTCTATTGAATGAATTTCCCTATTTTCTGCTGTGCTTTGCAAGGGCCAAGCTTACCCTTTCACAGCTGGTTCCCTCCAGCTTCCCTCTTAACACCTTGGCATACTCAGGCTTAGAGGGGAGAAAGCAAGGAGCTGGATTTCCAAATTTGGGGACTAGAAAACCTGACTCCTGATGGAAGAGTTAGGGGGAACCTGGCTCCTAATAGGAGAGTTAGGGGCTTTCTAAGATCCTGTTGGTCATGGTAATTGCTCACCAGAAGCTCCCAGCTCCTTTTCCAGAAAGTTATTGGGAGCAATGCCATCACTGTGGCCATGGAAGGTCTGGAAGGAGATGCACTGAAGGGAAAAAAAATGTATTGTTTGCCCGCTAGCCAACATTCGAAGATGTGCTGTAGTGGTTCCAGGCTGAGTGTGATGTTTCTCAATCGTGTGTTCATTCATTAGTGATTGCACAACTAAAATGAGAAGGGGGTGGGGTTGTCTGAAATTAAGCAGGAGGCCAGGGGTGTGACACGTTCAGCAATGGAGAGCTTGTTAACATTTGTGAAGCTTGAGGCTCAGAGGTTCAGTCCACGGCACTAAACAAAACAAAACATGATGAAATTAAAGTCAAAGCTAAGGTGAAACAGGAAGATTGGGGTTCTTTTCATGAGGGCAGGAGAAGCAGCAGTAATTTCTAGTTTGCGGTGCAGCAAGACTAGCAGATTAGGGGCAGCCTCGATGTCTGGTAGTCTAGACCAGGATAGACGTGATGGTGGTTGCCTTATTGAATTGGTTCTGAATGGTCTAGGCTAGCATTGTACTTGCTTTGGCTTCTTTTGCTTGGACTTTTGTTGCTGCTGTCTGACAGGCTCTCACTGTGTTGCCTAGACCAGTTGCTAACCTGTGAAGTATTTCATTGTATACCATATATTGCTCGTCCATTTATCAGGACGAGCATTTAACAACCATTTGGGTTGTTTCTACATGTTTTCCTAGGATGACAAACTTCCACTATAAAAACTCATATAGAAGTGTTGTGGAATATTAGTTTAAGATGTGTTTATTCTGTGGAATATTTGTTTAAGATGTGTTACATTTATTTATCCTGTGGAATATTTGTTTAATGGTGCAAAGATGTGTTGCATTCTTTTATGCTGCATTTGTTTAACTCTGTGAAGCTGTGCTACTGTGCCTGTCTAAAACACCTGGTTGGCCTAATAAAGAGCTGAAGAGGAGAAGGAAAGAGGATGTCAGGGGCCAGCCACCCAGCCACACAACCAGCTGTGGAGTAAGAAGGAAAGAAAGGAAGAGAGAAAGGTAAACGCCCAGAGAGAAAAGACAGATGGGATAATTTAAGTTAAGAAAAGATGGCTAGAGGCAAGCCAAGCGAAGGCTGGGCACTCACAAGTAAGAATAAGTATTTATTTGGTAGCTGGGTGGTGGACCCCCAAAGAACAAAGAGTGAAAAAAAAATAACTACATGCAAATTCCCATGTAGACGTTTTGTATTCTGTCCATGAAGAAACCTTTTTTAAAATGTGTGTGCACCACTTTGTGTGCCTGGTACCCACGGAGGCCATATGAGGGTGTCAGATCCCCTGAAAATGGACCAACAGATGATTGTGAGCCACCATGTTGGGAACTGAATCCTGGTTCTCTGGAAGAGCAGCCAGTGCTCTTAACTGAGCCATCTCTCCAGCTCCTAAAATACTATTTAATGTGAAATTCCCTGTTCTTTCAATCTAGGCAATCCATCCAATTAAAGTTTGTCACATAGAGCATTTTCTAATTGGCTGATGAAGTCCTCTCTTTCTTGAGAAAGGAAGACAGAACCTTCCCTCTGCTCAGTGTCGTACATACCTGCCAACTCTTTACAAGGAACCAGGCCCCACCCTAACAGTCAGCTCTGCAAGGTCTTGTTGTGGGACATCTACTCAACACCCTCATCTCATGGTTGGGTATGTGAGGTACCTACAAATCTTATATTCTGGCATTCAGAAACCACATAGCCAGTACCTATGTAAAACCTGAGAGCAAAGGCCATGCCCTGCTGAGCATCAGTTGCAAGGCTCTCACAGAGCCAAAGCATGGCTGAGGATGCAGGAGAGGAGGGATGATGCAATAGAAGATACCAGAAGAGTCGGGAGGCGCTACAGACATCTAGAGAAGGGACAACGGCTGAGATAAACAAATGGAAAGAAGCCCAGCATGGTGAACAATGACTGGACTCAATACTTGGTGGGAGGGAGGTGCTGAGGTAGAAAGATTGCTAGTTCTAGGCCAGCCTGGGCCACACAGTGAGAATGAGATTTTGTCTACACATACACACACACACACACAGTGGGTGGGGGTGAGTATTTAAAAACTAGTAGAGAAAGAAAACCAGACTCTGGAGAAGAATGGGATAAGATCACCAGTGCCTGGCACACTTGCAGTTTCTGTTACTGATTGCTTGTATAAAAGTTTAGTTTGATCACTCATTAACTCCTGCCTAAGAAACAAAGATTAAAGAAACCAAACCCAAAATAACAACTATAACAAAAACAAATTTTATTTGAAAGCCAACTCCAGCCTGCTTTTGCTTCCTGGGGACATCATGGCAGAAGTCAGTCTGTTACTAGGTGGAGATTAATTGTTCCTCCCTGACCCCACCAGTCACACCCTCTCACTCCCAACCCCCACTCACTATCAGGAGTCCTATGATGGTGAGGGTCAAGAGGCCTGAGTATGGGTCCCTAGTGCATCACTTTGTGGCTGTGTACCTTAGAATTTAGCTTTCTCATTTGTAGTTAGCCATCCGGATGATGAGCCATGATAACCATGGCTCCCTTCATCCTGGGTGAGGCTCCATAGATGCTAATATTCGACATCATCTTACTGAGTCTCCACAGCCATGGGTAATGGACACGTTCACCACCTCGTTGTTTACTGGGAGATCCTGAAGCTCTAAAAGTGGTGAAGCAGCTTGTTGGAGACCTCTTTCCTAGAAGGTGGCAGAACTGTAATTCATACCCAACTTGCTTCATGCCAAGGCTTGTCTCCTAAATTTGTCTCAGCCTTTGCTGCTCAATGACTTACTGAAATTTAATAGCTTAAAGAACAATTGTTATTTCTACAGTCCACAATTACATGGGACTGTAGATTTATATAGTCCACAATTATGGTCTTGGCCAGCTCGGCTTTCTAGGCTAGCCCCATGTGTGTCTGTGGTCAGCGGTGATTTGAGTGGAACTGGATGATCTAGCATGCCCTTGTTCACATGTTTGGTGACTGGCAGTTGCTGGGACACTTTGATTGTCCCCCCATGAGGTCTCCCACCCTCCCCTAGTCTAGCATAGGCTTGTCAACATGGTGGGTCCAGGATTCTGAGTGTAACAAGAGAAATCAAACCTTCATCGCCAAGTATTTTCTAGTCATAAAAAAATCACTAAGCCAAACCAGGAAGTGTAGAAGTGCACTTTCAAAGGGTCTGTGTAGGGCTGGGGATGTAGCTCAGTTGGTAGAGTGCTTGCCTAGTATGTGAAAAGTCCTGGGTTTGTCCATTTAAAAGACTTTTTAAAAAATTGTTTCCTTTCGCTTTCTGTGCAAGGATATTTGCCTGAATATATTTCTATGCACCACATGCTTGCAGTTCCTGCAGAGGCCAGAAGAAGGCATCAGATCCCTTGAAACTGGATTTTAAAAAGTTTGTGAGCCACCATGTGGATGCTTGGAACCAAACCCTAATCCTCTGGAAGAGCAACAAGTTTCTTTAACCCTTGAGCCATCTCTCCAGCCTCAGCAACTTCATTCTTTATTGCCTTGTTCTCAACAAGTCTTGTTTCCTCATTGACTTAGAACTCCCCCCTTACATGAACATGTTATTGCGTGTATGTATGTGGTCTCTGTGGGCAACTGACACTGTCAGGAATTCAGTGAACATTTATCAAATGACTGAATTATGTATCCATCTATATGGAGGTATATTTTTAAGCAAACGTTTACTGAGCACCAGTTCACACAGGTCCTGGACGGTGACCATACCAAAGTAGAGAGCATACATTTTCATAAGGAGCTTGCTTGGTAGAAGAAACAAACTGATGTCGTAGTGTGCTAGAGAGAAACTCAAATGATTATGGAAACACAAAAGAGCCTTAAACTAGTGGTGGCAGGAAAGTGGGGAGGCAGAGAAGGCACCAGAAAAGGGAATTTGGATGAGGGTGTGCCTCTGAACAAGGCCCGGCAATGCAAAGACTCATGATAAATGACTCAAAATATAGGATCAGGAGTGTGGCTCAGTGATAGAGTCTTCTTGGACCATGCACGAGGCACTTGGCTTGATCTCCAACACTGCGCTAAATAAATGAGTAAAGAGAATCAACTAACCAGCTAAATGGTCAAGGATTTAATATCAATTTGTATTGGTGGAACACAGGTAAGACACACCAAGGGCTTAGAGGTGGGATAAGAAGATTTAATCTTGAGAACTAGATCTCAAGATCCACCCAACAGATCTGAAACCAACATCACACCAAACCTGGTATGCAAATTTTTAGCATCCAAACCAGAAACAACCCAAAAGCCCGCCATCTATAGAGTAAGAAAACAAAATATGTTACACTCATACAGTGGACTACTACTTGGCAACTAAAATTAGTGAAATACCAATGATAGGGTTTGGATGTTAAATGTGTCCAAAAGTTCATGTGTTGAAGACTTGGTGTCCCCAGTGCTGCAATGTTCAGGGACTTTGGGATATGATTGGATTGTGACTGTTCTAACCTCATGATTGACTGACCCCATGCATGAATTCAAGACTTAATGGGCTATTGAGAGGTAGTGGAACCTTTAGGGATGAGGTATTATTGCAGAAGGCAGGCTGTTGGGAGAGTGCTCTGTAAGGGTGTTTTGTATCTCCATCCCCTTCCTCTTTCTGCTGCCTGCTCACCATGAGGTGAGCAGCTGTACCCAGTACAATGGAGCTAAGCAACCGTGAACTGACACTCCTAAAATGCTGAGCCAAGTTAGACTTTTCCTCCTGGTTATGCACAGGTGTTTGTCACAGTGATGAACAGCTGACTGACATGGCCGATGTGTGCACTAATGGGCTGCAGAAATGAAATACCACAAATTAGGTGGCTTAAACAATAGGGATTTATTTTCTTTTTTTTATCCATTTAAAAAAAAATTTTTAAAAAATATTTATTTATTTACTATATATACAATATTCTGTCTCCGTGTATGCCTTCAGGCCAGAAGAGGGCACCAGATCTCATTACAGATGGTTGTGAGCCACCATGTGGTTGCTGGGAATTGAACTCAGGACCTCTGGAAGAGCAGTCAGTGCTCTTAACCTCTGAGCCATCTCTCCAGCCCGGGATTTATTTTCTTGAGAGAGGTTCAAGATCAAGGATTAGTAGAGTTGACTTCTGAGCCCCTCTTGGAGCATGTAGCTGTTGCGTCCCTGTGTTTCCATGTGGCCTTCCTTTGTGAGTAGAAATGACCTCTTCTTCATTCTAGGTCTTGCATCCTATTACTTTACCACTCCCACACACACCCCATTTACAACTCAGATGGTCTCCAAGTACACTCACGTTCTGGGGAACTCAGGGGTAGGATTTCAACATATCAATCTTGGTAGCAAGGGGTATGTGTTGGGTAAATAATTCAGTCCATAACCTCAATCATACATGGAAAAAAATCCCCCACATGTCATGTGGTATAGGAAATTTCTAGAAAAGGCAAAATTCTAAAATAGAAAAGAGATGAGTAGTTGCCTGCGTGGTTTGGGGAGTTGGAAGCAGGGACCAACGGCATAAACAGGAAACGAGGCCACAAAAGAATTGGGTGTGTGTGTGATAGAATTCTTCTAAAATTGGATTCTGATGATGTTTCCACAACTGTATAGATTTTCAGTAGCACATCCAACTCATACTAAAATGGGTGGATTTTATGATGTGTGATTCCCCCTCCAAGTTAAAGCAGTGAGTGCCCTGAAGAATCTTCACGCAAAGGTGGTAAGGTCTGCATGGCATGAGAATTGTGCCTGTGAATGCGGAGGTGGAACCACACAGAGTTGGACTGATCGTGGGGAGGCGGAGGTCACTTTGCTCAGGGCTGAAGGAGGGGAGCCACCTGGCTCCTGCCCCTAAGATGGGGGATATATGGGAAATAGGTCCCTGTGGACTGCCAGGACCCAGCGGAAGAAATGCCTCATCAAAGTGCCCAGAGGATGGACGGTCCCTTTCTCTGGCTTAGCAGGGTTCTAAGAGGCAGACATTTCTGGCAGAGGCTGATTGCACTGTCTGGGAATGGAACAGCTCTAAGAACAATGTGGAAGATGTAGGCAGTCAGAAACTCAGTGCTCCGGGCTGGGAATATTCCTTACTGTCCTGCTGTCTCTCACTAACCACATCTGCTGGCTTATGTGTAGCCTAGCCACAGCTGGACTGAGATGAACCAGATACAGATAGGCACTCACAGCAAACTTAGGGACAGAGATGTGTTAGGTGTGGACACTTCAATTAGTGAAAAGGAAAGACAAGAAGGAGAGGGAAGGGAAGGGAATGGAAAAGAAGGGAAGGGAATGGAAGGGGAGGGGAGAGAAAAGAGAGGAGGGGAGGGAAATCCCCTGAGACATGATTAGGACCATCTATGATAACAAGTTCTGTGGAGACATGAACAACAACTTTGGCCGTCTGATATTGGGGAGATGGAGAGAGGGTGAGATCTAGAGAACCTAGAACCCTCTCTTCTCTGCTAAGAAATTGACTTTATCTGGAGAGCTACTAGGATCCAGTTAGGGACAAAGAGGTAGCAACAGGATCGCTCTGAAACTGGTGTTAAAGATGAACCAGGACAGGGCAGGGCAGATGGGAATGGAGATGAAACTAGAGAAGAGGACAGTGGGCACAGATTGCCTTCTTAAGAAGAAAACAGCTTGAAAGAAAAAGGATTGATTATAGAGAGGATGAAACATATCAGATGCAAAGAGACCTCGCAGGGGTGGGGTAGGGGCACAGTGGAAGGGGAAGCCCAGAGGGTTGGCACAGAGACGGCTTTCATCTGATTGTGTTTCTTTTACTTCAGCCTTAGAAGAAACTATGGAAAGGTAAGACATTTTCAATTTGTCATCCCAAAGTATGCAGTATACATCTTTAAAAAAAATTACGTGTTTAATGTCTGTGCCTACATGTGGGATACAGAGGTCAGAAGAGGGCATTGGATCCCCGGGAGCCGGAATTATAGGTGGTTGTGAGCCAGATGTGGGTTCTGTGAAATAAACCTGGGTCCTCTGCAAGAGCAGTGTATGCTCTTATCCTCCGAGCCATCTCCAGCCACCACGGTGTGCTTCTTAAAGTTGCAGTGTACAAAGGCTGTGTGTGTAAAGGAGTTTTGAAATCATCCTCTGGGGTCTCCAGCAACACTGTGCCTGGTGGCGCTCAAACCAGGGTAGGACCTGGACTTGGTCCCAACTGTTGTTTTCAGCCATCCATCGCCCCGTGTTTCTGATCACTGGGCCTTTGAAGTAAGCTGGATTTCCCCGGTTAGCTTATCAATAATGGTTACTCTGATAACAGCCCATAAAAGAATTTCAGTGGTGAAAGGAAAAGGAAACAACGCCTTCTACAAACAATATTCTATAGCTCAACAAAGGTATTATAGATTATAACAATATGCAATTCAATTTCATCCTTCCATCCCTTCGGTTATCTGTCAATAAATATTTGCTAAGGGCCTATCCCATGCCATCATCCAAGGCCAAGTAGGGGCCTGGGGAGTGGAATGAAAAGGCGTTTTGAGAATGTCTCATTCCATGGGAACTGAAGCCCTATTTCATGCCACACTCTTGTACGATCGGGCCTTTTGTTCCTGCAGTTAGAGTATCTGATTAAGCTCCCTCCATCAGGCATGTAAACAAGGGTAGCCATGAAAGTGGCCCAGCATGACATGAAATCATGAACTTACTTAAAGTAGTTTCTAATACAGATGCCAGCTTCATCTCCTCTGGAGGAGGAGCAGATGTTAGGAACCACATGACCCTCCACGGCCCCACTCAGCTCTTCATTTCCAGGTGGCTAACTGGCCAGGGCTGTCTCCACCCCGTCTTCAGGTCTTCCCATCTCTTCTCATCGTTTCACCTCACAGGACCCTAGCTGTGGAGTCCCCACTCCCTGACTGATGTCCTCAGAGGACTTCTAATCACCAAACTCAGAGCCTCCTGGTGATGTGAAGAGGGGCACCAGAACTTTTGGTGACTCAAACTTACTTCTTTTGGTTCCTTGGGAGCCTCCTGGAACTCCTTCTCCTTTTCAGTTCCCCCTTTTGCCTTCTTCCTCAACTGGAGCTGTTCCTGGGGTTCAGTCTTCAGCTGGATTGGTGACCTAACCCACCCTCATTGCCCGTTACCCTGTATAACCGTCAGGTTACTAATCAAGCCTGTATCTAAGGACAAGCATATTCAGCAGCCTACGGGACATCTTTCAAATGGGGATTCCTGCTCATTTTCTCTTCTAATGTGATCTTTTCCAAAGCACCTTCCAAGCCCCCCAGAGCAAGAGCAAGGGAAAAACAATATTCAAAGCAGATGCAAGACAGGGATGAGAACCATTGGCCTTTTTTTCCTTCATAAGTGTCTAAGTTATTAAAAATAGATATGTGAGGGGCTGGAGGGTTGGCTCAGAGGACTGAATCAGTTCTGAGAACCCATTGCCTGCAACTCCAGCTTCAAGGGATCCAGTGCCCTCTTCTGGCCTCTGTGGGTCCCTGCGCACATATGCATGTTACCTGGACCTGGAATTATTGACAGTTGTGAACTACCATATGGGGGCTGAGAATCCAACTCAGGTCCTCTGGAGGAGCAGACAGTACTCCTAACTCCTCAGTCCCTGGAAGACTCTTGTTTTATTTATTTATGTATTTATTTATTTTTTTGAGACAAAGTTTCTCTGTAGCTTTGGTGGACTCTTGTTTTGAAAACAGGAAATGTGGATTTGTTATATGTTGAGAGGCATAATAAAGACAATATTATTAGTTCATTTCTTACATATTTTGCCTACAATGAAAAGACGTGGTGTCTAGCCTCAGATACCCAAGTTCAAAGCTGTCTCCTCATTTCTTGTTTTTTTTTTAATATTTATTTATTATGTATACAATATTCTGTCTGTGTGTCTGCCTGCAGGTCAGAAGAGGGCACCAGACCCCATTACAGATGGTTGTGAGCCACCATGTGTTTGCTGGGAATTGAACTCAGGACCTTTGGAAGAGCAGGCAATGCTCTTAACCACTGAGCTATCTCTCCAGCCCCTCATTTCTTGTTTTTAAGCTTGTATAGTCACCTCCTTTGGGTTCCCATGGTAACATGGGATGCTTTGATAATGCATCTAGTTGTAGCCCCAGACTGTCGGTTCTGTAAAATGAAGACCACGTTGTGTCCCTATGAGCCAAATAAGGCCTGGTATGCAAGCAACAGGTGTTTAATGCATTAATATCTATCTGATATTTTCGTATCAATAAGGTCTGTGTCCTTGGCTCTCTGGAATGCCCTTTGAGTAAATTACGTAGACCTTGAATCATAGTTATTAATCTTGAACTTATTGATTTTGGTTTGTCACCCTGTTATCTCCAGACCTGTGGCAGTTCCGGAGTTCAGGGTGAGGTTCCTGAGTCTACTCCTCCATGCCTCCCCTTCCTAACCAAGACCTGCCCCCTGCCTTATAACTGGGTCTTGGGATCCTGACTGCATGTAGGGGAATGCTCTCACCCTGCTGAACTGTCTGTGTTCCCACTCAGGGCCCTTACAGAGTTATAGTACTCACGGTTGCCAACCATCTTGGGGATGGAAAGGAAGGGAAAGGACCATCAGCCTTCTATATATAGATAGCTGCTGTCAATCTTAGGCTGAGTCTTGACCCTCTGGCTCCCACTGCTGATCTCACCTGGCACTGACATCCTAAGTTTTGTCCGGCCAGCCTTGGTTCTTTTTTTTTTATATATTTATTTATTTTATTTATTTATTTATTTATTATGTATGTACGTATGCCTGCAGGACAGAAAAGGGCACCAGACCCCATTACAGATGGCTGTGAGCCACCATGTGGTTGCTGGGAATTGAACTCAGGACCTTTAGGAAGAGTAGGCAATGCTCTTAACCTCTGAGCTATCTCTCCAGCCCCAGCCTTGATTCTTAAGCTAACGAAATGTACTCCCAGCACAGCACACTGCTATTAAACTTCATCCTTAAGACAGAGGGAGTAAGAGCTCTGTTTGCTTTTAAATGCCTAGAAGGTGTAGGCAGAAACAGTAGCTCCATTCCTTTTCGAAGATCTGCATTTTATGTCTCAAATACAAGAAACACTTCAGATACCCGGAAGAAGACATTGTTAAGTGCTTTGCTTCCCCCCACCACGTTTTCTTTGATTATAAAAATTATATAGATCTGTAAAAACTCAGTTATAAGAAAAAATAAAAATAAAAAGCAAGGAAGAGAACAAAAGGCACCTCGATGCTACCATTAAAGCGAGCACAGTATGGGAAGGTGGGCTTTAGGGAAACCTGGGATAGAAACAT
Source organism: Ondatra zibethicus (assembly GCA_004026605.1). Lineage (NCBI taxonomy): Eukaryota > Metazoa > Chordata > Mammalia > Rodentia > Cricetidae > Ondatra > Ondatra zibethicus. Next base: position 55,942 of record PVIU01000309.1, read on the forward strand.
AGCTCCGTCACGTAAACCTCTATGGTGTGGCACGAACTACTTAACTGTGAACAGTTTCCATAAAACTGAGATAAAGACTTAAGTTGTGCAACATCTGTACAATAAGTATACTAGTGTACGGGTAACATTTATATCCTAGATTATCGAAGAGATTACATGAGAAGATTTAAGTATAAAGTCTATCATGGCACCTGCCCATTCAATGAATGCTAAGTCATAGTGAACGCACCTCAGCTCTCCTTCTTTCTCAACAGCATTTTTCTCTTAGATCTCATTGCCTTCATTGTAACTAAACTTAAATCAGAGCATATTTATTATTATCTGTTTTTATTGAGAGTCTATCACATTTGTATTTATTATTGTGTGCACGTGTGGGGGCCTGCATGGACCACGGTGCGTGGAGATCAGGGGATGTCTCCGTGGACCAGTTCTCTCCTTCCATCTCTACACGGCTTCCCGGGACTGATCTCAGGTCATCAGGCTTGCACTGTTCTGGTCCCAAGATCATATTTAAAATTGTTTTTGTTTAAGCAAACCCTGTCTCAAGTCCATATAGGGTGCTTATAGTCACTCTTTCCACTAGCAACATAAAGCTGATTGCAAACATGAACTCATCGTTTGTATGTATGTGAAGGGCTGCTAAAATTTAACAAGGCTACTTGAGAATTAGGGTCACTAGTAGGGATGCCCACCACACTATAGGTACTCAAATAATTGTTCGTACATGAACTAAAAGGGCTTTCTTCATCTTTCATTTGTGGGAGGGAAAATCCCAAGGGATACACTTCTCTGGTTTACTTTTGACCCTCACATTTCAGTAAATTGGTGGACAAAATTCTAATCTCCTTGACATAGTCCTAGGTTTATTAACTGGCATTTTCTAGCTATGGTTCTCTATGAAACTCACACAGTCTAGTTCCTGGGTTTCTATGAAGCTAAATGAAATATCATTTTAAAAGCACTCACTCAATATATTTGTTATGTAATAACGTAGTTGCCAGCTATTATTTGTGTGACTGTGCAGGCACAGTTTGAAAACTTTATTATCTCATTCATAACTCCAGCCAAATAGAATGATTTGATTTCTCATCTGCTCTTCTCCCAGTCTTTCACATCTTCCAAGAAACTCCTAGTTGGCTGAAAAATTAGGTCCCTAATCTAATCACTCTCCATGTCTCCTCTCCTCCAAACACTCCCCTCATCCAATCAGAAGCTTTTTTTTTCTGCTTCTAAAAGAAAACATAACTCATGCAGTCTTTTCAGTTTTCACTATCCTCGTATTGTGTTTGTTTGTTTGTGTTTTGAGAAGGGTCTTACTATGAAGTTCTGGCTAGGTGGGAGCTCGCTAGGTAGACCAGAGATGAGCTTGCTTTAGCTGGGGGTGCGCACTGCTGTGCCCAGTGTCACTGCCGTGTTTTAAGTCACTTCTCCTCCCCATTTACGTCTCTCTGGAGAGTGTAAGCTACATGTGCACTCTTGACCACAGCTGTTCCACCACCTCAGCATGGAGAACAGTGTCAGCCCTTCGCAGGCTTTTGCAAACTATGTCTTACATGAAT
>PVIU01000309.1:62500-107246 GCA_004026605.1 Ondatra zibethicus
CTTGCCTTTCAGCAGTGCTAAACTCATTCTCAGCCTAGGTTCCTGGAATGTTCCTTTCTAGTTTTTGCCTTCAGGTTTCAATTAGGATTTCATGTGTAACAATTTTTCTCTAATCTGTAATACTGTCACACTGCTGTCCTCTAAAAGAGATTTGAACTGTTCACTCACTAAGCAATTTACCATTTGAATGTATACAATTTAATGTTTTTTAGTATTTTCACAGAGTTGTACAGCTCTCACCACTATCAGCTTTTGTTTGTTTTTTACCTTTTCAAAGCAGAAAGACATTTAATGTCAATTCAGACATCATCCCACTTAGTAAAACAGAAGCAACCCAGCAGAAGCATGATGAAAAGTTTTGAACCATACAAAATATAACCAGAGGGGTTAGAGAGATGGTTCATCAGTTAAGAGCACTGACTGTTCTTCCAGAGACCCAGATTCAATAACTCCCAGTATCCACATAGCAGCTCACAAACATCTGTAGCTCCAGTTCTAGGGGATCCCACATCTTCTTCTGGCCTCCAAGAGCACTGCTTGCATGCATTGCACAGACATACATGAATCACTCATGAGCATTAAAAAACAAACAAATTAGAAACAGCCTTTACATGCTTTGCATCACTAGTGATAAGCTGAATGCAAATTAAAATGCCTGTGAGGTACTTTTTCCTTTGAGAGTTTTTTCACCACTCCAAAATGAATCATTAACTGTTAATGATTACTGGTTTTTGTTTTGTTTCGTTTTTGCTTTTCGAGGCAGGGTTTCTCTGTGTCCTGGAACTCACTTTGTAGTCTAGGCTGGCCTCAAACTCAGAGATCCGCCTGCCTCTGCCTCCCAAGTGCTGGGATTAAAGGTGTGCACCACCACTGCCCTGCTCAGTCACTGTTTTTTTAACCTCTGTATCAATTTACCTTTCCTAGGCAACCATTCTTTCTGTCTATAAGATATTTTTATGTGTGTGATATATATGTGTGTGTATATATATTATATAATATATATAGTGTGTATAAATCATAGTATACTTGTCTGGTTCCTTTTAATATGTTTTCAAAGATTTTCCAGGCTGTGTGGTGCCGAATTTATTTTTATGGCCAAATAATAATTCCATTATATGATATATTAGTTTTCTAGCTCCAAGGTTGTTGTAGCAGAGTACTGAAAATGAGAAAACACTAGCGAGGTATTGACTTCTGTTCTGCAGGTTGTCTGTGCACATTCTTGATGGTGTTTGAAGCACAGATAATTTGACTGTTGATGAAGTTTGTCACTGTTCTGATTCTATGAATGTGTAACAAACTGGCCTAAAGTTCAGTGGCAGAAATAGCCATTTTCTCACACGAATAGATTCTGAAATTTGGACAGGGCACAGTGGGAATTATTTGGGCCTTATTTGGGCAGTGTCAGGGACTGAAGCCCCGTCATCTTCATTCATCTTTCTGTACATCTGGCAGTCAATGCTGTTTGTCAGCTGAACCGTAGCTGTGGACCAGGGTGTTCTGATGACCTGCCTGTAGGGCTTGGGCTTCCTTGCAGCATGGTGTCTTTAAGCAGTCAGATTTCTTGCACAGCAGCTCAGGGCTCTAACTGCTGTTCTAGCACACAACAGAAGCCACTCACCTTTCTGATTTGCATCACATGCAAGCAGTGCCTCAGTAGTCCTCCCTGATTCAGTGCTGGGCTCCACCTCTCAATAAGAAAATGTAGAACGGCATGTAGGCTAGGAGATGCTGTTTCAGCCATGTTTGAAAATGTAAACTAAGACTGGAGCGATGACTCAGCCGGTAAAGGCACGGCACACAATCAAAAATATAAGAACATATAAAATAAAAAAGTATGGTGGTGCACGCCTTTAATCCCAGCACTCAGGAGGCAGAGGCAGGTGGATCTCTGAGTTAAAGGCCATCCTGGTCTACAGAGCGAGTTCCAGGACAGCCAGGGCTACACAGAGAAACCCTGCCTCAAAAAACAAAAAGAAACAACAACAGAAAAGTGTTGTTTTCAGTTCTTACTTTTTAAGAGTATTATCTTAGTCTTTGTGTCTGACAGACAATATCCTCTCTCATTGAATTAAACAAGAAAATTTCAGATTGTGAAAATGTTATGGAGGACTGAAATTGACTTAGTTCTGGGGGGAATTATGATTATAACTGATAAGAGAAAAATTAATGGTCTCAAAAGGGAGGTTGTAATTCATCATATATGTAGGAAATATATTCTGCAGGAAGTCATGTTCTGTCAGTCATTTTTAAGATCATGGTAGTGGGGTGGTGGTGGCGCACGCCTTTAATCCCAGCATTCGGGAGGCAGAGACAGGTGGATCTCTGTCTCTGAGTTAAAAGCCAGCCTGGTCTACAGAGCAAGTTTCAGGACAGGCTCCAAAGCTACACAGAAACCCTGTCTGTCTTGAGGGAAAAAAAAAGATCATTCACAGGGTCTGGAGAGATTGTTCGGAGGTTGGGAGCACTGCCTGCTCTTCAAGAGGACCCGGATTCAATTCTCAGCACCCACATGACAGCTCACAACTGCCTGTAACTCCAGGTCCAGGGGGTCTGACATCCTCATATAGACATACTTGCAGTACAGTGTACATAACAATACAAGTAAATACGTTATTAAGAAATTATTTCACATATTGTTGTTAGAAATAGAGTACTTGGCTTTCTTAAATGAGATAAACATATTAAAGTATGTGTAAATTGCTTTTTTAAGGGCTTATTGTAAACTTCTGTAGTAAGGAGAGCGAGCGGGCCCCTTTGTTCTGTCCCGCCCAGCTAGCTTACACCCAAAATAACCACACAGAAATTGTATTAATTAAATTACTTCCTGGCCCATTGGTTTTAGCCTCTTATTGGCTAACTCTCACACTTGATTTAACCCATTTTTAATAATCCGTATAGCACCACGAGGTCATGGCTTACCGGGAAAGCTAACCAGCGTAGGTCTTGGGCAGGAGAACCATGGCATCTGCCACACTGCCTTCTTCCCAGCATTCTGTTCTGTCTACTCTGCCTACCTGATTTCTGCCCTATCAAAAGGCCAAGGCAGTTTCTTTATTCACCAATGAAAGCAACACAAATACAGAAGAACCTCCTACATCAAACTTCTCAGTAGAAAGGGAAATAGATTTAAAAGAAAAAACAAAAAACAAATGAGAAAAAAACTAATAAAAAACTGGGAAACCTGTGCAGAAGACGATGGCTGCCGACGTAGACAAAATGAAGCTGTGGAGGAAAGACTGCATTGGCTGAAGTGCTCAAGAGCATCCTGGACATGGCACTTGTCTATCTGTCTTGTACTAGCATGGTTCTAACGAACATAAATAGTCAAGTCCGCCACCCCTTCTGTGGGGAAGACATGAGAGAACAGGTGCAAGAAGCCACAAAACTGGCAGAAGATGGGACACCCTTAGAAGAACTGATGGTCTAGTGGGTAAGGCAGCCACATAAGCAAAGTAGTTGGAGTGTAGCTGGTAGGTGTCACACTTGGCATGGGATAGCGTCTGTTAGCACTTGGAGGCAGAGGTACTCTGTTAGACAGGCTGTGTTAGAGAAGGCGTGGAGTGGGAGGTCGTCCTGAACTTTTGTGTTGATGAGGAATTAGGTAATGAGACCTGTATAGCCCTGGCTGGTCTGGAATTTTCTGTGTAAGCCAGGCTGGCCTTGAACTCAAAGAGATCTGCTTTCCTCTTCCTCCCTAGGATTAAAAGACAGGTAAAGAGATCTCTGACTCGGGTTCCTACCCATTTCAAGCCTACACTCTAGGAAAGAGATGACTGGTCCTAAGGGGTTGAGCTTTGACCCTTTTTTCACTGCTTGAACACAAGTGGCCGCTCAGTAAAGTTGTGTTTTGTTTTTTTTTAATTTTTTTTTTAACTTGCATTTTAAAATTTACTATGACAGACTCACAGGTAATGATGGTGAGAAGAGAGTTCAATTGACACTTGGAATTGAGAAAGTCTAGTCAGAGGTTCGGAGGGAGTAGAGTCAAGAATTAATTGGGAGGGAGAGCTAATGAGACTTGGCAACCCATTGCATAAGGAGAAGTAAAGGGTAATGATTCCCAGATTTCTGGCTAAGGCGGTTTGAACAAATGGTGATGTCATCAGGGAAAAATGAAGCCATGGACTTGAATAAAATAGATCATGGAGAATACTGTGGGGAGACCAACCATATTCCATGTCTCAGGAAACTGTAGACAGGCTAACGGGTGGCTGGTCATACTAAAATAGAGTAAGAAGATAGCTGAAGACAGCATCAGCAGTAAGGAAGGGAAGGCACAGGAACTGGGAATCAACTGGGGGGCAGGTGCAGGAAGAGAATGGTCAACCGTGAGGTTGAGGTTTTCTGTGACCTCTCCTCCCACGGACCCCATCTTACTATGCAGCTCTGGGTGACCTGGTCTTAAACTCACAGAGCTCCACCTGCCCCCCCCCCCCCAGGGTTCAAAGCTCTCAGAATTTCTGAGCCTCTGGCTGTTTTCGACTGAAGTGTGACGTGTTGTAGAAGCTTGGTAGATATTTCTTAAAGACAAATGATGTGCATCTCCTTATTGTTAGACTAGGTATTGTGGGGAGGATTTTTGGGTGGTTGGGATAAAAGTAAGTAAAGATTTTTCGCTAAACAACATTTCTGCATTTAATGTGTATCTGTGTCATCTTTTTTTAATTGATTTTTATTGAGCTCTACATTTTTCTCTGCTCCCCTCCCTGCCTTTCCCCTCCCCACTTCAATCCTCCCCCAAGGTCCCCATGCTCCCAATTTACTCAGCAGATCTTGTCTTTTTCTACTTCCCATGTAGATTAGATCTATGTAAGTCTCTCTTAGGGTCCTCATTGTTGTCTAGGTTCTCTGGGATTGTGATTTGTAGGCTGGTTTTCTTTGCTTTATGTTTAAAAACCACTTATGAATGAGTACATATGATAATTGTCTTCCTAGATCTGGGTTACCTCACTCAGAATAATGTTTTCTAGCTCCATCCATTTTCCTGCAAAATTAAAGATGTCGTTATTTTTTCTGCTGTGTAGTACTCCATTGTGTAAATGTACCACATTTCCTTACCCATTCTTCAGTCGAGGGGCATTTAGGTTGTTTCCAGGTTCTGGCTATGACAAACAAAGCTGCTGTGAACATAGTTGAGCACATGTCCTTGTGGCACGGTTGACCATCCTCTGGATATATACCTAAAAGTGGTATTACTGGGTCTTGAGGAAGGTTGTTTCCTAATTTTCTGAGAAATTGCCACACTGACATCCAAAGGGGCTGTACCAGCTTGCATTTCTACCAGCAATGCAGAAGTGTTCCCTTTTCCCCACAACCTCTCCAGCATAAGTTGTCATCAGTGTTTTTTGATCTTGGCCATTCTTACAGGTGTGAGATGGAATCTCAGAGTTGTTTTGATTTGCATTTCTCTGATGACTAAGGATGTTGAACATTTCTTTAAGTGTCTTGAGAGTTCTCTATTTTTTTATTGGATTATTTGTTCTTTTGATGACCAATTTCTTGAGTTCTTTATATATTTTGGAATCAGACCTCTGTCTGATGTGGGGTTAGTGAAGATCTTTTCCCATTCTGTAGGCTGTCGTTTTGTCTTGTTGACCGGTCCTTTGCTTTACAGAAGCTTCTCAGTTTCAGGAGGTCCCATTTATTCATTGTTTCTCTCAGTGTCTGTGCTGCTGTGTTGTATGGAGCGGGAGCCTTCGCTTTTCCCGGCTGCCTGGCCAGCTCACACCCGAAATAACCACACAGAAACTGTATTCATTAAAACACTGCTTGGCCCATTAGCTCTAGTTTCTTATTGGCTAATGTTTACATCTTAATTTAACCCATTTCTATTAATCTGTGTAATGCTACGTGACTGTGGCCCACCGGCAGGATTCTAACCAGTGTCTGTCTCAGGCAGAAGATCCATGGCATCTCTCACTGTGTCCTTCTTCCCAGCATCCAGTTCTGTCTTCTCCGCCTACCTAAATTCTGCCCTATCAGGCCCAAAGAAGTTTCTTTATTCATTAACCAATGAAAGCAGCACATGAACAGAAGAACCTCCTACCCCACTACTGGAATTATATTTAGGAAGTGGTTCCCTGTGCCAATGCGTTCAAGTGTACTTCTCACTTTGTCTTCTATAAGGTTCAGTGTGGCAAGCTTTATGTTGAGGTCTTTGATCCATTTGGACTTGAGTTTTGTGCATGGTGATAGATATGGGTCTATTTTCATTCTTTCACATGTTGATATCCAGCATGTGATATCAACGACAGCATACAGAATGGGAAAAGATCTTCACTAACCCCACATCAGACAGAGGTCTGATTCCAAAATATATAAAGAACTCAAGAAATTGGTCATCAAAAGAACAAATAATCCAATAAAAAAATAGAGAACTCTCAAGACACTTAAAGAAATGTTAAACATCCTTAGTCATCAGAGAAATGCAAATGCTTTCTTTTTTTCCATTTGATATTTTTTCTTCTTTGTCAAAACTCAGGTGTTTGAAGGAGTGTGGATTAATATCTGGGTCTTCTATTCAGTTCCATTGGTCCTCCTGTCTGTTCTTATGCCAGTACCAGGCTGTTTTCAGTACTGTAGCTGTGTAGTAGAGTTTGAAGTCAGGGATTGTGATGCCTCCAGAAGTTCTTTTATTGTACAGGATTGTTTTGGCTATCCTGGGTGTTTTACTTTTCCATAGGAAGTTGAGTACCGTTCTTTCGAGCTCTGTGAAGAATTTTGCTGGGATTTTGATGGGCAGTATCTGTGTCATGTTAACATTTTGGATACTGAATGATGTAAGCACTTGCTACATTTTACAGTCATATGAAACATCTGATTCTAAGTAATTCAGTAGTCAGAGGTGGATATATATTTGATTACAGTCATGAACATCTGATTCTAAGTAATTCAGTAGTCAGAGGTGGATATATATTTGCCATCATGTATATTAACAGCTTGAAATGTTCAACATGGTGATCTCTTAGAATTACTAAGAACCCCAAATCTCTGTCCCCCAAAGCACATACATACTCGCAGCTTCTTTGAGAGCAGAATATGGATTCAGATGACAAGAATGGCACTTCTCTTTTATGCCTCAGGATATGAAGGCTAGAAAACTTTATTCTGGATCTCTCCAAAGATAGATAGTGACTCCCTGTTGTATCTGCTACTTAATCACTGCCACTGTTTGGCTGTGGGTTCTGTCCCTGTTGGCATATTTTTAGATTTATCTCAGTTACTTCCTGGGTCACTGAGCCAATTCAAACAAGTTGTCTCTAGTTCCATGCTCCATCTAAAGTCCGTCCGTTGTTTTTCACAAATCTGCCTGTTCAGTAAGTAAAACATTGCTGTTTGGAGAGCTGCCTGCTGGGCGTCATGTGCATGAGAGTTGATGAGGTGAAGATACACACTAATGAGTCATTTCTGTCTTGTTTGGAACAGAATGCTCTATGAATATGTTGAAAGGAAACGGAAAGAAAATTCGGGAGCTCAGCTGCATGTTACCTACTTGGTGTCTGGCAGTCTTATACAGAACGGACATTCTGTAAGTTCTCTTGTATCAAGCCCACGTGTGTATGAGATATAAGCAGTATTAGAAATAACAGAAGAAAGAAGCAAGATTGAGTGGTGTGGAAGTTATAAAGTACCTCTTGAAGAGAGTATTTTGATTTTTCTTTTTGTTTTTTTTTTTTTTTGTTTGTTTTTTGTTTTTTGAGACGGGGTTTCTCTGTGTAGCTCTGGCTGTCCTGGAACTCAACTCTGTAGACCAGGCTGCCTTTGTACTTGGAGAACCATCTGCCTTTGCCTCTCAAGTGCTGGGGTTAAAGGCTCCACCACCGCCCAGTGTATTTAGAAATTTTAAACTTAATCTGACACTCAGGAAAGTTTAGGTGATATCTTGGCTGTGATGAAGTGACTGTCATTATTGGCTGGTTACCTGGGAAACGAGACATTAGAGAGTGATGTTCTTTGAACCTCTTTTTCCTCTTGAATATTTATAAGGACACTGGTTTTTAATTGTCATCCTTTTTAAATTTCAAGCCACAAACTCAGGTGTTAAAAAAGGAAAAAAAGGAAAGCTAGCTGACTTTATTTTAATTCGAGCACTCATTTTGATAGGTCACTCAGAGTGGCCACTAGTGGGGGATGAGCCTGAAGGCTGCTGGTGCAGTCCAGAGGCATGGGCTGGGGTCTGTGCAGCATCTTCTGTCCTAGTCCATCTCAACTACAAAGGAGTCTCAGGTCTGCTGAACTCTTTCTGACTTCATGTCCTCCTCAGGGGTGGGCACATGCTTTTTGAAACTCTCAAGTGTTTAAGGCAGTGGTTCTCAGCCTTCCTAATGCTGTGACCGTTTAATACAGTTCCCCATGTTGTGGTGACCCCAACTACTAAATTATTCCATTACTACCTCCTAACTGTAATTTTGCTATTGCTATGAATCATAACATAAATGTCTGATATACAGGGTATCTGATATGCGACCCCCAAAGGGGTTGCAATCCACAGGTTGAGAACTGCTGGTTATTGGGTTCTTATTATGCTAATTAGGCCTTGTTAGATTGGTCTGTCCATTCATTACAAGTTTTCATTAGCTTTTTTGTAGTGGTTTTTGATTGAGAATGACTTTTTAAAATCACCTAATTTATTAATTTACCAGAGGTTACAAAACAGTCAAGTTTTACGTTGGAGTCTTTCTATGAAGGACAGGTCTCCCTTGTGCAGCCTGGCTGGTACACCAGCCTGACCTAGAGCTCCACCTGCTTCTGCCTGGTGCTGGGAAGGTGTAAACCTGACCTCTTTGAAGCTGAGTGTGGTCACACATGCTTATAATTCTAGCATTTGTAAGGTTGATGCAGAAGAGTCAAGGTTTTGATGCCAAGCTGGGTAAGACATCTCTCAAAAACATAAAATAAAATTCTAAAAGGTAGCAAAGATCTGCAGGTCCTGTTTGTTAGGCTTGAGTTTTCTGATGCTGGGATCTTCACCTTGGCAAGTGCCCATTGCACCGACAAGGTGCCGTGTCCTCTGTTGGCCTGTGCATTTTCAGTAGCCCCAAGCATAGGAGCACTTGGCCATACTGAACTACCTGCCTGTCTAGATTATTTCCTTAGGTGTGAATTAACTACTGCCCCTAAGGCTGAACTACAAATCTTCAGTGTTTTAATGGTTAGTTCCTAATGCTTTTTCTCATAAGCCATGCGGAGTGTGCAATATGCAGAATGTTGCATTTTGAGGAATGTCTAGTTTATATATATTGATCATGCAGGTGTGTACAGGTACATGTGTGTGTGTGCATGCATACATATATTTGTAGGTATGCATGCATGTGTGTGCTAGACAGCAATCTTGGGTATTATTCTTCAGGAGCTGTCCACTCTGTTTTCTGAGACAGGTCTCTCACTGGGACCTGAAAGCCTGCTGATTGGACTAGGCTAGCTGGCTGGCCAGTGGCCTCCAGGATCCTCCCAGCACTAGATTTTTTTTGTTGTTGTTTGGTTTGTTTTGTTTTTCGAGACAGGGTTTCTCTGTGGCTTTGGAGCCAGTCCTGGAACTAGCTCTTGTAGACCAGACTGGTCTCAAACTCATAGAGATCTGCTTGCCTCTGCCTCCTGAGTGCTGGGATTAAAGGCGTGCGCCACCACCGCCTGGCCTAGAATTTTTTAATTTACTTATTGTGTAATCAGTGTTCTGCCTGCATGTATCCCTGCAGGCCAGAAGAGGGCACCAGATCTCATTACAGATGGTTGTGAGCCACCATGTAGTTGCTGGGAATTGAACTCAGGACCTTTGAAAGAGCAGGCAAAGCTCTTAACCACTGAGCCATCTCTCCAGCCCCAGCCCAGCACTAGAATCATAAGTGGTGCTGCTATGCCCATCTTTTTACATGGATACTGGGAATCGAACTCAGATCCTCATGCTTGCATGACAAGCATTTTACCAACTAAGCTATTGCCCTGCTTCATTTTTTTTTAAAGAGAAAACATAAAAATACATGAATTTTCTTAATTCAGATTTATGACTACGTTTTTGAAAAGCTTGTTTTGAAGTTTTGTGGAGATAGCTCAGTGGTAGAGGGCATGCCTAGAATGTGCAAGGTTTGACCCTCAGTACTAAACAAACAAAAATTTACCTTGATGCCAAACATGGTGCCTCACACCTATACCCGGAAACACTTGGGAGCTGAGGCAGTAGGTTCCTAAATGTGAGGCACATGTGAGTTTCTGTCAAAAACCAATGAGGCCAAAAATGCTTGCTTGACCTTTTTATTGCTCTTCTATATTATAAATTTTGGTGGTTCCTGACATTAACATAAATGTATGTTGCTTTAGTCAAATACTAGATTTAGAGGAATATTTACTAACAATTACTGAAAATTGAGGTTTTTTTCTAGGATATATCCTGCTTAAATCATCTAATGCCTCATTGTGGCAATTTAAACTCAGTTTCTTCCTTTTTGTTTTCAGTTTGTTGGTTCCCTCGTGTCCCATGTAGGTGGCTTTTAGATTGGGTTTGCCTTTCCCTTCTGTTTTTGTTGTAGTTCTTGTATATGCTTTTAATAGAAACAATTAGGTTTATATTGCCCTTTTTTAAATTTACAGCCCGTTTTGAACTCAGCTCTTTAAACTGCAGTCCCTAATCATTTAGTGGTAGAAATGTTTCTCTTGTGGACACGTAAGGGCTGTGTTGTTGTGTTAGTTATTTGTCAGCCCCATCCTGACTGTTAGAAATAGTGCCACAGTGAGCAGCTTCGTGTGCATAGCTTCTGAGTCTTTGCTAGTGTTTCAGGGCTACATTCCTTGAGGTGGTGTTGCTGGGCAGAGGGCTAACTGGGCTGAGCAGATAGTTCCGCTCTCATCCTCAACAAGTCAGTGTAGCTCCTGAAGTCTGGGTCAGGGTCATTGCTGCTTTTGGCTGTGAACTTTTTGCTCACACTTCCTGTCTCTCTCCTCCTTCCTGTTTCTTAAAAGCTCTTTGTTTTCCTCACTTCATCTTTGTCTTTATATTTTGAAGCTGTAATGTTCTTTATGATACAAGTTTTAGTTTTTTTTCTTCATTGTTTTCTTTGTTTAAAGTTTCTGCTTTCATTTAAAAGGCTTTCTTTTCAGCCTTCTGTTTTAGGTTAATTGCAGATGCCTTACTTGATAGTTAATATTCTTGATTTCTAAAAACAGCTAGTGTCTGTAACAGGAAAAACAGGGGTACTCTTGAGAAGTCAATGAAAAAATTGTTTATTATTAAAAAGTTGCAATGAGGAAAAAGAAAAAAGGCTTTCTTTTCTTTGAAGGTTATTTCAGTTATTCCTGGATGTTGAGTTAATCTCAGGATAGTCGCTAGAACTTGTGCTGACCTATGGTGTGACACAAATCTAACTGCTATCTAGTTCCATAGATTATGTAATATTTATCATTAAATCATTCACCAAAAATTGTTCTTACAGTGATTTGAGATGTATTTTTGTTTCATAAAAATAATGAGGCTGGTCTCTCATTTTCCTTTATCTCTTTCTTTTGAGAATATGTAAAATATGCAAATTAAGAATAAGTCAGACTGCTCTATACTGTAGTGTATTTCAGGGTACCCAGTGTTTTTCAAATTTCATAGCTAAGCATAACTGAGTTACTGTCAAGGAAACTGAAATGCCAAGCTCACCACTGATGAAGTGTTATTCCTTGCAGTGCCACAAGGTTGCAGTAGTGAGAGAAGATAAATTGGAAGGTAAGAGTTTGAGTAGCTAAGTATACTTTCTGCTTTTCTGGTTATAGCATTGATTAGTTGCAGTCTGCATAAGTGTATTTGGCTATTTAACCAAAGAGCTGTATATTCATTCCTTTTATTAATGGTTTCTGAAAGTTAAAATCTTCTTATAACTGCCTAACTTTCCGTTTTTAAGGCTAGTCAGCTGACATTTATAAAGTACATCTATGACAGAATTTCAAGACTCATGAGAGACATACAAAAGTTGCCATGAATTCTAGATGACATGGTTCCTTAAACTGGGTCGTGACCCCATGTGGGGTTGAATAACCAGAGTTAGAGCTCATGACAACCAAAACTTAATTCAAAATGCAACATGCTGAATTTGAGGGTTCAGTGGCAGTGCCCACCCATGCTGCATCGAGTAACTTCACTGCGGCCTTAGTTCTGAACACGCAGTGCGTGTTCTCTGCATTGTGTGACATCCTGCCGTGCAACACCAATGAACATGGCCTGAACTACCTTGGCCCAGACTTGAGGCTGTGTATGTCATGTGCTGTGTTGGATGTTCTCGCTGCAGTCTTTTTACTGTATATGGAAACTTTGTGCTCTTACAGAAACAATGCTTTAATTATGCAAAACAAATAGTTAATATTTTCTCATCATTGTTCCTTAGTGTATCAGATTAATATGTTTGGAGATTCTATTTATGGTAGATTTTTTTATTCTAAAAATGGCTATTTCAGTTGCTACCTGTTTTATTTATTTAGTTTTTAAATCATTCAATGAATTTCAGCTTAGAACAGAGTTTCCAGCAGTTTGAAATGGTCGAAATATACTTCTTCTGTTTCGTACTGTGTATTGCTGCAAAGTTGTGGCATTGTCAGCACTACTGATTGTAAAAGCAAAATATTGATTAGCAAAAAAAACTGATGTGTTCTGCATTCTGCAGTATCAAATATTCAGTCAAGATTTCAACTTTTTATATAAAAATAAACACGCACATTTGTTTCATTATTGTGTTAAATTTGTTTTCATTTTTAATAAATAATCAAATTATAATGTGTCAAAGGGTTGTTTTAAAGTAAGATGCTTTATGACTTATTATCAATAAATACTTGAATTATGTACCTTTTTTATATATAATGATGCATAAGAATTTCTCTGATGAAAAAGAAAATGTTAAGAAACTGTGCCATATGTGATGGTTACTATGTCCCAAGCTCTATGCCAGGCACTGGGGACATGGAATAATTTAGGCACGGTGTCTTCCCTTGTAGAACCCACAGTTCGTTCCTGTGATGGTCTTTTGATTTTGCTCTGTAGACTCAGCTCACTAGTAATAATATTGTGCAGTTGCTTTCTCTAAACTGAAATTAGAACATATAACTTAAGTCTTCTCAGGTAGAGATTACTTCATTATCTTTAACTGGTTGAAAGCAAAGCATTGCCACCATTATTGACTATTTGCTGAGTGTCCCTGGGTGAGCTGTACTTGGAAACAGCCCAGCACCATCACGCCCCCATCACAGACAGGCTTGACGTTACGCTGTATGTGCAGCTGTTGGCCTTTTAGTTTTTGGACCACCATAGATAGCAGATGGTTTTAGTGCAGAAGAGTTTCTTGTTAAAGTCCCCACAAGCTATGAAGTTGTGTATTAACAGACTGCTTTTCCTGTTGACTTGTAGCAGTGAAGTCCAAGCTAGCTGTGACTGCCAGCATCCATGTGTACAGCATCCAGAAAGCTATGCTTAAGGACAGTGGGCCTCTGTTCAATACTGACTATGACATCCTTAAAAGCAATTTGCAGAACTGCAGCAAGTAAGCTCCTTAATGTTCTTGTGGGCTTCTTTACGAATTGATTTTGTAAGGTGTTTACACAGTGGCTGCCTCTTAAGAGTGAATGCCAAGTCTAGTAAAACCCCATTTATCTTGCAGTAAGACACATGCCTAGTTTTATTAGTACATCATAAGGTGAAAAATAGCAACCACAACCCATATTGAAAACCCCAGTGGACTGCCCATAAATCTGTTTCTCATATATTTATCCTGTCATCACCACCAGAAATGTTTGTGTCCCCTCACTACCCCTCTGCCCCTGTCTCTGCTAGTCTAAATCTTACCCATCCTTTAGGAGCTAGTTCAAATGCTGCCCTTCAAAAAACTGTTCCTAAATTTGATGTCCCTATTCCTTCCAGCCAAAAGTAACTTGGCTCCAAAGCTCCATAGCCAAGATTAGATCTTGTAAATCTTTTGTGTTCTTCAGGGCACTGGATAGTGACAGATTATAATGTGTGTGCATTTTAGAAACTGGTGATCATAGGTTTTAGTTGTGTTTTGCTGCTTAATAGCTCCGTGACTTTGGACAAATTACCTAATACTCTCTAGATTTGGCTTCTTCACCTTTAAATCAGTTGTAATAATTCCTACTTTGTGAGATTATACCGAGGGCTCAGGTCAGTTCTCTAAAAATGTACTTGGATATCTACCACCTTGATTTAATAATAATTTAAGTTTGGGGCTGAAGAAGTGGCTCACTGGTTTATAGTACTTATTAAAATGGCCTGGGTTTGATTCCCAGAACCTACATGGTAGCTTATAATCACCATCCATATCCTCAGTTCCAGGGGATCCAACACCCCTTGGTCTCCTTGTGTACTAGGTTTGCGTATAGTACACAGACATTCATGCCAGCAAAATATAAAATCAGATATATTTTTGAATTTGTTTGGCTCGTATCTGATGAAGGTCATTGAGCCGCCATCCTACATACTTTTGGGAATGTGGCCCAGTGCCTGCTCCTAAGGTCAGTGGCTTACAGGAGGTAGCAGTTGCAGCACAGTGTTATCTTAACAGGAATGATGTGAGAAGATTCTGGAGGCTGGCATTTATTGCCAACTTCTGGATGGGTGTGATGAGATGGACAAACAGGTGGCATTCCAAAGGTGACACCATCTAGGCTGAGACTTAACGGTCCAATAGAAATGGCCAGATAAAGGAGCGTAAGAGTGAAGATGGAGCTGAGAGAGAAACTCGACATTGCACAGTCATTATCGTCTGTGGCTAGAACATAGGGTGACAGCTGGGAGAGATTTAGGAGACTGGAGTCAGGTTCTTTTTTGAGTATTTTCATAGAGCTTAGACTTTATTCTGAGAAGAGCTGTTGGGTTTTGGACATGTGGAATTACTGGGAAATCTCAAGAAGGATAGTCATTGCAATAGGTAAACAGAATGATTTTGGATTTGGAACATAGGTAAGCTGCTGGGCCATGTAGACAAAATGTGTAGAGTGAAAGAAGGCCAGAAAATAAAATTCAGGGATACGACTTAACCAGCTGTATGACTGTGGACAAGTTATTAGTATCTTCGTGACTCAACTTCCTTATGATAAAGTAGAGCCCACAATAGTACCAACTTCACATGTAATAGGGGATTAAGTGGATTAAGGTATGCAGAGCACAGTCCACAAGGACAAAGGGGCAGAAGTGGTGATGGAGAGTTTTGTATGGCCTGTGGACACAGTGGGAATAACCTTCTGGGAGACAGCTCCAGTGAGGCAGCTGACTTTATTTCAGAGTGTGGGGAGATATAAAGGATGGGCCAGTGGCTGGGGTGTCACCTAATTTGTATTAAACAGCACTCTCCTGTCATAAAGTCTTAGTTGTCATCTGTGGAAGCAGGGTCCTGTTGTTAAAGCTCCTAGCACAATGTTTGATTACCACATGGGCAGCAGGGGGAAAATTTATGCAGAGAGCTGTGTCAGGGGTCACATCTGAGATAAGTCAGGCATCCACACCTAGAGACGGTCTCCAAATAAGGTCAGGTAGAGAGCAGGAAGCCCTTCCCTGGGACGGAGGGCTTCATGTTACCTGCTGGGAGAGAGCTGCCAGGCCGTGGTAGACTGCCACCTCTGACCAGCAGGGCCTCCCAACAGAGTTCTTACAGCTGCACTTGGCACATAGTAAGTACTCTTTAATGGTAGCTTTTTATTTTAATGGACAGAAAAAGAAGGGTTTAAGAGGAAGCAGTGAAGTGGAAAATTATGAAAATATTTGGGGTTCCAGAAGCTGAAGGTTGGGTTTCAAGAAAGAGGGACTGATGGGACGATGCCAATTGCTTTGGAGAAGCAAGTTAGATAGGAATAAAAAGTGCCCATTGGATCGAATGCTTCAGTGCAGGGGCCAGACTGATCCAGCTGGGTAAGTAAGGCATGAAGAAGAGAGACACCTAACATGGGTAGCTTTTTCCAGAAAATGTGATTGAGTTCGAGGGAAAGGACAGTAGCTAAGGAGAAACTGAAACTTTGAAAGATATAGATAGATAGATAGATAGATAGATAGATAGATAGATAGATAGATAGATAGATAGATAGATAGAGCTATAGATATGATTTTAGAATTGAGAGAATGTGGCTCAGTGGTCAAGCTTTCTTATTCATAAGGCCCCAAGTTCTGCCCCAGCACTGCAGAATAAAATAAACCCCAACCACAGAAAGAATGAGAGAACTGCTACTGAGGCAGGGGGATCACTGAGTTCAGGCCAGCTTACTGCTTAGTGAGTATCATTCTAGCCAGGCCATGCAGCAAGGGAAAGACTTAAGATGCATTGTTAGGAAAGAGTGGGAGAGGAGTGGTTGAAGATAACAGAGGGGCTGGGATAACCGATAGAGACACATCCTTGGAGAAATTGATACAGAATTGGCAACTGTATTTTCCTTTTTTTTTTTGGTTTTTCGAGACAGGGTTTCTCTGTAGCTTTGGAGCCTGTTCTGGAACTAGCTCTTGTAGACCAGGCTGGCCTCAAACTCACAAAGATCCACCTGCCTCTACCTCCTGAGTGCTAGGATTAAAGGCGTGCGCCACCACCACCCGGCCCAACTGTATTTTCTTTAAACACCATCTGATTAGGATTCCTGTCCGCTAACTGCTTTTCCAAAAGTGCCCGGTACACAGTAAACATTTTCAGTAACTAATGTTAACTGTTAATGGTGGGCATTAGTGTTGGCTTTTTTCTCTTTATTTCAAAACTTTGAATATAGTCAGTATTTGAATATTTATTAAATAAATATACAGTCAGAGAGTAATTTACAAGTCTTAGAGAAGGATTTCAAGAAAAAAATAATACTTTGCTAATTTTATGTAAAACATTTAATTTTGTTTAAAAAATAATCTGTATTATTTAAAAATCTTGTGGTTGGGTGATGGTGGTACACACCTTTAATCCTAAAGGAGAGGTAGAGACAGGTGGATCTCTGTGAGTTCAAGGCCAGCCTGGTCTACAGAGCTAGTTCCAGGACAGCCAGAGTGGTTACACAGAGAAACCCTGTCTCAATAATGATGATGATGGTGATGATGATGGTGGTGGTGGTGATGATGATGGTGATGATGATGGTGGTGATGATGATAAATCTTGTGGCATGTCAAGCTGTGATTCATCATACCCAACATTAGATAAAATCTGTCCTGTTAATGTCCAGTAAGTAGACAAACAGGGGTAAAAGTTAACTTGGAAGTTTAGCACTGGTTCTCAACCTTCCTAATGCTACAACCCTTTAATATAGTTCCTCATCTTGTGGTGACCCCCCAACCATAAAATGATCTTTGTTGCTATTCCATAACTGTAATTTTGCTACTGTTATGAATCATAATGTAACTATCTGATATGCAGGATATTTCACATGAAATCCCCAACCCACAGGTTGAGTTTGAAGCAAAATCTGCCCGTGCACAAAAATACCAGGGTACTGCAGTGAACTCTGCTGAACATGTCCTCTGTAGAGTTTCATACTTGGCCAGGCATGAAAATGCATCCTTTGACCCCAGCACTAGGAGGTCGAGGCAAGAAGAGCAGTAGTGCAACATCGCCTCAGTGCGAGGCTCCGAGTCATGGTTTCTCTTCCTCTTGTTGACCAAAGCAATGTAAAAGACAAAGGGTTTATTCTGGTTACAGTCCATCATGGTGAAGAAGTCAAGACTGCAGGAGCTTGAAGCAGCTGGTCACATCACAGTCCCAATCAAAAAGCAGAGATCGATGAAAGTTTGTTCAGCTCTCTTTCTCCTTTTTACATAGTCCAGGCAAAGGCTGGCAGGTCTCTGTGAGTTCAAGGCTAGCCCGGTCTACATAGTGAGTTCTAGGAAGGACAAAAACCCAAACAAGAAAGCAAGTGTGTTTAGTCTGATGTGGTAGAAAACGACTGATTCAGTCCTGGCTTCGTAACTAGGTGAGCGCGAATTTTAGGCAGAGTTGCTTCTCCCCACTGCATGTTTCTTCACCCAAATGAGAATTTATATGAATTTTTTTCTGTGATAGTCTAGTTTTAAATTCTCTATTTTTATATTGGTATGAAAAGATATATAGAAAGCGCAGAGTTTGGAAATGAGGTTTGGTAGTGCCATTAATCTTTTACACACTCCTGTACTTAGGTTTAGTGCCATACAGTGTGCAGCGGCGGTCCCCAGAGCTCCTGCAGAATCCTCATCTTCCAGAAAGTTTGAGCAGTCAAATCTTCAGGCAGCAAGTGAGACACAAGCCAATGAATTGACCACCAATGGCCATGGCCCACCTGCCTCCAAACAGGTGTCCCAGCAGCCCAAAGGAATCATGGGAATGTTGCTCTCTAAAGCTGCTACTAAAACCCAAGACACCAACAAGGAAACTAAAGCAGAGACTAAAGAGGTAACAAATGTAAGTAAATCTCTTGACACCATGCCCTTTAAAAGAGGGATGGGATCCAGGAAAGCCTTCAGAATGTCTGTGCTAGTTTATTTATAGAAGGGCCACGATCAGTGCCGAGTGATCTACTTCAGTTTGAACATTTATGATTATTTGTTTGAGGTCTTGCTCTCAGGTCCAGGCTGGCTTCAAACTTAGACTCCCCTCTGCCTCTCCAGCCTGGGAAGAGGCATGAGCCACCGTGCCTGGCCTGATGTGATCTGTATTTTCTCCTCTGATAGTTCTTTTTTCCCCCATAAAACTCTCACCGAGATTAAATTCTCCTATAAAATGGTGATACCCAGCTTGTATACTAAATAAGGTCATTGGGACAGCCATTGAAATAATGTATGTGAAAATTGCCCAAACAACTGCAGGTTTGAGGAGTTGTAGACGTTTGAGAACATCTAGCTGCTGCTTTGCCATTCGTGTTCTAGTTCATGCTTTTCCCCCTTGTCCTCATTCTCCATTTGTTTCTCTTGTTTTTTATTGTCCAGTTGTCTGAACTAACATAAGCGCAGTAAGAAAAAAGCTCTCTTGGTTTGGTGGTCTGTGCCTGTAATCCCAGCATTCAGGAAGTGGACACCATCTCAAAAAGAAAAGAAAAAAATGAGATACAGCTTTAAAAATGCAGAAAAGTAGAGTTGTTATTGTTACTACTGGTTTCCTCCCATTGTTGTTTTCAAGTCTCGGCTTTGAGAAAGAAGAGGGAAGGCAGGAGACAAGCACACACTGAATCCTTTTGTGCAAAAGTCTGACCTTTGTGTAAAGCCTCGTATCAGTTCCGTTTGAATCTTGCTGTTTTTTATTTTTATTTTGTATGTGTTAAAACAAGAGCCCAGACTTGTAAAGTAATTTGCCTGCAGCCATGCTGCTATTAAATGGTAGGCCCAGGGTTCAGATCCACCTCTGAGAATTAAAAATACTTTACCTTCTTTCCCATTGTTTACCATACATACCACTTCTGATTTAATTCTTTTAAGACAGGTAGCTTTAAGATATGCTCAAGAAAAGGTCAGGTATTCATAAGTAATTTGTGAAAACAAAACACGCTTTGGGAATTAGCATCAGATACTGTGATGGTCTGGAATCCTGCTCTAGGATCTTATAGTTAACATCTGCACATTTTGCCATGATGTTTAGAGTCTGTACTGTCAAGTTGGAATGCTTTGTTATCCTGATACACGTGACCCATTCTGGCTTTGATCTTATAGAGTAGCTGAGGGTGGCCCTGAATTCCTAACCCTTCAAGTTCTGCCCCCCTTGTTCTGGAATTACAGTCTTGTCCCACCATGCCTGACTTTTACTGTGCTATACTGTTAGAGATGGTTGAGGCCATGGTACTTCAAGAACAGCCTAAATATCAGGCAAAATTAGAAATTGTGTGTGTTTGTTTGTTTGTTTTTATGCTTTTAGGCATCTTCAGCTGGGGGCAAAGTACCAGGAAAAGGAAATGTGATGAGCAACTTTTTTGGAAAAGCAGCTATGAGTAAGCATGTTCTTAATTTCTTTGAACTCACGGATGAACGTTACTATGGTAACGTGTGCTTGCCCATTCCCGTCATAGTCACAATGTATTGGTGGAAGGAAGGGAACTGTGGGTATACTTGAGCTCCTGGAGAGTATTTCTGCTTTTACTTCTTGCCTTAGGAAGAAAATAAAACACTTACTTAGTGAAGCTTTTGAAAATGGGAGATAAAGTGAGAGAGTTGCACTTAATATCGCGGATGCTTGCGCCAGTTTGCTTGGTGTGACCCTAACTACAAATGTCTCTCCAGGGACCACAAAAACAAATATTTTGCCTCTCTTAAGTTATTATTTTTTTATTTATTATGTATATAGTATTCTCAGTATTCTGTCTGCATGTGTGCCTGCAGGCCAGAAGAGGGCACCAGATCTCATTACAGGTGGTTGTGAGCCACCATGTGGTTGCTGGGAATTGAACTCAGGACCTTTGGAAGAGCAGGACCACTGAGCCATTCCTCCAGCCCTTGTTATTTTTTAAATTACTCACGGCACTGAATTAAATGTCAATGTGAAAATAGGCAGAAATGACCAGGCCATTTAAATGCATCTATTTTGTGAGGAAGGAAAGGCCTTTTATTTAAGTAAGAATTCTTTTTTTAATGGAAAGAGCTGATAGTTACATATTTTTATACTTCTCATTTCAAGTACACATCCCTTGGGGGATGCGGCAGAATACCTAGAAGAATGTAGGAACCACAGGTACTTAGCACACTCTTTCTTGGAATATCAGGTTTACAGAGATCTGTGACCTTTTGTTGCATGTCTATCCAAGGACATTAGTCTGAATTCTGCTTTCCCACTACGGTCAGATTGATACGCCGTGGGGGATTGGAGTGATAGTGGTTTTTTTGCTGTGGAGGTTCTCAGAAAAGAATGTTTTTGTATTATGAAAGTAGAAAAATGTGGTACCTGGAAGTTATCCAGAAACATGTTTTGGTGGTGGTGCTGGAGCAATGCACGGGAGGCCCCGTTTCTGTGAACACATCAGGGTGTCATTCACCTGCATGGCTGGGACTGGTACGCTGTACTCAGTCTGTTACCATTTCTTGACAATTTGATGCTTTTCTTGTTTTTGTATATTTATAAGATCCAGTGAGGAATTTTAATTAATTATTTAAAACTTTTTTTTTGATAACTTGTATTTGTGTATATCTGTGGGGTCCCGAAGAAGGTGTTCCAGGCCATTGTGAGTTGCCTGGTGTGGAAAGAGCAGATAGAACTGCTGAGCCACTCTAGGGCCTGGTGAAGACTCTTTTGTTTATCATTTAAAAATACGTAAAATACACGAATATTTGTTAACAGTAAAAAGTTCCAATTTTGAAATTGTTGATTGTATACCTACTACATGCTTAGCTTTATTGCACACTTGTAATGGAATGGAAAAATAAGACAAAAAACTTTGTCTATAGATAGATGCAGACAATGAAAGGTTGCTTAGCCTTAAAAAGGATGAAATTCTGTTACTTGCGAAATGTTCACTTTCCTAGTCAATTTGGAATATTTTAGTGGGAAAGTTTTAAAAAAGCACAGATAAGAACAACAGAATTTAGCCAGGCAGTGGTGGCGCACACCTTTAATCCCAGCACTTGGGAGGCAGAGGCAGGCAGATCTCTGTGAGTTTGGGCCAGCCTCGTCTACAGAGCAAGTTCCAGGACAGGCTCCAAAACTACAGAGAAACCCTGTCTTGAAAAACCAAAAAAGAAAAAAAGAAAAAAACCCAGAATTTAAAATTGGAAACCATGGTTACCACCATTGTGCTAGTGAAGCCCACCCTTTAGGTTTCCCACATGAACACTCAAAAATATGAATAGATTGCATTTTGTGTTTTGATCCATCTACACTCTCAAAGAACATACATGCTTTGAAAAACTGTTGTCCTAAGCTGTACATATCAGCCAAGACTAAGACAGGTTGTTTTCCACATGGTAGATGGTGCTGCAGACCAGGTAATGCAAACAGCTTTCTGAAAAACCTCCACTGTGTATGGCTTTCTAATTGTGTATTCTGACTTTGCCTATAAACAGCTGTCACTGAGTACACAAGGCTAGATTATGTATTTCTCAGATGGCTGATCCATTTTTGTTCTGCATGGCCACTTGTGTGTGCTGTGGTATCTCAGCTTAATGTAGGGACCCAGGTCAGAAGTTTAACTAACTGAGGCCCATATCCAGCGCTTACTTTTTCTCTCAGTGATACCTTGGGTAACTCACTTAATGTTTTTACCTGATAGTAGTCTTATAAATATTATCCCAGTTCTCACGGAGAAAAATGACTTTTAGGCTTGCCTAGAGGGAAGCAGATTTGAATTAAATTCTACCATTGAAGGTAGTAGTGAAATAAGACTATCCAGGCAGTAAACTACAGGGCTTGGAGAGATGGCTCAGTGGTTAAAAGCACTGGCTGCTCTTCTAAAGACCTAGGTTCAATTCCCAGCACCCAGGTGGTGGCTCACAACCATCTTCAACTGCAGTCCTAGGGGTCCAATGCCTCTCCTGGCCTCCACACACAGCAGACATGCTTGTGGTGCACAGACATACATACAGATAAAAAAAAAAACCCACCAATACAAGCAAAATAAATTTTTTTAAAAGGTTGAATAGAAAAGATGTTGCTACAAATTTAGCTATCAGCCCATTTTTAAGCTATGTTCTTGAACATCATCATGACTAAAATGAGAAGAAAACTTCCTGAAAGTTGGCTTGAGGGCTTGAGTCTGCCTCTGGGGTCTGCATGGTAAAAGGAGAGAGCGTTCTCCTCTACCCTCACAGCTGTATCATGGCATGCACACACCCAGCAGACACACAATAAACCTAAAATTTGGTATTTTGAAACCTTGTGTTTGCTGTCATTAGGGCAGTGGTGTAATGAGAGGTTAGTGGGAATCAGAAATGAAGATCATAGGTGTTTTCTCAATCAGCTATGCTCTTTTTTAGGACAGGGACTGTTTTTATCCCTTGCTCCTAACAGTACCTGGCACACAGTGGACTGGCACAGGCGTGACGGATAACAGTGCACGGTGGGTTATATGTAGTCTGCTGTGCTTTATTTGTAGATAAACTTAAAGTCAGTTTGGATTCAGAACAAGAAGTGAAAGAAGAAAAAACAGTGGAGCAGCCTCCAGTGTCTGTCACTGAATCAAAGCTGGCAGCTCCCACAGCTCTGAAGAAATCCAGCAGGAAGGCAGAGCCTGTGAAGATGCAGCAGAAGGAAAAAAAATGGTAGGAAAATTTTGTCACTTGGGAAGGGGGGTGTCTTGTGGAGGTGAGAAGGTCTGTTTGGGATTTCTGTGGCAGGCAGTTTCAGCTCAGTACTAAATCCTACTCAATGCTGCGAGAATGAAGAGAGAAGCCCACGGCTCATCTCGTGAAGCAGGACTGCAGGGCAGTCCGTTTGGGTGGTTTAGATCCAGAGCCACAGTTTGTCCCCACTGATGCAAACTGATCGTCTTTGCCCCCAGTCTTCAGATTAAGTGTGTAGACACCATGAAAGTGTGCCTGTGTGTGTGTGTTTCACATCGAATCACCCAGTGAGAAGTTACTGTTTCCAGTCCAGTTTAAGAGAAGAAGTTCTTTGTTTTCTTTTTATATCAATGAGTTTATTTTTCAAGTGGTAAAATGTAATTAGAAAAGAAAATAAAAAGCACACAAGCTGTTAAAAATGGATCCAGGAGTTTGAGACACTACCTCATAGCTGGTAGGAATTAGTCTGTTGAAAGAAATTCTAAAGGACACTGTCAGTACTGATAGGCCCACAAAGAACCAACTTTTGTGGTAAAGTTGGAACAAAATGGTGACATTTCAGAGGGGTAAAGTTCTGCCCAGTAGGCCTTACCTCCCGGGAACACATGATATACATGGATTAAAATGTCCCCAGCCATGATCCCAGCACTCACTGTGGGAGGCTGTTACCAGGCATGTAGTCAGCATCTCTCCACTAAATAGCCAGTTAAGTGTAGGTTTTTAGTAGGTGTTCTTTACCAGGTTAAGAAGGTTTTTTTCTATTCCAAGTTTTCTGAGAGGCATTTACTCGTTGCTTTTAAATTTTAGTGTGCTTTTTCTGCTCTTATTGAGGTGGCTCGCACAGTTTTTCTGCTAATATGGCGGTTATGCTGATTGACATGAAATGTTAGATCAGCCTCGCATTCTTAGGGCTAGCTCCCTGCTCGTATTTATTGTTTTACTGCTGGATAGTTAGCGTTGCCCTAAGAGACCTTGGTTTCTATAGTTTTGAGGACTATGGCTCAGCTATTTTCTTTCCTGGTAATTGGCTAGTTTTAGTATGCGGCTTGTGTTAACTTCTTAAGTTAAGAGGAGTTTCCCATTTTCCAAAGAAGTTTGTGAATCATATTTTAACATTCATTTAGTGTGTGTTGGGGGGGTATGTGTGTATGTACACACATGACACAGAGGACATAACTTGTGGTAGTCAGTCGTCTGCTTCCACAGAGTGGGGTCCTGGAATAGAACTTGGTTCGTTAGGCTTGGCAGCAACACCTTGGGCTGCTGAGCCATCTCTGGCCCTATGTGGATATATTCCTAATACATTTACTCATATAATAAAATCCATTAGTGAGTTTGGCCTGGATTTTCTTTATAAGAGCTGTGTGTGTGTGCGTGCGTGTGTGCGTGCGTGTGTGTGCGTGCGTGCGTGTGCGTGTGTGTGTACGTGTGTGTGTGCGTGCGTGCGTGTGCGTGTGTGTACGTGTGTGTGTGCGTGCGTGTGCGTGTGTGTGTACGTGTATGCGTGCGTGTGTGTGTGTGTGCGTGTACGTGTGAAAGCTTTATATAGTGTTACTCAAATTTTTGTAGTTCTTTTTGGACCAGTTTGTGCTTTTAAAGGACTTTATTTCCTCTAAGGGCCTGGGCTTGTTAAAGCGTTTATAGTCTAGCCTTGTTCTTGGAGTATTTGTAGGCTCTGCAGTTATGACTACAGCGTCCTTTATTCTCTTAATTTCCACTTGGAAATACATGTTTTCCCTCTATTGTAAATGGCTTATTAATCTTTTCTCCTTAACCTAACAACTTTAGGCTTCGTTAGTTTTCTTTCTCTACTGCATTGCTTTCTACTCTCATATTTATTCCCTGTGGCTTACTTTGGGTTTGCTTTATTTTCCTAGCTAAAGTAGAAACAAAAATTGATGTTCAAAATTAAATAAGACATAGGTACTCAATGACAGAAAGATTATGGTTTGCATGTGTTTGTCTCTAACACACAATAGGCCCTCAGATAAGTTATTGATGAATGCCATAATGGAGAAAGCAGACAGAGAAGCTAAATAATGTCAAGAGAACGTCTGTTTTATGACATCACTAGGATGAATGTGCGGTCTTATCTGTGCCTTTGCTCACATTGTTCTTTCAATTTAGAATACTCTCCTCCCTTCCTACCTGTTGGATATCCACTCAGCTTTTAACAGTTGTGTCCCACAATGTTATTTGTCCATTAAATTTTATCATGTTGTATAATAGCTAGTGCAGCTGTCTTTTGAGGCAAGGCTTCCCTGTGTGGCTCAGGCTGTCCTCGGTCTCAGACCCTCCCACCTCTCTGCAGGAAGTACAGCCTGTGCCACTCTGTCTGGCCTGCTGTGGTTTTTTGAGAACAGCATTTCTTTCCTGATCTTTGCAGTTTGCTTGTTTAGCTGCTTATTTAATGCATGTTAAATGACCGAGAGGCCAGTGGGGGGTGGGGGGGAAAGGCGTTGACAGAACTCTAAACTGGCCTAGAGAGAACTGTTCTGGCTACCCTATAAAGTGACACAGTTGTGAGTAGCTAGCAGTGTGTTTTCTCCGAAGGATCAATCTTTCTGCTGGGCACAGTGCTACACCACTTGGGAGGCAGAGGCCAGAGGATCTCTGAGCCGGAGGCCAGCTTGGTCTACCTACTGAGTTCCAGAAAGCCAGGACTACATAGAAACACTGTCTCAAACAAATAAAAATGAATCAGTCTTTCCTTACCCACTTTGTTGTTTTCTACCCTCTGGATTTATGGCTGTAAGCTCTAAAAGAAGCTGCATAGGAACACACACATATTCAAACATGTGCACACTTTCTGTTCTGTGTAACATGCTTAATTTATTCCCTGATGGCTGCAGGGGGAAGCGAGTAGACTTATCTGATGAGGAAGCCAAGGAAACTGAAAACCTGAAGAAAAAGAGGAGGAGAAGAATCAAGCTTCCTCAGTCTGATAGCAGTGAAGATGAAGGTAGACATTGCTGTTAGTTTTTGGTGGGGATCATTTCTTGGTTCATGCTCAAAGATTGGAAAGTTCACTTGCCATGGACTGCAGTGAGAGAACAATTCTCTTTGAAGTCTGCTACAGATTTTTTATCAGAATAGTGATCATTTGGTAACTTGTGAAAATACGTAAAACAGAGACTGGGGAGATGGCTCAGTGGTTAAGAGCACTGACTGCTCTTCCAGAGGTCCTGAGTTCAATTCCCATCAACCACGTGTGACTCACAAGTACCTGTAATGAGATCTGGTGCCCTCTTGTGGCCTGCAAGGACACATGCAGGCAAAACACTGTATACATAATAAATAAATCCAAAAAAAAGAAAAAAAGAAAAGGAAACAGAAATACAGAAAACCAAAGTATGACTTTTACACACACTATCTAAGCCCTTTCTTTTCTCTCTAAGGCTAGTGTTCCTTTGGCTGCCTTCAAGTACATATTCTAGAAATACCAATAAAAAAAACTGGTAAAACTGCAAGACCATGTATAGTGTCGCTGTTGAAAGAGAGTGGCACTGTGGATCTTCCAGGGTCAGGGTGTGACAGTGTTGTAAGATAAGCAAGCAGGATAAGCACAGGAGTCTCTCTACAGGAAAATTAATGTGCTTTAAAACAAATATCAAGGGGCTGGAGAGATGGCTCAGAGGTTAGGAGCACTGGTTGCTCTTCCAGAGGTTCTGAGTTCAATTCCCAGCAACCACATGGTGGCTCACAACCATCTGTAATGAGATCTGGTGCCCTCTTCTGGTGTGCGGGCATACATAGAGGCAGAATGTTGTAAACATAATAAATAAATAAATCTTAAAACAAGTATCAAGTACTTTTAATATTTTTTTAAGTATGTATATGGGTGTTTTGCTTACATGTTCGTGTGTACCATATGCATACAGTGTTCAAAAGAGGGCAATAAATTCCCTGGGACTGGAGTTACACAAAGTGGTGCTGCCTGCCACGTAGGTGCTGGGAATTGAAGCTGGATCCTGAAGATGGATCAGCCAGTGCTCTTAGCATCTGTGCTCTCTCCAACCCAGTATCTAAGTCTTCTTAAGATCTTACCCCAAACCGTGTAAAGTATGTAGAAACTAAAGAGAAAGGTTTGGGGGCTACATTGTGCTATCCAGGAAGGTATGTTGAGAGAGCTCGGCTAAATTTGGAACTATCAGAGGCAGTTTCCAAGAATTAACTTCCTGCACTGCTTACTACCTGGTGTTAGGCAGGTGCCTGAACTAACTGCAGTGTTACTACAAACTAGCTTTTTGTGGATTTTTTTTTCTTTTTTTAAGACAAAGCTTCTCTGTGTAGCTTTGGTGCCTGTCCTGCTGTCCTGGAACTAGCTCTTGTAGACCAGGCTGGCCTCAAACTCACAGAGATCTACCTGCCTCTGCCTCCTGAGTGCTGGGATTAAAGGCGGGCGCCCCCACTGCCCGGTGCTCTTTGTGGATGTGAAGACAACACAGCAGAAATGCCAAAACAGCACTTGACACACAGTAGCTTTTTGCATTGTGTCCCTCCCCCATCCCACTGAATCCTCAGTGTGTAACAGAGATTCTTAGATGGACTTCCTCGGCAAATTCCTTCCCCCTTCTCATTGGAAAGGCTCTCTTTCACCCTGGAAGTGTCGTAAGCATCTTTAGTAGTTCTACATATTTAAAACAAAACAAAAAACATGGCAGGCCCAGAAAGAAATACATTAATATCTGTGTTCCTAGGAAGAAATGGCTTATAGCTATGTTAAGTATTTGCTAACCTTGCAGGTTGTTGTGGAGGATTTTAAGCTTTTGGAACACACACACACACTGCTTTTTTTTTTTTTTTTTTTTTAGGTAAGATAGATGTTACAAAAATATATATTGAGTCCTAGGAAACAGTGATTGCTTTCCAGGAATTGGAATCACTAGTCTGCCAGAGGACTCTTGACAAACAAGTGGTTACATTGCTGGTTCACTGACACAAGTTTTCCCACAGTTCTTAATTCTGTCCGAGTAAAAACTGCTTTCTTGAGGTGATGCTTCAGCTCTTGAATGTTTCTCGTCATTGAGCACACTAATGCACGAAGCATCCGTCATATTTACGTCAGTAAAAATGTCCTGAGTCAGAATGCTTGGATTAATGGTAAAGACTGAGTATGGGCAAGTGTTTCAAAATTTCTTTGAACTTCAGTTGTATGAGACATAATGATTTTTAGGGTTATTATGAAAACAGGTGATTGATGTTTATAAAGTAGAAAATGTTGGTTGCTTTTCCTTCTTAAAATATCTAAGTTTAAACACAGACAGTTTTTAAAGTCCGATAAAACAAAGCTTATAATGATAATCCCTGCCATCTGAATCACTGAACTGGCTCTCGTTGTCAGCTCCTCCCAGCTGCCTTCCATCTCTCAGGCCGTGTTGAAATCTCTTTATTCCTCTGCTCTCTTCTCTGCCAGGGGGATTATGACATTTTATTACCGTATGATCTCTGGGAGGTGGGTAACTGAAAAGTAGGAAAAGGGAACTATCTGTGACCTTCCCTTGACCTGGATGTTTCTCACCCCAGATTTTATCCAGGAAGTACTTATTCTCCTTGATTTAAGACATCAGAGTTACTGTTACTCTGTGTCCTGTGCCAGGACAACTGTGGTGCCCCTGCTCGTTGGACTGAGTCTGAGGGCAGACACAGGTAAACAGCTGCATGCAATGCTGGGAGGGGTCTGAGAGGAAACACTACAGCCCAGCATTCCAGTGAGCCGTCACTTCAGAACACTGAGTTCCTGGTTCTGTGCTGTGACACTGCTCTTGCTTAGATTCCAGTCATGAGCCGGCTTCACGGAGCTGAGTTCATAGTTAGACTGAAGCTGCTCTGCTTTCCTTTGTCTCTGTCTCTGGTTTCTCTGAGCTTATAAAGTTAGCCCATTCCATACTTGAAGTGTCTAATTTATTGCTTTATTCTGGCTCTTACTCTGCTTCACCTCTTTAGGTCATTTGGCCATGAACCCTCCACTGTCATAATTTTTAACACTGACCTAATCAGTTGGGAGAAATTCAGATCCAAGATTTGTGCAAAGAATTTGAATGTAGCCAGGAGGTTCAGGGAGCAGGTGAGGCTAAGCAGCTACCCAGGCCCATGGCCAGCAGTTTCTTGGTGGTGATTAAGCAGTAGCTCAGGAGTTAGGGAGATTAGCTCAGTGTGCTCACCTAGTAAATACAAGGCCCTGGGTTCAGACCTCAGCTTGGGGGAAGATAAAAAGATGACCAAACAAATAAACAAAACAGTAGTCTGCTGAGGTCTCTCCCTTCCTTTCTGGTGGCCTTCTCTTCTCTCAGACCCGATTCTTTACTGAGAAGCTGGGATCCCTGCGTGGTACTCCATTGTCAGATACCATTTCCACAACATTCTTTCTCTCCGGGCTTTTCCTGCCTGTTCTCTGTGTGGCAAAGCAAGGCTCATCAGTGGGGAAGTCACTAGAAATAGTCTCTTACAGTCAGGGTTGGCTGTTAGATCTTTCGTGGAGGTCAGCTTTCAAAGGTGATTCTTCCCAAAACCATGCACTTAATGCCAGCTGGACGGGGTGGGTCCAACAGTCCTGTCAGTCATCCTCAGACAATAGCAACAAAGATGCTGTGGAGCATCGAGCAGAATGGGCTGTCTACTGACTTTGGTCATAATGGGAAGAGCATGGGTGGTTGGGTTACAAAGGCCATGGAATCACACTGGCTAGGGTTTAAGACCTGTTTTTATGAGTCGTGAGCCTTTGCCAAGTGGAGTCTCAGAACCTGTTTACTCAACTGTGTTATGGGAGTTAGGTCTGTCTCTCGGGTTGTGGTGAGGATAAAGGGAGACTCCTGATATGTGGTAAAGTGGTCAGTATATGTCAACCAACTTCACGCTCTGGTCTTGTGTACAGTAGAACACTTGGCTAAGAGAATCTCTAAGATATTGCCAACTTCAGAAATTCTTGATTGTAATTATGAAAAAAATTAATGTGTATTTTAAGTCTCTGACTGCAGTCCTTGGTTGTCTTGAATTACTGCTTGCAAAATAATAAGCAGTGATTGATAAGCAGAAGTTTCAAGGCAGATGCAGTGGAGAAGGCATTGTGCCAGTTAGAGGTTTTAGTTCTCTTCATTGAGCCTGTTCCATTTTCCAGTCTTCCCAGACTCTCCTGAAATGTATGAAGCAGATTCACCATCTCCACCTCCTCCTGCATCTCCACCTCCTGAGTCTGTGCCAAAACCCGAGTCCCCTCCCGTCAAGGTAAACCCAGCCCAGTTCTCCCTTCTGTGTGTCTTCTCTCAGGACCCTACAGTCACTGTGTTGAATCTTGTGTGCCCTTTTCTGTCTTCTCCAGTGTCCGATAGCTGACTCGTGTCTCATCTTACTTCCCTTCAGGTTGACCAGATGGACACACTTCTCTTCTTACCTGAGGGCAGACATTGCTGTAGGGTATAGCCTTAGGAAGGTTGGGAGGGTAGCTCTGGGCAGCTGTTTGTTTTTTTGTGATCATCACCATCAGGACTGCTTGCTACCCTGCTCCACCAGGGCAAATTATGAAAGATAAAAGGGAACACAAAACTCAGATTTGTGCTTAGGGGAGGACTAGATGAGAGAAACCACAACAAACAGTGGCATGCGGGTTTGAGTGCTCCTTAGCTGTGGCCTATCTGTTTCTCTTAGACAGTAGTGGGTGGTGAAATGCTGGGAAGATGAATGCTGAAAAGCCTCTTTTGCTTTGTAACCACTAGTTTTAATTCATTCTGCTAAGACTTAATGTAAATCTCATACTGTTCTATCATAGCCAGGATAGTAGTAATATGTGCTTCTGGCTAAACTAGTTGGGTATGATGTTCAAATGCCAAGGCTGAACATGGAAGTATCTACTACAAGGGTGCACACTGAGAGCCCCTGTCTGGTTTAGGGGCATCTCTGCCCCAGCTTTCCTTGTCCCTCTTTTCCACTAAGGTCCTTAATCTGTGTGTCTTTTTCACCAAGAACTATCTTTCCTAAGCATACTGCTTCTCTTTCTGTAAACGGGAAGATGCCAGGCCTGTGCATACAGTTAGCATTATGTGCCTGTGAAGTATAGAGTTCCTAGTTCTGCGTTTGATCCTAATGGCATGTTAGGGGGTGGGTTTTGAAGATTTAGAGTCTTCTGTTATTTTTCTCTATAGCTTCACAGGTCAACTTAATATTGTTACTGTCTGATCTTTTAGAGTTCAAGTGGAGAAAACAAAAGAAAACGAAAGCGTGTACTGAAATCTAAAACCTTTGTGGATGAAGAGGGCTGCATGGGTAAGCAAATGTGTGGCGTCAGGCTTGAGTTCTAATTTTAATGAGGCACTATAATTCCCTGCAGAGCAGGCTGTCTGCCGTGTGAGCTCACATGGGCTTAGCCCATGCAATGCTGCCTGCCGCTCCTGCTCTGAGTCCTTCACTGAGTAGCAGAGTACACAGAACGCTGCAGTGAAGTCAGCACGCTGGGCTTTTGTGTGCACCTGCCTCTGAGTCATGCGGCTTGGTTGGGGATTTTCTTGATCTGTGAAATGGAAGAGAAGTATCTATTTTGCTTCCTGATAGGGTCTTTGTGAAGACTCAGATGAGTTGGAAACCACTGTCTCAGACACTGAGAAATACTTGTTTTTAAAGACTGATTGTATTAGCAACTCAGTGGACAGGAGGCTGCCCACGGGTAATTAGACCTGGGAATGTCAAGTCTCTGGTGTCCTGTGCCATCCATCCTTAGATGGGGATCCCTGCTTCCTGTGTATCCCCTTTGTGCCAGGTCAGGCTCTTTCCATAGATGAATGGTCTGAGGTGGGGCTTTTGGGATTCAGCACTTGAATTCCTTTTGAGGTGCTCAGATTCCAACACCGCGCTCTCCTGCCTAGAGGCAATTGTGGATTTGTAAAGTTCTGGTTGGTTGGAGCATGAATAATTTCTTCTCCTTTCTTATGGCACCTGTCACAAAGTAGATCTCCTGGAGAAGGTTTTAATGCTCTCCCTCCTTCCCTCCCTCCCCTTTCTTTTCTTTCCCATGTTGTCCTGGCTGTCCTGGAACCTGCTCTGTAGACCAGGCTGGCCTTAAACACAGAGATCCACCAGCCTCTGTCCCCTGAGCGCTGGGATTAAAGGTGTGTGCTACCAGTGCCTGGCTTCCTTGCCTTTTTGATTTTCATTTTCTTGTTAAATTTCTCTCTTTAAATGATTGATTGGCTCTGAAGAATCACCTCTTCCTCAGCAAGTGCTGATTAAAGCTTCTGGAGTCATTGTGTTGGTTGCAGGCTCTATCCTATTATCTCTGCCTCCCATTCTCCTGACAGGCCTACCACTGTGACTGTAATTGATCCTGAAGTATGATACTGTAGACATGATGCCACTGAGTAGAGAATACAGCTTATGATGTATCAGGGGCTTATTATCAACTATGAAATCATCTCCTTTCTATAGACAGCTCCTCAGATCTTCCTAATATAGAAATAAATAGCGGTTCATAGTTTTGTCCATGAATTGAGTTGTAGGATGTATATAGCATGGTGGGTGTTTGGGGTGGAGGGTGTTCTGGGATTGTGCTTGCTGGACTATAGGTATTCCATGGGAATGTCTCAAGTGTCTTCTCAAAAAGATTGACACATTTCTCTAATATTGTTAACTACGTGAATTACCTGAAAGTCTTGCTAAAATTGAAGTTTTTCTGCATTTTTCTCTTTTCCTTTCTTCCTTTGTAGGCATGGTCTCCTCAGGGTTCTCTTACCAGTCTCCAAGGGCACAGATTTCAGGTCTTTGCCATACCATGCTTGACTGAGATGCTGTGTTCCATATTAGATGACCAGAGAGACCAAGTTCTCTCGTCTGAACTATATCTTTCTGTTATTTTCTTTCTTTCTTTCTTTCTTTCAAATATATCATCTAGAATTGTTTGTTTGGGGAAGTATTTTTCATTATGTAGGCTGAAGTAAATCTTGGGTTCATTAGCAGCAATCATTCAGTTTCAAGAATTGAAAAGTTGAGTAACAAACTGTGGCTTCAGATGGGGCAGCAGTTGACACAGGATGTAGTGAGCTAGACGCACCCATGGTGGAAGAGTGGCTAGGCAGAATGAGAGCTCTGACAGGCTAATGAAGAACTAGGAAAGTGAACACTGGAAATGGGCAGCTGTGTAGGACATGGAATATGACTCAGGAAGCCACTCGGAGCATGGAGTTAGGACGAGATGTTTGAGATACAGACAGCTCGTATGTAGAGCTCAGAAAGTTAGCCTGTGTAGACAAGGACACAAGGAACAGGTTTGGGCAATCTGATGACATGAGGGCTTAGCTGTGAAGGAGTAGGGAGTTCTCAGCCCCACTTAGAGGCCATGTGACCTCAGGGTATGCTAAATGTGTTCTCCCAGTAAGAAAAAAACTCAGGACTGATGCACAGGGCAACCTTCCCTTTGGTAAATGACTCAAGGCACCGTGTCCCTGTTTTTTCATTATTCCAGTGACTGAAAAAGTCTACGAGAGTGAATCGTACACGGACAGTGAAGAGGAGGGTAAGATGAAGGTGGCTTCAGTACACAGACCCCCTGCCGCTGCTGTGAAAAAGGAGACCAAAGAAGAGCTGCGAAAGGGCCCCAAGAAAGGGACCGCTGCTCTGGGCAAAGCCAACAGACAAGTGTCCATTACTGGCTTCTTCCAGAAGAAGTAAATGCTGTCCCTGGCAGGACTTAGGGTGTCAAGGGAAAGGACCAGCAAGTATAGACTGTCACTTACTGTGTAAGTTCGCCTAGCTCCTTGCCTCATCTGTATCACAGCGCTGCACTGCCATCATGTGACACTTGGACTATTTCTAGGTTGTTGGTTTTTTTTTTTTTCTAACCAAAAGGGAGTCACCTAGAAGCAGGAGGCAAAAGATATTTTAAAAGCTGTTACATTGTAATGAGTTTATAAAGCACAATTTCTGACCTGCCTAGAAAAGTTCATTTGAGAATTACCTGCTGGGCCCCACTCACACGGTGTTCCTCTTCTGGTCCTCTGTATTCTGTGAACTTGTGTGGCAGTGTTTTTATTTTACGAATTCTACTGGATGTCTTCACCACTTCTCACTTTCCTCTCTGTGCCGACACACTTCTGTTCCCTGACCCCGCAAATCTGTTTTCTGTAAAACTTTGAAATCTCGGTCAGACAAAAAGCTAAAACTAAAATCTTCTGTAATCCCCTATTTCTGTCATATAGTAAGTGACACTCAGCTCCAGGCAGACCACAAAAGCTCTCCAGAACTTTGCTCATACTCAGTGGTTAGGACAGAGCACAAATAGAAATTTACTCGTGTACCGAACCTCACCAGAAATGACCAAGAGTCAGCATGGCAGCCACTGGCAGAGCTGCCGTGTTACCAGCACAGGGTGCACAGTCTGCACGGTTTCTTTTTCCCAAATACATTTCCACTCTCAATACCTAGAGAGTAGAGCTAATACGGTGAGACAGAGTAAACAGAAGTGGCAGCTGCCCATCCCAGGAAGGCTCACATTTCTACAGTGTTGCTCCTTTGTGTTTTCAGGTCCTCCGTTTTCCCAGCAGTACAGGCTCCCC
This sequence comes from Ondatra zibethicus, assembly GCA_004026605.1. Lineage (NCBI taxonomy): Eukaryota > Metazoa > Chordata > Mammalia > Rodentia > Cricetidae > Ondatra > Ondatra zibethicus. The sequence goes on from PVIU01000309.1 coordinate 97,199, forward strand.
GGGAAGAGATGGGGGCTGACTGGTTATAGGTCTAGACAGTGATGAAAACGTTGGTTTTTGTGTCTTTATTCTGATAATGGCTTTCAATCACCTTCCCTTATGGCTGGGCAGGAGGTTGTGTGGCAATGGCTTTGCACGGAGTTGTGGGGAAGCGAGCACAGACTGCCCATGTGATTCACTCTCGGCTGATGGGGGGGTGTCTGACCCAACCCTTCCACCGAGGCCTGGCTTGTGTCACAGAGATGTAAGCAGCTGCCTACTATTAGAAGTTAGAGTTGGGACTGACCTTGGCATTAACACAGCTGCTTTAGCAACCAAGCATGGGCTTGATTAAGACCAGCAGCTTGGGAGATGAGTCCTGGCCTCACGGCGAAGGCTGGAGGGCCGAGGCTTTGCACATCAGGCTGAGTAAAGGTTGGCACACTCCAGACCTTTTTTTTTTTTTTAAGTGGAAAAGAGTGGAATGCCTGGACTCAAGCTTGGCAAGAAGCTTCTGGAGAAGAGTCCCTTGTTTTAAGTGGTTATTTTTGTCATCGCCTCTAGCCGTTTTTCCAAATGGGAATGGAAAAGTACAAGGCAACAATCCAGTATTCTTTAAATCTGATTACGGAGGGATTTCTAATAAAACCGAATTGGAATTGGAGCTCTGGTGCAAGTTGGGGTTGCACCTCTCAAGGGAGAATGCGAGTCCCTGGTCCCTGTACCCAGCACCCCACCTGAGTTTGGAGCTGCCCGCAGAAGCTAAACAAGCATCGAGTGGTGGCGTTTTTCTCTCTGTTTTATACAGCACTCAACCAGGTTACCCACGAGTTCAATAAATTCGAGAAGCCGTTTTGAAACAGTACTTCAAACTGAATGTCTGATGCATCCGATGCTTGACAGCCTGGTGGCAGGGTGTGTAACCTACACGCTGACTGGGAACAGACTAGTTTTCAGTTTATGTTGCTGAAAGTGCAGACCCACAGTCTGAAATGTACAAGTTTTTTGCTGTCTTCATCATCTTTTCAGTCCTCTGGGAAATCTTAGTTTTAACCAGCCTTATTTTTCAGTTCATTAAGAAGGAAATCTAGTCCTGAACTTGCATTCTGTTCCTTAACAAAGTTGAACTAAAATGAGCCACTCTGTGTGCTGAGCCGAACTGATCACTGTAGCCTGAATGTGGTTCACAGTGGCGGGCGGGCAGTGGGTGCTGCTTCTTTTCCCATGGCGGATGCAGGCAGCTACCAGGTTCTTGAACCCAGGACACAACCCAAATGGTAATCCTCTCAGAGGCCTCTTGGCAGTGCATCCGATCAAAAGGGGAAGGTGACTATCCGGCTTTATGACAGGTTTTAAAGAGTAGAATTTTCTTTTTTATTAAAAGAAAGGTTTATAGATGGTAGTATTTACTATTCATTAAAACATTTATTGTGTCTAACACATATCAGGTCTCTTACCGGAACACAGGAGGACACAATAGAAAGTGTAGAATTTGTTTCTTGTCTTCAGCATCCGGTGGAGATGAGAAGATAAAATGGGATTCCAGGACTGTGAGTGCACTGATAGATAAGTCAGGATCTCCCAGAGCTCTCAGGAAGGTGGGTCTCCAAGTTAGCGTCTGGGAGGGAGAACCATACAATCTTGAAGAACACATACGAGCTTACCAAGAAAGAATGGGAAGGGTCTCCCAGGCAAAAGAGCATGGCTTTGGGGGTAAAGGAGTAGATTGTAGAATTATATTTTTTCTTGTATTAGTGTTCTGCCTTCATGTATATATGTATAAGCATCATGTGTGTTCCTGGTGCCCGTGGAGGCCAGAAGGAGGCATCCCTGAGCTGTCCTGTGGGTCCTAGAAATGGAACCTGAGTCTTCTGCAAGAATAGCAAGTGCTCTGAATTACTGAGCCACGTCTCCAGCCCCAGACTATAAACTTTTAAAATGGGAAAGACACTGAGATGTGAAGTTGGGGTACCTCTGAATAATTTGGGTTTACTCATAGGTATTGGAGACTAGGTGAAAGCTGCTGACAGGGTTTTTTTTAATTGCATTAAAAGCCAGTTCAGTCCTCTGATGAGTGACAGTTTGCACGTCCCGTGCTTCTATGAGAGTGCACCTATCTGTAAGTGCACACTGTATCTAAGGTCTAGTAGTGGGGAAGTGCCAGTGGGATTTAAGAAGCTGTCGTAGCTCAGACTGCTTCATTCTGGCAGCTGGCATGAACAGCTTGCATTGTCCCGCAGACTTTCCTCTTCAGCTTGGATTTCTGTAGCAGGATTGGTTTCTAAGAAACCTCAATGATAGGGGCCTCCTCTACTGCTTGAAACAGGGAGTGGGATGGGGGTGGGACAGGTTCTCTGTCCCAGCTTTGTTCCTTGAAGAAGACGGTGCTTGGTATACAGGGAGCTGAAGAGGATCCTTATAAGGAAACAAATCGTTTCTTGAGGACAGGGTAGAGCAAGCGCCTAATAACAGATGTGCCAGAAGTGCACTCAGTGTCAGACTCGTTTTGGTAAACGTGTCTCTTCTTTCCTTGGTTCCGGGATCTCAGTATGCTGTATAATGCAGCTTTTACCACCATGAAACCTTCAGGGGCTGCCTCGTTTTGTTGTGAGAAGGCAGCCTTGCTCTGAGTTATTACCCTGGCGGCTCTGCAGATTAGCCCGTGCTGTCACCATGCCCTCTCTGAAGGGCACATTGTACCCAAATAACTGCATTTAGGATCAGTTCTTGCCACTCCCTACTGCATGACGCTTCTCCCCTCTTGTGTCTCTGTCCAGTTTTTGTGTGTGTGTTCTTAAGTGTGGGCCACCCACAGATGACCACCCAGAGTCCTTAGCAAGAAGCTTGGTAAGGAAGGCTTCTGGTCTAATTTTCCATTGGATCAGAACCCACCGTAACTCCAGAATTGCCCTTCCATTTCAAGCCTAAGTTGCCACACTCCCCTCCTCCTCTACTTTTCTCTCGATCTTGCCAGGCTTCTTATTCCTTGAGGCCTCCCCTTGGCTCTTGCCACCTTCTTTTTTAAGGCTCAGAGTTCTCTTTGGCCCTTCTTCAGCTTTTCCTTTGGTCTTTTGGGCTTTCTTCTTCCATGTGGCACGTCTTTTCCTGGACTGCACTTGAAGGATGGAAAAACCACTTCTCCTAGTGTCTGCTTTGGATCCTTCAAATGCAAAGCCCCGAGCATTTGAATGATCGTCACCTTGGTCCCGGACAAGAGGCTCCTGCATCTGTGAAGAGCCTGGAAGACCAGCCCTACTCACATTAACAGTGAGCAGAGAACCTGAATGAGCACAATGGGCAAAGTTTCCTAGTCCCCTGCAAAGAGCATCTTTGACTTAGGAAACCTCTGGGGAAGCGTTACCAGCTGAATGGGTTCTCCCAGTTGCCGGAACTTCATTTGCCTGTATATGATACAGTCCACGTAAGGACAGCATGAGTAGGGGGTGTTTAACACAATTCTTGTCCACTCTGAGATTGGAGAGTTATGGACAAGTTTTGATAACTGGGATTATTTTGGGGCAGTTTGTGCAGTGGTTCCTTATAGGTTGGTTATGTAGGGCCCTAACAGTTTCAGCATACTGCATAGCAGGGCGCTCGATGGAGAAACAGGCTTGAAGCAGAAGGGCCTCTGTTCAGCGTTGACCGTAGGCCAGGTTCTGTCCTGAGGTCAGCTTCTTTCTCTAAAGTGCACAGCCTTCTGCCTTGCCACAAGCCATTAGTGAGACATTGTGTGAGTAGGAACTTATATTTTGACACATGAAATTAGGAGAAAAGTCATGTTTGAGCACCTACTGTGTACCAAACACTGTTGCATACATTGTATATATTAATTAACTCTTGCTCCTAACAACCTAGAGATGAGTACTTTAAATTTTTTTTTTTTTTTTTAAGATTTTGAGCCATTGTCTCCTGTATCACAAGCTGGTCTCAAATTCACTGTGTAGCCAACGATGACATTAAGCTGATCATTTCCACCTCCTGAGTGGTGGACTGTAGGCATAAACCATCACACCCAGTCTTTTGGTACTGGGATGGAACCCAGGGCTATGTGCATACCAGGCAAGCACTCTGCTGACTGAACTGTGTGTGTAGTCCACAGGCACTTTTATTCCCAATTTTCATGAGGAAACTGAAGCAGTTTGCTCAAGATCCCAGAATTCAGAAATAGCAGAGGCGGGTTATATACATCATGACTCCATTGCCCAGTCTTACTTAACCTCATGCAGAATCACATGTTGCCTGTATGTTAATCAACCCATACTGTCGAATGATGGCTGATACTCATTTGTGTGTGTCTGTATGGGGGTTTTGTTGCGTGTATGTCTGTGCCTGATGTCTACAGAGATCAGAAGAGGGTATCAGATTCCCTGGAACTGGGGTTACACGTGGTTACACTATGTGGGTGCTGGGAATTGAATCCAGGTCCTCAGGAAAAGCAGCCAATGTCCTTAATCACTAAGCCATTCTGCCGGCCCAACTGGAGATGCCGTTTTAATAAGTGAAGGGGCACAGACTGTTCGGATGGCACAGGCTCCAATTTGAAGCCTGTCTCATTGTTTCTCAGCCACTCCCCTGATGCTCAAGTTCTCTGTAGCCTCCCTGCCAGCTGCTCTTGAATCTATAAACAAACAGCCAATTATGTTTTGTATCTGCTATACTTACTAACTTAACAAAGTTAAATAAGTAGACTCATAAGTGTTTAGAAGAAATTTAGACAAAAATAAAGTTTTCCAGTCATTTAGGTCACCAGGAAACTCCTGTAAATTAAGCTTTCTGAGGAATCCATCTATTTGGTTTCAGTTAAGTCGAGAATACTGTTTGTCTTGAAGATTTCATGCAATTCTTGATCTTGCTTTTGACAAGAGCAACAAAGGAAATCGGGCATGTTTTGCCCTAAGTAAGCCATGCTGCAGGTTCACAGGTAGAAAGTGGCCCAGGGACAGTTGTTGCCCATGACTGCAAATGGGTGAGGCCATAGTAGTATTTCTCCATTTAAAGGAGTTCAGTGTATAAAACACTTGTCATGCAAGTTTGAGGGCTGGTTCTGATCCCCCACACCCATATACAGGCCAGGTGGGCATAGTGGCCTTCTGTAATCCCAGCACTCTGGAGGCAGAGACAGGGTTTCCTGGGGCTGGTTGGCTAGCTGGACTAGCCCTGAAACCCCCTCAGTAAGTAGAGTAGAAAACAGTGGAAGATTACAATGACAACAACCTCAGGCTTCCGCACACACAAGCACCTGCATGTCCACACACATGCAAAACAACAAAATCCATGATGTGCTGGGAACTTCCTTGGAAGGTACGAAGAAGCTACAAATAGCATGGCTCCAATAGAGTGTGGTTTTAGTCGGTCTGGGGCCAGATGCCCAGAAAGCAAACTCAGACCAGAATGCCTGGCTGAATTCTTCCTTTGTCCCTCTGGGAGTCTGCACTCACCCATATGACCTTATGTTGACTCCACCTAACAAGAGGCAGAGACGGATACCAGTCAATTGGTGACCTCTAGGTTTAGCCAAAAGACCCTGATTCAATAAAGTGGATTGTGATTGAAATATTTGGTATCTCCTGAGGGCCTTCACATGTGTGCTCGCACATGTTTATTTGCATCCACATACATACAAACATGCCTACACATGCACACACAGCATACATTCTGAGTTTAAAGTGTTTGCAAATAAGTAAAAGTGAGACACTTATTTTTAATAATTTTAAGTGAACAGCTGGAAAAAAACCATTTGTATGTGTGCACTTAGCAAACCTGTACAGATGCTGCCTCCACGTTAGGAACAAAACAAGTTACACCATTAAAATTGTTGGTCGTGCTTGAGAAGTGGTGGTTTAGGACCCAAGCCTTTTGGCTGTAACCCCCAGATCTATCTCCCTACGTGGAAGATTGCACCGTGGACTGGAGAAGGAGGTCTTTTCCTTTGGCTGATATTCTGGCTGGCCTGGAAGAAGGGCCAAAGGAGGACCCTGGGCTTTCTGACTTGAAGCCTGAACTCTTTCTAGTGTGCCTGCCTGAGGTGATGAAAGGGAGATACACGCAGGGGGCCGTGCTGAAGTCTTGAGCAGACTGGAGTTTGCCAGGTGGGAAAGGAAGAAGCACATGGCAGGCAGGAGGAGCCGGGATGTCCGAGCGCAGCGCTTCGTGTTATGAGGCCCAGTGAGAGGCAGAGCAGTGGGTTAGGATGCCAGACAATCAGGGTCTTTGCTAAATAGTTTAGACTTTGCACTATGCAAAGAATCTTAATGTGTCAGATTGGTACATTAGAAAAATCACCCTTAATGGCCTGAAGAGAGCTATGAGCCAGACTGCCACTGCATCCTGAGAGAGCAAGCAGAGGAAAAGAATTTGAAGTTGGATTTTGTTCTGTTTTCAACAGATGATTCTCTTGATCCCGCTGGAAACTCAGAACGGGAGAACATTAGGAGTGACTTCAGTGTGGAGCGATTAGCCTCTGTTGGGTCACCTCCTGCTTGGAAATCCTTTGGCTCTTGCCTGAGCCATGGTCTAGTTAAAGCGTGGAGATGGGATTGGTTCCACAGTTCCTCTCAGGACTCACGGAGGCCTTCCTCTGACGCACATGCACACACTCTGATTTCAACCTGGAATGACAGCACCTCTCTGGAATTCTTTGGGCCAAAGTGACCCAAACTCACAGACTGATCAACTAAGCCCAGCCCAAGTCATGTTTGCTATATACCTACTGGATGGCCAGCTGCTTCTGTAAACTTGATAGCAGTTTTATAAAGTGTGGTCAGCCCAGTTTCATGAATGAAGGAGTTCAGAGGCTGCCCAGCTAGGACATGGCGGAGCTGGGAGTTGAGAGGCAAACTGAGTGTCCTCCTGCCGTCCATTCTTGATGCCGGTTCTTCCCAGCACTGGGAAGTACAGTACGCAGTTATGCATGTTGGAGTTAGGCATTCGTGTGAGCCATCCACCGAACGGTCATCAAACGAGACAGTACCATGAGAGAATGCTTCTCAGGCAATAAGGGCTGTCTTTGCCGTGAACCCCAAAGTTCACCTCTAAAACATGGGACCTGCATGTAACTCCTAACTCAGCAAGTAGCCGAGCTCATAGTATGTTAGGTGGATTCCCAGCAACACCTAGAGATGGACACTTCATGATTGTATAGAAAAGACTTGCCCTTTCGAGTTGCACCAGTTGAATGAAGCTCAGTGCCCATTTACCACCAGTGTGAATTGTTTTGAACATGGTCTCCTCTATTCCAGGCTATACACTAAGTAATCAAGGGTGACCTTGAACTTAGAACCTCCTGCCTCTACCTCCTAAGTGCTATGATGTGCCCAATGTATGTGGTGATGGGGACCGAACCCAGGGTTTCGTGCATGCTACAACCAGAGCTGCATCCCCAGCCTCAGTGTGACTACAGAGACAACTTTTGAGTCTTCGGTGCTCATCTACTATGCATCGCTAATAGCTACTTAAAGGTTACTATGAGGACTGGAGATAAATGTTCCCAGTGGTTGGTCAACAAGTGCTATTATTTTTAGAGCAATGCTTTGGCCATTAATCTTACCACTGAAAGAAAAATGACTTGTCATACCTCATTACTTTTTTTTCCAATTCATTTTTATTCAAGTGTCTACTTTATATTACAAAACATGTCAGCCTCAAAACTGATGTCATAACAAAATGAAGGAGTGCTGGTGGGCCCAGTGTTTGAGTGGGTGTCCTTGAGATCGTGCCGAGTTGTGATCCCTTGGCTCCCTCTAATCCATCAGCACCCCTGCCTTCTACATGAGCTGTGTGCCCTTCTCGGTGTGTATAGAAAACACCGACTTCAGGTACAGCTCGACCAGGATGGTGCAGAGGCAAGCACAGACATCAGACTGTGACTTGCCATGACTGACAAGAAATAACCCCCCAGCGGTGGTGGGGCCTCCCCAGTGATGCAGGGGATGCTCAGGCAGTAGTCACGCCTGCAGCTCCAGTCCGTTTGTTTTCCCTGGTCGTCTCTGAGTACTGTCCCCTTGTGGTTTGCATCATCCTCCAAATCGGCCAGCTCCAGCCCTCCTCACTCCACTGGTTCAATAGCTGTCCTTTTTCAACACACTCCTCTCTTTGGGCACCAGATGTGAAGTTTCAAGGCTGCAGAGGCCAGGGTGGCCAGTGCTGGGACACCTGCTTTGCGGGCAAGCCAGTCAGCTGCTGCTTCTGATGATGTTGGCCCTCTTTCAGGACAGCATGGGGTGTCAGCTCCACCAAGTGCACACACGGGCAGCTGAGGGAGTCTCATAAATTATGACTTTGTTTACTTCGGGCAGACATCGCGGTGTAGTGAAAAGAGCCTTGCCCTCCTTGCCCCCAGAAGCCAAAAGCCAGGGTTGGAGTGCTTGCTGGTTATGGGATTTTTTTTTTTTTTTTGGTGTTGGGGGTGGGGTCTGGGAAGCACTGTTTTCTTCGTGGCACTTATCACTAGCCCAGCTGTTGGCATCTGTTTGGTTATCTGCTTATCACTAGCCCAGCTGTTGGCATCTGTTTGGTTATCTGCTTATGGGCTGTTGCTACCACAATACCAGTTTTTCAGGAAGTCAGGGACTGTTTTGTCCATCATTCTATCTCCAAGGCTGGGACAGTGCCTGGAACATAGCAGGCACTTAGAAAACAATAAATGAACAAATGAATGAATGAATGAAAGAATTCCTGAACTACTTCTCTGACCCATCGATCTGTGATTCTATGAAAGTCATTTATCTTCTTTAGATTTAGTTTTGTCAACTCTAACATGGAGGTTTCTCTCTTGGGTCTAAGGTCTAAGAGTTTATTCAGAAAGGACTGGCCTTGTGGCTTAGTTGGTAGAGTTCTTGCCTAGTATACACAAAGCTCCAGATTTAGCCCTCAGCACCACATGAAATGGCATTTTGGCATATTCCTGTAATCCTGGGACTTGCAAGGTGGAGGCAAGGAGGTCAAAAGTTCAAGGTCATCCTCAGCTACACAGCAAGTTCAAGGCTGGTCTGAGATACATGAGATTCTATCTCAAAAAAAAAAAAATCAAGAAATCCCCCCCATGTCTCTGTGCTGAGCATTCTGGCCAGCCTTAAAACAATTACTGACAAAGTCAACAACAGGACTTGCCCACGTGAAGTTTTGAGAGAAGCAAAAAATATGTACATTCATAAAGAAATATCAAGTGGCCATTGAGGGGCTGGCTCAGTTAATACAGCGCTTGTTCCGTAAGCAAGAGAGGATTGAGTCTGATCCCCTTTCTGTCTTCCAGATGGCTAAATATCAGGCCTCACTGCTGTCCACTGAGCAGACTGATGTGGTATGCAAACCTCCTGAATATAGTGCTCTTCCTAAGATACTACAACCAAATCCGGAAACATTTTAGGTTATTTTTTTTAATGTGTAGTCATTCTTTTTTATTTATTTACTTACGTTATGTGTATGGGTGTTTTGTCTACGTGCTTGCAGTGCCTTCAGAATCCAGAAGAGGGCATCAGATCCCCTGGAACTGAAGTTACAGACAGTTGTGAGCTGCCATGTGGGTGCTGGAATTCGAACCAGAGTCCTATGGAAGAACAACCAGTGCTCTTAGCTCTTAACCACTGAACCATCTCTCCAGCCCTTCGGTCATTCTTAGAACAGATTTTATACTCACTCGTCAGAGGTTCAAAGGGCAGTCATTTAAAGCACTTACCATGTGTTTGCATGTTTTACCTGCATGTATGTCTGTGTGCTGTGTGTGTGTGTGCCTGGGGCCCACAGAAGCCAGCAGAGGGCCTCAAACCCCCTGGTGCTGGAGCTGCAGATAATTGTGAGCCACTATATGGGTGCTGGGAATCAAACTGGGTCCTCTGGAAGAGCAGCCAGTGCTCTACCTTTAGCCTCTGAGCCATCTCTCCAGCCCCCAACGCATAAGCACTTGAAGAAACTCTTAAGGTATCTTTCCAGATTGTCTTCCCAGAGATTGTATCATTCTGATGCTCATTATGGAAATGCGAGCATGGTTTTCCTTGCTGCCTCAAATCGTAGAGGCCAAATCTAACATAAGCCAGTAGAACCCAGCTCCTAATCAGCCTAATTTTGTTCACTT
>PVIU01000309.1:107346-178844 GCA_004026605.1 Ondatra zibethicus
GTGTGTGTGTGTGTGTGTGTGTGTGTGTGTGTGTGTGTGTGTGTGTGTGTGTGTGTGTGTGTGTGTGTGTGTGTGTGTGTGTGTGTGTGTGTGTGTGTGTGTGTGTGTGTGTGTGTGTGTGTGTGTGTGTGTGTGTGTGTGTGTGTGTGTGTGTGTGTGTGTGTGTGTGTGTGTGAGACAATCTTGTATGTGCTGCTGCCGCCGCCACTCAGAAGACAATGTTCTTCTTGGAGGCTGGTGAGTCTAAAGCTGACAGAACTCTCACACTGGAGAAGGGGCCGGGAAGAGTACTTGTTGTGCAAACATGAGAACCACCAGTATAACAGGCCAGGTGTGGCCGCTGGTACCTGTAACACCAGCACTGGATGGGAGAAACTGGTACTTTCAAAAAGAGTTCCCTGGCCAGCTAGTTTAGCTGAAAAGGTCCACTTCTGGTTTAGTGAGAGGCCCCATCTCATTGTGGTAAGGCAAAGAGCAATAAAGGAAGACACTTGATGTCCTGTTTTGGCCTCCACATGCATGTATGTGTGTGGACACATGAACCCACACACTCACTCATATATCAGAGAGAGAGAGAGAGAGGATTGAGAGGCTGAGGGGAGCCGTGGTGAAGGCTCACAGTCAGCAAAGCAGAGAGAGCTACCTTAGCAACCAGCCCATGGTTGTTGCCTCATCCTTGTCTGATTCCTAGAGATGATGTGACGTGTGTTTTTTGATCTCCCACGATGCCTTGCCTAACAGTGGGGTGATATAGCAAGGTCATGTCTCAAAAGGGGGAAAAGAGGGAAATTTTTGTTTTGTTTTGTTTGAGACAGGGTTTCTCTGTTTAGTTCTGGGTGTCTGGAACTCACTCTGTAGACCAAGCTGGCTTCAGACTCACAGAGATTCACCTGCCTCCCAAGTTCTGGGTTTAAAGGCATGCATCACCACACCCAGCTAAAAGTGGGTAATTTTTAATGTAAAGCTATGTAGGGTTTGAAAAAAAAAATGACCCGTAAGGAAGTAGCACTATTAGGAGGTGTGGCCTTATTGGGGTAGGTGTGGTCCTGTTGGAGAGGTGGACTCTGAGGTCTCATATGCTCAAGATACTGCCCAGTATCTCAGTTTACTTCCTATTGCCTGTAAGATTTGGAACTCTCAGCTACCTCTCCAGCACCATGTCTGCCTGCACATGCCATGACCCACCATGATAATGGACTGAACCTCTGAAAGCATAAGCCACCCTAATTAAATGTTTTCCTTTATAAGCGTTGCTGTGGTTATGGTGTCTTTTCACAGCAATAAAACCCTAAGACAAGGAACAACCAAGACTATGTAAGCCAGGCAAGGCAACACATGCCTATAACCTCAGCACTAGGGGGTTGGAGAAATGGCCCAGCAATTGAAAGTACATATTGTTCTTGCAGAGGACCCAAGTTCAGTTCTCAGAACCCAGGGCAGGAGGGTCACTACCACCTATAATTCCAGCTCCATAGGCTGTGACGCCCTCTTCTAGCCTTCACGGGCACTGCACTTGTGTGCGTGCACACACAGTTAAAAATAAAAAGTATTTAAGACAAGACATTGAAAACACACAAAAGTTGAAAGAACTTGTCATTCCTTAGCTGTGCTGTAGAAAACACTACAGGAGGTTCTGCAGGCTGGAGAGCCATAACACGAGGTGGAGACCCAGTTTTCCATGCTTGCATGAAGATCCTGGAAATGACCCATATGTGGTAAGCATTAAAGACATTTTCCTGTTTTATTCACTTCTCCAGAAGATAATTGAAACCAGTCAGACAAGACATTATATGCTTCTGGAAGAATCATTATGATGGCTGCCCAGGTAGAACCCCAAATTCAGTTCCATGTTACATGGATTGGTGACAGAGTCTATAGAAAAATGACTTTGTGAAATATTATTTGGTGACTTTGAAAGATAAATAGTTGTCTTGGGTGCTGTGTTCAGTAGAAAAAGATAATGTGTGGACTGCAGAAAGCAGATGTGGGCTGAAAGCCGGCAGGCTAATGTGTGGCTAGCACATCTCTAAGCCCAGAGTGATAGTATAATGCTTTATGAGCTCAGTTCCCAGGACCCACATTTAAAAAGATTGGTCTGGTAGCATGCATTTGTAATACCATCGCCTGGGATGCAGAAACAAGCAGGTCCCCTGGGGCTTGCTTGGTTGGCCAGACTAGCCTACTTGACAAGCTCCAAGCCAATGAGAGGCCCTGTATTAACAAAAATGGTGCCTAAGGAAGAACATTCAAGGCTGGCTCTCTGACCTTCAACATGCATGTACACATATGTGCACCTGCACCTGTACATATACATACATATACACCCAATTGCTTTATGAGTGTGCTTGTACAAGTAAATGAAAGGCAGTCCATCATGTTGTTATAGGGCAGCAAATTGTATATGAAGGTGAGGCCCTGCCTAAAAAAAAGTGTGTGCTGCTTTTGCAAAAGACCTAAATTTGGTTCCCAGCATTCACATCAGGCAGCTCATAACCACATGTAACTCCAGCTCCAGGGGATTTGAGCATGCACACACGTGTACATGCATATACACACATATAAGCAAAAAATTAAAGGAAGTTGGCACAATTAAACATAATTATATTAGCACAAAATGTAAATAGACCAAACATTCCAATTGAATGTCAGAATACAAAACAGGTTAGGAAAAAAAATCCCTGGGCAGTGGTAGTATACACCTTTATCCCAGCATGCGGGAGGCAGAGACAGGTGGATCTCTGAATTTGAGGCCAGCCTGGTCTACAAAGTGAGTCACATGCCAGCCAGATCTGGCACAGAGAATCCCTGTCTCAAAAAAAAAAGAAAAGAAAAGAAAAAAAGCTAGACCCAATTATGCTACTAGCAAGACAGCATGTTAAGCATTAAGATGTTAATGCAGATAGGTTAAAATTCCTGGAATAGAAAAAGATAGACCATGTAAAATAAATAGCAGAAAGCAGAAAACCTGGAATGGCTAAAGAAGCACCAAATGAAGTAGGCTTCAGAACAAAGGATAAGCCTTTTATTTGTGTGTACGTGTGTGGTGTGTGTATGTGGTGTGGGTGGGTGTGTGCACCACGTGAGTGCAATGCCCATAGCGGCCACAAGAGGCCATCAGATTCCCTGAAGCTGGAGTTGCCGGTGGTTGTGAGCTGTCAAATTGGTGTTGAACTGGCCTTTTGGAAGAGCAGTATGGACCCTTAACCACTAAGCCATTCCTCCAGCCCCCAGGATTATTTCTTCTTAAGAAAATCAATCGTCAAATTTGTATTCACTCAGTGTCATGAAGGGGGAAGCCCACAGAGTGATGGGATCAGGACAACCTCTGGGCCGACTGAGTGAGGCGCTTGAAAACACCTCTTCTAAAACAAAATAAACAAACAAGCCCAAAAGTTAAAACTGGGAAAAACAAAGAAATGCCCAAAGGCCTATAAACAAATTAAGAAGAATTTATCCATGAGAAACTACTGAACTTGGGAAGGATTCTGTGTGGTTTTAGGGGCTCCAACAGCACTTCCTACCCTGCACCTCAGCTTCCCTCAAACTCCCTAACCTCAGGTACCATGGTCACTATTCTCCCTGGACCAAGAGACACGAGTATCAGTGTCAGGGCACTAGGAAGACCACACCTAGCCTGAGGCTGAATCCTGGTTGGAGCTAGCACCCATTGAAACTTCAGTTGCATGGCCACAGCCTGTAATCCCAGCACTTGGAAAAGGAGACAAGATCCTGTGAGTGCACCGGCTAGCTACATTGCTTGTATGTATGAGCCTGGGGTTTGACTGAGAAATTCTGTATCAGCAAAGAAGGTGGAAAGTGATAGAGGAAGACTCCTCATGTCATCCTCAGGCCTCCACACTAATGCATACACATGCATTCACATACCTTATACAAACACTCATCTACACTCCTACAAACATATATAGATACAGGCATCTCATGCCCATTCAAGTAAGAAAGGAAAAAAAGAAAGATAAAAATTCAAAAATAAAACAGAAAACAAAAAATCCTAAGAGACATTATTGGTCCCACACTGCAGACTTCATGTATTTAGTCAAGTTGCGTTACCAACAAACAGCAAGGCAACCAGAGCAGAAATCCATTCCACAGGGGCTAGAATGAAGTATCTAAAGTATCCAGCTTTTAATAGTAGAGATGAGCCCAGAAATGGTAACGTGTGTCGGGAGGTGATACTGTAGCAAGCTTTCTTGTCAGACTATCTTTTGTGGTACTGCCAGCTCCCTAATAATGACACAGAGACTTATTATCAATTAAGAAAGCTTGGGCATTAGCTTAGGCTTGTCTCAACTAGCTCTTATAACTTAAATTAACCCATTTATATTAATCTATGTTCTTCCACATAGTGTTATATCTCCCATCTTGGACCTGCTGTTTCCTCTGTGTCTGGCTGGCAACTCTGCCTTTCTTCTTCCCAGAGCTCTCTCTCTTTGCTTGTAAATCTCTCCTATACCTCCTGCCAAGCTATTGGCGCTTTTTATTACACCAATCACAACAATACATCTTCACACAGTGTATAAATATCCCACAACACTTCCCTCCTTTTTTTCTAACTAAAAAGGAAAGGTTTTAACTCTAGTACAATAAAACTATATACAATAAGTACAATTATCAAGTAATAATCACATTTAAAACAGCCAGTTCATTTGTATTTGGCAAATTTGGAGAAATTCCTGTCTTGATTAATCTAAAGTTTTATACCTGAACTATTTTTTATCATAACTTGTATTACCACCCTAAAAATATATTTTTAGACCTTAAAACATCTTCTTAGATAAACAACTTAAGCTTTTATGTTTTTCAACCTTATAAACTTTACGCCTTTTATGTAAGTTTTTTCTGAATTTGATAACAAGGAAAACTGTGTAACTATCTAGTCTTCAATCCCCATCAGAGACCCAAGAAGGGTAAAATATTACTTGAGTAACCAGGAAGAGGAGAGCAAACAAGTTCTAAAACTACAGAAATGACAGAAATATCTGGCTACCTGGACAGTGACCCAAAGTTTCTTTTCAATGTTGGGGCATCCATCTTTGGCCTACAGGCCTAGCATATCTTATAGACTTGTCTGTCAAGCAAGAATTTTGAAGAACTGTCCTACCTTGTCTTGACAAAGTTCAGCAGTCACTTTCTTTTGTGTCCTGCTCATCCAATTTAGACAGCATACTGTCAGTAGTGTAGGCAAGGGTAGTTTCTTGCCCAAATGGCTAACTTTGCCATATAGAAGGCAAAGTCCATATGGAGGTTCTTTGATGCTCATCACCCTTTCTTTTGAAGTAACATGGTGCTGCCAGGAGCAGTCATGTCTTACCACTGAAAAGCCTTAGGTTATTAAAACATCTTAAATGCCATATTATGTAGGTCTCTGAAGAAATTTTAGATCACCTATCTAAAATATATCTCTGTTTAAACTTGAAATCATACCTGACAAGACTATAAGTTTGATTATTATAGATAACTAACTACAAACTTGTATTTATTAATTATACATTACATTTTTGAATGAGCTGCATAGGTACAATACCTTAAACAAGAGTAGAAACATACATGTGTGTGTGTATATATATATATAACAAAATGACCTTAAATTTGTATCAATATACAAAAATATCTTAAGCAAGAATAGAAACATAAATACAATATAGAATTACCTTAAATTTGTATCAATATACAAAAATCTATAACAATGTTTGAGACTAGTTGTTGCTTTTTTAGTTTTTTTTAGTTTAGTAGATTCAATAATGAACCCTTTTACCCTATCACTCCTATATAACCTTTCCTTAAATCTTTTTAGAAAAAGATCCCTGAATCTAACCTATTTGTTAAGATTTTTTTTCCCTGAAGATGACCAGTAACAACTTGCAACCAACCCCTCTAAATGATGACAAATATTCATAACCTATGGAACAACCAAAACCCACCCACTCTACCTATTGAGAATGTGGGCACCATGTTTTCTAGATTGCTTTCTCTTGTCTGGGTGTGATGGCATCTTTAGGAGACCCTGAGAAAATGGGGATATGGTTAATACCTGGGAGAGCTAGTTGTATTATTGTTTAGTCTCTGTGTGATAGAAAAGTGTAGAGTTTATCTGAAGACTTAGCTGTAGGGTCTGTGAGACTGGACCATCTCAGCTAGCGGTTTTGAAGTTGTTCTGGATGCATAATTTTGAGGAAACTGTAACAGAGGTATTTTGAGAGTCTGAATCATCTGGGCTATTTGTTTTCATTGGTTTCTGTTTTTTTTTTCTGAAAATGCATAAGCTTTTAAAGGTAAAATATATATTTGCATTAACATGAATATGGAATATAGGGGCCTGGAGAAATGGCTCAGTGGTTAAGAGCACTGGCTGTTATTCTAGAGGACCTGAGTTCAATTCCCAGCACCCACATGGCAGCTCACAACTGTCTGTAACTTCAGTTCCAGGAGATCTGACATCATCATACAGGCATGCATGCAGACAAAACACCAATACATATAGAACAAAGATAAGTATGGAATATGCAGTGTGCACAAGTCATCTGTGGATGGTTTTCTGTTGTATGTTTGAGCAGGTAAAAGGCATATGTCAACAGGCATCATCCTTGGGAAGACCAACGTTTCTCAGATGTGGCCTGGACAATGAGAAGAATTAAAGAGGGCAGGAGAGAGGGCTCAGTGGTTAAGAGCACTGCCTGCTCTTCCAAAGGTCCTGAGTTCAATTCCCAGCAACCACATAGTGGCTCACAACCATCTGTAATGAGGTCTGGTGCCCTCTTCTGGCCTGCAGACATACAAGTAGACAGAATACTGTATACATAATAAATAAATTTTAAAAAAAGAATTAAAGAAAAGCCAAAATGTAGTTCTCCAAAATAGTTAGTAGGAGGTGGACCAGAATGGCTGTGCACACTCCTCTGTATCTATTTGTCATTGGAGGTGTATGTGTGTGTGTGTGTGTGTGTGTGTGTTTGTGTGTGTGTGTGCGCGCGCACTAGTGTAGGAACCTAAGGTTTTGCACATGCCAGGTGACAGTCCTACCACTGAGCTACAGCCTGAGCCTTTCTAATCCTCTGTAAATGTTGAGACAGGGTCTTTCTGAGCTATCTTCCCAGCCTGATGCTTGCTCTGTCACCCAGGAAGGACTTGAATCCCAGGGTCTTCCTGCCTCAGCCTCCCAAGTGCTGGCATTGCCAGGCCTAATTTGTGAAAGATTTGTATCTAGAACCTAACAGCTTCTATGGCTCAGTACTAAAAAAGATCAACCAAAAACTATTTTAAAGACTGGACGAAAGATATGAATAGGCACTGTTGTGGGATAGTCTTTCTCTACACTGTGAATATGTGTTGCCCTCATTGGTTGATAAATAAAGTTGCTTTAGCCTATGGCAAGGCAGGACAGAGCCAGGTGGGAAATCCAAGTGGAGATTCAGGAGAAGAAGGGTGGAGTCTGGGAGACACCAGCCAGCTTCTGAGGAAGCAAAACATGTACAAAATGAGGTAACAAGCCAAGAACAATGTGACAAAACATAGATAAGAAACATGGATTAATTTTTTTAAATATTTATTTATTTATGTATATAATATTCTGTCTGTGTATATGCCTGCAGGCCAGAAGAGGGCACCAGACCTCATTACAGATGGTTGTGAGCCACCATGTGGTTGCTGGGAATTGAACTCAGGACCTTTGGAAGAGCAGGCAATGCTCTTAACCACTGAGCCATCTCTCCAGCCCCAACAGGGATTAATTTAAATGTAAGAACTAACTAGTAATAAGCCTAAGCCATTGGCCAAACATTTATAATTAATATAAGCCTCTGAGTGGTTATTTGGGAACTGGGGGGCAAGAGAGAAACCTCCAATTACAAGGCACTACCTAAAGACCTGTGAGTGGTCAATAATTACATGAAAACATACCATTTTTCAGCAAGTGTAAAGGAAAATGATGAAGTGGTTGATGTGGAAAGGTTGATGAGCAAACTGATGTTTGACAAAGGGAGTCAGACAATAAAAGGGAGAAATAATATTTCTTTCACCAACCAATTACAGACAGTTAGATACCATACAAAGAGGAGTAGGACTGAACCCCTTTCTCACACGACGTAAGAGCTGAGTAGGGCTGCGATGGAAGGGTTTTTAGCTGGTCTAGGGTTCAGTTTTGCAAGATGGAAAATCCTAGAGAATGAGCACATCCATGATCACTACTGATCTGCTCCGAAATCGGCTGAGATTGGGCTCAGTGGCTCAAAGTTCTGTCTGCTCTTGCAGAGGACTTGGGTCCAGTTCCCAGCACCCACATTGGTGTAGGAGGTTCCTCTGTATTTGTGTTGCTTTCATTGGTTGAATAAAGAAACTGCCTTGGCCCTTTGATAGGGCAGAACTTACACAGGTGGAGTAGACTGAACTGAATGCTGGGAAGAAGGGCAGTGTGGCAGAGGTGATGGATCTCCTGCCTGAGACGGACGTAGGTTAGAATCTTGCCGGTAAGCCACAATCACGTGGTGACATACAGATTTAATAGACATGGGTTAATCAAGATGTGAGAGTTAGCCAATAAGTGGCTAGAGGACCAGGCAGTGATTTAATTAATACAGTTTCTGTGTGATTATTTCGGGCATAAGCTAGCGGGGTGGCTGGGACGACAAGCAGCCCGCTTTCTCCCACTACACACATTGCGGTCACAAGCATCTGTCACTCTAGCTACAGAGGATTGGGTGCCCTCTTCTGGCTTCCCTGGTACCTACCCTCCCCCACCTCATACACATAAATAAAAAATAAAACAAGTCTTTAAATTTTTAATGAA
This sequence comes from Ondatra zibethicus, assembly GCA_004026605.1. Classification (NCBI taxonomy): domain Eukaryota; kingdom Metazoa; phylum Chordata; class Mammalia; order Rodentia; family Cricetidae; genus Ondatra; species Ondatra zibethicus. The sequence continues at coordinate 116,147 of PVIU01000309.1, forward strand.
ACGTATTAGGAATTTAAATTAATAGTGGATCCTAGCACCTAAATGCAAGAGCTAAAAGTCATAAAAGTCTTAGAAGAAAATAGGTCAATCTTCATGACCTTAAGATAGGCAAAGCCTTCTTAGACACATTGAAAGTAGGTGAACTAAAGAAAAGATAAATTGAAGTTTTAAGAGACATCCTCAAGAAAAAGAAAAAAAGAAAGAAAGAAAATGAAAGGAAAAAAGTATCATGGAAAGTATTCATAAATCACTCTTAGATAAGGGAATTGTATTCAGTATATATATAAGGAATTCAATAACACAAAGACAAATAATCCAGCTGAAAACTGTCAGGGATTATGCACATAGTTCTCCCAAAGAACATGCAAATTGCCACTGGGCACCTGAAAAACATGTTCAATGTTATTAGTCAGCAGGGAAATGTAAACCAAGACTGCATGTGCTACTCTATCCTACTAGGATCTAAAAAGGACAGAAACCAATTTTAATGAGAATGTACAACAGTAGAACCCTATAGCTGCTCTGGAAAATTAGCAGCTCCTTACAATTTTGAACACATATAGTTCAGAAATTCCACACCTGAGTATATAATCCCCACTCCCCCAAACCACACATTCACACACAACTCGCACATAGCAAAAAAATGAAAATAACACTAATGTTCATCAAATAATGAGTGAATAAATAAAATGTGGCATATTGATAGAATATTATCCAGCCCTGTCAAGCAATGAAACTATACAATGGTTGCAAGCTTGGTTCTCCTATACCAAATGAAGAAAATCAGGAACAAACACAGAGCATGTGCTGTGCCACAGCTGGATGCAAAGTGGACCAGAAAGGCAGAGCACAGGGCTGTCTGCTGAGTGAATAAATGAATTGTTAGGTAAAATGCTCAGAAACTGGATTAAAAGGAGAAGGATAAATTGGTGATGAAGAGAATGTTGGGTTTTCTAAGCTGAGGTGGTAGGGGCATGAATGAGTTCTGAAGTGTTTAGGAAAAAGGGTAGGGTTAGAAGGCATTGCAGGGGCCAGTTAGAGAGGATTGAAGGCGTTGAGGGTTGTAAGGAGGGCCAAAAGGCATTGTAGAGGTGAATGAGAGGAGTAGGAAGACATGGCAGGGGTGAGTAAAAAGCATATGAATGTATGTTTGTCTGTGGTTAGCCCCGTGCACTGTGGCTCAGGTACTGGAAATGTGTAGCTGTTATTGTGGGGGAGAGAAAGGGTTTATAGACCTTGGGTCTCAGAGGGAAGCATGTGTTTGCTATTCCCTTGCTAGGCGATGGTGGTTTCAGGTGAAGGGGTGGCTAAGTCGACCAAGGCAAGAGCAGAAATGCAGAGCCAGGGTGCGCAGATGATGTTTCTGCCCTTTCTGGTTTTCTTTTGTTTGGTTTTTGAGTGTCTCTTGCTTTCTGCTGCTATGCTAAAACACTGACTGAACCAACTCAGGGGTTGTATTTGGCTCACACTTGCTGATCACAGCGCATCACTGAAGCAAGAAAAAACACTCAGACCAAAAGCAGCTTGTGGAAAAAAGAGCTCACCTGGTTTACAGGTTAGTCTGCCATCAAGGGCAGTGAGACCCTGTGTAAACATTGCTTGCTGGCTTGCTGGTTTGGCTTGCCTTCCTGGGGAACCCAGGACCACATGCCCAGTGGTGGCACTACCCACAGTGGGCTGGGCCCTTCCACATCAATTAATAATCAAGAAAATGCCTCCATCACAGCCTTGCCCACAGGCGGACCTGATGGAGGCAATTTCTCAATCGCGATTCCCTCTTCCCAGGTAGACTCTAGCTTAAGATGATGAAAACTAACCAGCTAAAAAGGTAACCTGAATACCCAGCGCTCCAGCCTCTACCTCCCCAGGTGCTAGGATTTCACGTCGTCAAGTGCCACCACACCAGATTCCTCCAGTCCTTGTCTTAGGCATTCAGGTCACAGTAGAGGTGTGTGCAGGGGACAGATTCAGAGGATAGAGCATTCGCTGTATGCTGCTGTTCAGCCTTAGACAGCTGAACTTAATGTCTGTGCCACGGTTTCTTCATCTGCCATCAGAGATGACATCATCAGCCAAAAGTTGTTGTACCAACAATACATGAGAAAGTGCTGGGACCGGTAAAGGCCTATCCTGTGTGAGGGATTCAATACAGGGTGGGAGATACAAGAGGCTGTTAAACAGTGTTTTATAAGCATAGGTGTTACTGTTTCTTTGAAAGAAAGAAAGAAAGAGAGAGAGAGAGAGAGAGAGAGAGAGAGAGAGAGAGAGAGAAAGAAAGAAAGAAAGAAAGAAAGAAAGAAAGAAAGAAAGAAAGAAAGAAAGAGAACCGAGCATCAGCAGCAAGTACTGCCAGATGCAGTGTAGCCTTTCCAATTCTGAGAAGCAAATAACCAAGAGGGGTCAACTAGCTCACCCAGGAGGCCTATCTTCACATATTGAAGTCACGGCCCAGGGAATGGCTTGCAGGAGCTGGCCCAGGGCAGCTGGCCTTGTTCTGGTCAGGCAGGACCTGGGAAGGACAAGACCAACAGAAGTCCAAATGGCTGGAGACATAGACCGCAGGCCATACCTAGTCCCAGATGGCCCATGAAGGGTAATGCCTGTTCCCAGAGCGTGTTCAGGAATATCACCTCAGTGTTAGGCGGATAGCTACATGGCTTTGCCCCAAAATAGGCCAGGCCAGGTTTCTAAATGGCTCCCCAGGTGGCTAGTCTCATTAGTGCTGAGGGTCTCACTGGGCCTGCCAGAACTGTGGGCCACGGTCCAGGCCCACAGACATATCTCCCCAAATCCCTGCTGGCTGTGAGCCCCTGAAATCTGTGTGTAACCTGGGCACAGTTCTTGAAACACAACTATGAGATGGCCACTCTCCCAAATCTTCCCAGCCAGGGCAGAGAGGACCCTAGCAAACATCTGGTCCATGCCTTTTATTTCCAGGTCGAGGAACAAGAGGCTCCAAAAGTTGCTAATGGTCAGAAGGACGGAGCTCCTCTGTACTGGTGATTTCTGGCCTCTCCCCTTGGGGCTGCTCCCTCTTACTAGAGTTTCCTGGACAGCCCCACCAGCTCCCCAACTCTGTTTGCTCTCACTGGCCAGCTTCGGGGATGGGGGCAGGGATCGGGGAAGCTGTGAAACCAGTCCAGCTCACTGTGAACTGGCACAAGGGCATAAAATGTGTCTTTCTGGGGCAGGGGAGATAGCCCATTGTGTAACTACATTGTCGGGCCTGAGGACATGAGACGCCTAGAGTCCAATGCAGCAGCACGCATCCTACAGCTTGAGAGACAGAGGAGGAGGGAGAATCTGCCAGACTCTCGAGGATCCAGCTAGTCTGGAGTACTCCACACAGGACAAAGTGGAAAGAGCTGACTCCCACAAAAGCTGTTCTCTGACTCTCACAAGTGTGCTGTGGTGCTCACGCTCCCTACAAATACTAATCTATTAATTATTAGTTAATGAAGGGCCAGCAAGAGTGCTCAGCAGGTAAGGGTGTCTGCGGGCAAGCCTGACTAACTGAAGTTCAATTCCATGGGTGGAAGGAGAGAACTGACTCCAAAAATTTGATCTCTGACTTCTCCTGTGCACTCACGTACACACGCGTGTGCACCCCCATAAATAAGTATAAAAATATTAAACAAAATATGCACCTCATAAACAAAAAATGACTTTTCTCTGGAGCCCATTGTAAGCTGTTCTTGTCTGCTTGCTGTATTGTCCACAGTACATTCCTTACCCAGAACAACCTTGTGAGGCTTTTCTGGGGGCCCCCACACAGAAACTAATCATTTCAGCCTCATCTTCAGATAAGGAGAGATGTCAGGAGGGGCATTTCCACCAGTGTGCCCAGCACTGTGACACAGGGAAGCATGGAGGATAACAGGGGTCTAGATGGCCCTGGTTCCCACAGCCCAGAGACTTTCTTGAGTTCAAATTGCTGGGTTTTTTTTTTGTTTTGTTTTTTTGCGGGGGGGGGGTTAATTTAAAAAAAAAACAAAAGATAAGGAGACATTTCCTGGGACTGCCACGCCCCAAGCCTCACCCGAGCCCTGAGTCCTGCACAGCTCGCAGTCTCAGCCACCAGAGCCAGCACTGTTCCTGTAGCTCACCACCACTTTTACCTCTCAGCTCAGCGGACACTCTCTGGATGGGTTTCCCATCCCTCTGCCGAGGAAATGGGACATAAGGGGCTGGAGGGAGGTTTCAGCGGGTGTGTGAGCTCTCGCCGTGCAAGCACGTGTACTTGACTTCAGACCCAGCATCAACACGGAAAGCTGGGCCACGCCGGTGTCTGTGGGGGATGGAGATGGGAGGATCACTGGAGTTTGCTGATGGCAGCCTAGTTCACATGACTGGACAGGTCCTTTCTCAAAGGAAGAAGGCAGAGGGTGACAGAGCAGGATGTAGAACTCACACCAGTGCTCACACGTGTGCATACACCATACTCATATACACACTTTTTTTTTGAGACAGAGTCTCCTATGTACCATCTGGCTGGCCTGCAACTTGCATGTAAACCAGGCTGGTCTTAAACTCACAGAAATCTTTGCCACCCGAGGGCTGGGATTAATGGCTCACGCTACCACTCAACACACATTTTAAAAAAAAAAAAGGGTAATTAAGAAAAGTGAGATCATTGTGATGGCCCTGTGATGGTTCTAATGAGGAATGTCCCCCACGGGTCAGGTGTTTGAACCCTTGGGCTCCTGTTGGTGGTGCTGATTGGGGAGGTTATGGGAACTTGCAGCAGGAAGTGCTTCACTGGGCTCCAAGTGGGCTTTGAGGGTTTATAGCTTCACCCCACTTCCTGTTCTCTTTCTGCTCCCTTTATGTGGATGAAAATGTTCAGCCAGCTTCCTGCTCCAGTCACCATGCCTTCCCCATCGTGATTACTCTACCCTCCGGAACCATAAGCCATAATAAACCTTTTCTTTCTTAAATTGCTTTTCTCACAGCAGCAGAAAAGTGACTATTCAGGCCCCGACCCAACGTGACTGGTGACCTCATGAGGAGATCAGGACGTGGAGACGACCAGGGAGATGGTGACCATGTGTAAGTGGATGAAAGAGGCCTCAGGAGAGACCATCTCTGCCCACCCCCGAATGTAGGATATTTGGAAAATGTGAAGAAAAATATTTCTGTGTGTAAGTCTCCAATCTGCAATGGTATGCTTTAGAAGGTCTATCAAGGCATTGTTCCTGTGAGTTGCTATGTAAGAACCAGCTGAGGAGGCTACTGGCAGATAGTGGGCATTGTAAGGCAGGGGCTGAGATGCCCAAAGTTTAGAGGTAGCTGCAGATCACCCCTGACGGGGACAGGGGGCAGTTCACCTCACATGGGTCCCAGGGTGTGACATCCAACAAAGACAAGCAGGTACTTAAAGGCACTTGGTTGTTAAAACTCCACATTCAACTCTGGCAGCCACGCCAAGGGGTCCAAAAAGCCTCAAGATTCCTGTCTCCCATAGGGACAGCCCCAAGGCCTATGCTGTTCAGACAGACAGGTGTTTGCATGGGCAAACACCTGGTCCGAGGTCCCACAGTGTGACAGGTGGCATCGAAGTTGCAGTCTGACTCCCTGCCGGTACCAGCTGCTTCCTTCTCCCTCCTGGCACCTCATGCCACCCAGTCTGCTTTCCCACCCTCTCCTCTGGTGCTAAGTCCAAGAACATGACCCCATAATGATGAAAGCCAGCTCCTGAGGTCACGCCGGCCTCTACTCAGTAGCTGTCATTTGGCATGGCCCCATCTCCCTCCAACAGGAGACCAAGGCAGCTGCCAGGCCTTTTGCACATGTCTGGGGGAACACGATGAGACACCAGAAGGGCTCACTTCTGTTACACACTGTCTCCTGGCTCAGCCCTAGTCTGGAGGACACACCGGCTCGTACCGGACATTGATGCCCACGTCATGCTTCTGCCAGTCATCCCACACTCACCAGTCGACACCACCCAACTGCTTGTACTTCTGCTCTTATTCATCTCTGGAAAAAGTCACTTCAGGTGTTTTCTTGGCTTGGCTTGCTCTGCCTTATTCTCATTTCCTTGTCTGTCTTGTCTACCTAACTCCTACTCATCCATCAATGCCCAGCTCTGGTGTCACCTTGACCAACAAGTCTTCCCTGACTGCATTCCCAGTAAATGGGCCCAATATATCTCTCTACTTACACACTTACATGTGAAGTACTGCTTACATGTCTTTCTGGTTTCCCCATCCAGAATGGGAGCTTCTCAAGAGCAGGGATGGGTTAGGACCAGGACTGACTCATCTATGGCCTACCTCCCAGTACAGAACTCAACACAGAATGAGTTAGCAAGTGTTCACTGAAAGTTGGACTCTCCCAACATACATGCATGCACACATACATGCACGCATGTGCTCACACACACGCATGTACACTCATGCATGCACTACATGAAGTTCATACAAAGTCATGTAATTGATACTTCATAGGAAAACTGAGGTCCAAGAGAAGGTTCCAGACATGCTCAAAATCCATATCAAAATCAGGACAGAAACTAGAATCCATCCTTCTATTGTTTAACTCTTTTACAAGGACCACAGTTACAGAGCATCCAGCCAGAGCAAGTCCCTGAATGCAGCCATACTGTGTCTGTCCTTCCTTCCTTCCTTCCTTCCTTCCTTCCTTCCTTCCTTCCTTCCTTCCTTCCTTCCTCCCTTCCTCCATCCCTCCCTCTCTCCCCTTTTTTCTTCCCTCCCTCCCTACCCCCCTTTGGGTTTTTCAAGACAGAGTTTCTCTGTGTGACAGTCCTAGCTGTCCTGGAACTCGGTTTATAGACCAGGCTGGCCACAAACTCACAGAGATCCACCTGCCTCTGCCTCATGAGTGCTTGGATTAAAGGTGTGGACCTCCACACCCAGCTGAAATTAGTTTCTAATTGGTACTAGAACAAATCACCACAAATTTAAGTGGCTTGAAAACAACACATTTGAGCTGAGGAGATGGCTCCTTAGTATAGAGGGACTTGCTGCCAATTGACTTGAGTTCAATCTCCAGATCTCACATGGTGGAAGGAAAGTTCTGACTCCTACAAGTGGTCTTCTGACCTCTAGGTCAGAAAAAAAAATCACTCACTATTAATCACTCACTATTTCACAGGCACTATTGATGCTGATGTCTTCTATCTATTTTTATTTTTATTTCACTGTCTTACAAATAGGACAATGGATTCATGTGAGCAGAGCGTCCAGTCAGAGGGCAGCACATCCATTTTCAAGCAGACACTTCCCAGTGGGAGGGAAGCGCTTGTCCTCCTCTGTCCATAGGGCGTGGCTGGGCTTGGGGAGGAAGATGACAGGAGGGTGCACTACAGAGAAGTGGGGGATGAGGCAGGTGGGCAGGGTCCATCCAGCTATGAGTCTAAGGCAGGCTGAGAATGCAGCTGCTCAACCAGCTCTGGCTGGTTTCCAGTGAAAACTCAAATTATGGTCTCACCAGAGTTTATTTACTCTAAGAAGTCTGGTTATGTTTTTCCAAACCTGTTCAACTTAGAACATTTAGAAGATCTCAAAGAAAAAAGGAATAAACACATAGTGTGTGTGTGTGCGTGCACATAAGTGTGTAGGCCGGAGGTTGGCCTCACCTAACCTTGGGTGTCACTTCTCGGGGACTGTCCACCTAGCTGGGATGATAAGTGTGCACCCTCATGCCCGGCTTTTTATGTGGGTGTCGGAGACTGAACTCAGGTTCTCATGCCCTTTACCCAGCCCCTTTCAGGTGCTTTGTAAAATAAAGTATTTCAACACGCGCCAACGTAAGAGGATAATAAGATGAACACCCGTTTATTCCCCAGCTAAAAACCAGGATGTTGCATGTGAACAGATGGGGTTTGTGGGAAAGTGATTCAAAGTCAGTAGAAGCTGTACGTACAATTTTGAGTCCCGGTCTTTCCCCAGCCTTGTAGGGTAGCATATAATACCCTCTCTTAGTTCTGGCAGCAGTGAGCTGCTGCCTGCAGTGAACCATGCTCTCAGGAGGGAAAACCACTCATGCCCTACTGGAGACTCCACAGCATTGCCGGCCATGTTTAGACATTGTGTCTTCTGTTTCCCATCCCATTGAGTGTTCAAAATGCCCATCTGTGACTGTACAGAAATAATCAACACTTTAGTATAAAGTAGGCTTTGTATTAGATGACACTGTGAGGCAGAACGCTTATACACATAAAATAAAATATGTATTTAAAAGATAAAGAAAAGAGTTTGTCCTTCACACATGAGTTTTTCAGTGGCCCCACTCTGTCCTCAGTGGTTCCTGGCATAGGTGTGCAGCTGTGACCTGGCTTGGCACGGCCCCTCTGCCCACCCCTTCCTACCCACCTGACCTCTGCACTCTCTGCCCACTGTATTTCCTGACTGCTTTCTTTCCTCCCATCCCAGCCTCCCTGCCTTCCCAGGGATTCCAGTGCTCTCCCACCTCTCCCCTGATGGCTAAAATGCCTCCATTTCTGCTGTCTGTAAACTCACAGTCTCAAGAGTGGACATCTGCTGAGACCTTGGTTAGCTCTCAGCACTCCCTTCTTTCAGCAGAACAAAGCCAGGGCCGAGGAGTCCCTCCTGCCTACTGTCCCAGAGTTCTGGTCATCATTAGCATCCAGAGAACATCTGCCAGGGTCAGACCTCACCCAAAGTCTAGGATGGAGGGGGGCGGGGAGTGGATGCTCTATACATGTTGTGGTGGAGTGTGTCACTGCTACCTCCTAGCTGGAACATGGAGAAAATGTAGCTGGCGTGTGTTCTGGGTTGGGATTGTTGTGACTGCCTCGTTTATGGGAAGTATTGGGGCTGGCAAAGCCCTATAGATCATTTGAAGCTTAGAGATACACAGCTTGTAGCCATCGGTCAAGAGACTCCAGGAGGAGCTGGAATGTCTTCCTGTGTTCATAAGTCTGTGTTATGCTGCCTTCACCAGGACTAGGAAAGACAGGAACAGAGGCGTTTGGGTGGGAAGGGTTGCTCCGCTTCTGTACCATGAAGTAGGATGTAAAACTTCAGTCAGGCTGATGGCTTTAATTCCTTCTTGCTATCTTTGTCTTAGTTAGGGTTACTATCGCTGCATTGAAACACCATGACCAAAAGCAACTTGGGGAGGAAAAGATTTATTTGGTTACATACCCTGGATCACAGAGTACACTGGGGGAAGCCATGGCAGGAACTGAAGCAGAGACCATGAAGGAGGATGCTTACTGGCTTCTTGCTCACAGGCTCACGTTCAGCTCCTTTTTCTTACACGGCTCAGGCCCACTTGCCCTGGGATGGTGTTGCCCATTGTGGGCTGGGCCCTTCTACATCAATTAACCATCAAGAAAAATGCCCTGGGGGCTGGTAAGATGGCTCAGCAGCTAAGAGCATTGACTGCTCTTCCAGAGGTTCTGAGTTCAATTCTCAGTGACCACAGGGTGGTGTACAACCATCTATAATGGTATCTGATGCCCTCTTCTGAAATAAAGGTATACATGTAGAACATCCATATCCATAAAATAAATAAATCTTTAAAAAGTAGCATAGCTCAATAAAAATAAATAATAAAAAAAGAAAGAATACACCCCACAGACATGCCCGCAGGCCAATCTGATGGAGGCAGTTCCTCAACTGAGGGTCCTACTTCCCAGGTTTGTCAAGTTGACAGCAAAGATCAGCCATCACACCTGGGCAGGTCGCTAAATCTCTCTGAGCCAAGTATCTTCCCTTCCTTTGTAGACTTGGCTAAAGTGGCATTTAAATATGCAGACCAGGTGAGATAATGAGGAGGACCAAAGAGCCCAACACAGGCCTTTAGCCACAACAAATGGCAGCCATGTGGTCCCTGCAGACGTCCTGGGCTCTCCCTAGGGTTCCGTGGCTGAGACCCTGAGTGAGTGGTACCAGATTTCTTAGACCTTACTGAACCTCAATCCATGCTTAACTTCACCGAAGGTCAAAGGTGGGGGATGGGTCGCGATCTAACCCATCCAGTAAAGAGTTCACATTCTGGGAGGACACCCTGCACAAATACAGAGCTGTGCTGCAGTTAGAGGTGCCAGGGTCAGGAGCACGAGACCGAACGTTGAGACCTCTGTGGCTACATCACATATCCTTCAGAGGCTGCTGCTCAGTGCTCCGCTCCGCTCTGCTCAGCGCCTAGCATGGGATAATCCAGGGCTGGCTTTTGAGAGAGGCAGCAGAAACAGCTGCACCCTTTGGTGTCTGCAGCAGCATCACCTTCAACAAGGATCAGGCTTGAACCCAGACTATTCTAGTTCTCTACCACTGAATATGCTGTTGGGTCAGCCCCTGGGGCTTTCTTGAGGCTCATTCTGCTCCCCTGTGGTGGGAGGACTAAGGACAGCCCCCCAATAAGACAGATGGGACTGTTCTGTGAAGCTAATGTTATCAGCCTATATACTCAAAATTGAAACATTCTGTTAAGACCCCTGACGTACAGGAACTTACAAGATACAAACTCAGCTCAAAACTCAGAGTCACAAGGCCTTTCCTTAAGGTTATAGGAGCAGTGACCAATCACTATTGGGGAGCAGAGTTGTCTGCAGTTACCTTTGGGTCACCTGTGCACCCAGAAGTAATCCTCATAAACTCACTGGTGCACCAAGGCTAGCCTTGATTGCAATCATTTCTCTGGTCTCTTTGGTGCTCTATCTGGGGTGAGGAGACATTTGTTCATGTCTCCCCAGGAAAAGTCACATAACACAAGCACTCTGAACAGGAGTGGATGGTGAAGGTGACCCAGAAAGTAGTGGTGGCTATGTGAGTCTCCTCCACCCAAGACAGGCTGAACTCCTGAAGGCTTGTCTTGGGGTCTTGTCTCCTTGCTTACCCTAAATGGTGTTGGCTACACAAGAGGGGCTTTTCTGTGTCCAGAGGCTGAGTGACTGGGTCCTCTTCTAAGTCTGAACCAGGGCAAGAGTTGCCATTTGGTGTTTCTACATGGGTGAGCTCATCTGAGATGAGTCACTTGTAACTGGATGCCCAGTCTCTGTGCACTGTCCAATTTGTGACCTCATATTATTCTCCCAACCCCCGCCCCTTGCCAATTTCATGTCCTGTGGGAAGACTTGGAGACATGGGGATTGGTTTCCCCAGTTTCTAGATGGGAGAGTTGAGTTTGGGAGAAAGTACGTGACTTATCTAGGGTACCCTGACATTCACAGTGGTTGGTGTAATGGTTTAAGTAAAATGCTGCAGGTCCCCAAGTGGCAGCAGTGGGTAGCGGGCCATGAGACCACACTGCAGGCCCACAAGTGGCAGCAGATGGTAGGCAGTGGGTTCCAAGACCATTGCAGGCCACGAAGTCAGCCAGGTCCCAGGCAGGAAGCTGTGTGGCAGGTGAGAGACCGAGATGGACAGGCGCGCCAAGCAGAGTGAAGTTGAATATTTATTTAGTGGGTTATGGAAGGGAAGGGGAGAAGGGGAAAGAGCAGAGAGAGAGGCAGAAAGGGGGGAAGGGGAGAAGTGGGGAGAAGAGACAGAAGCTGCCCCAGAGAGACAGAGAGAGAAACAAAAGAGACTCAGGCTTGAAGCTAAAGATCAGCTTGCCTCAGCGGACAGGGGAGGGAGTGGGCATGCTTTGTCTCTTAAAGGGACAGGACAGACCATCATTAAAGTTGGGACTCCTTTCTTTCAGCTCAAAAGGTTTCAGGGAGGTTCAGTGGTGAGTGTGTGTGGTTCAAGCTCAGGAGCAGAAAGCCACACAGGTACCATGGAGACATGGAAGCAGCAGGGGACGCAAAGCACTTCAAGGATAAATGCCAGAGCCAGGAGTCAGTGGGGCAGTGGGATACCTTGGTATTCTGTTGGAGCCCATAATGTGTGATAGAGGGGTGGACTCAAGGCAAGGATTGCTTTATGGAGTTCTGGCAAATTGTAGGCAGCACATAGGAGGTATGCGTATGGGGACAAGTCCCCATGAGTGTGGTCAGCAGATATGCAGTAACCACCTGGAATGAACACTCTGAAGGGAACTCAACTTTATGTGAAAAGAGAGTGAGTAGAACCCAAGTTACCATCCTGGTCTTTATCAGAGACAGTGGTTACTGACCCAGAGCTATTGGGAAGGACTCAGCACAGCTGGAGACCCTTGAGGGAGATCACGTGTCTTTATAACTCCTGGTCTACTCAAGGACTTTTAACAGAGAAGTTTACAGCCTGGTTTACCTCCACGCTAGGAGAGGGCGTGTCTGGCTTGAAGGATTACCGGGAATTGCTAGAGTTATGCTATCTAAAGGTGAGCTGCCAGAGGAGAACAGAGGGTCTGTCTGCATTTCTAGGGGATGCCAACAAGCCCTATGCAGAGTGAGGGCTGCACGGGGGCCTGATCATTCTGACCACAGGGACTCCAGGTGCCTTATTGCTCTAATCCATGAGAGCATCCTGAAGAAACAAGTGACGAGTTTCCACCAACAAGGAGGGAGACAGAGGCCTACAGATCAACGTTGCGGGGTGACCTTGGACAAGATATTAGTGTCCCTTCCTTGGTGCCTTCCGCTGTAACCTGAGTATATCTGTTGCTTTTCTTTTCTTTCTCTTTTTGGTTTTTTGAGGCAGGGTTTCTCTGGGTAGCCCTGGCTGTCCTGGAACTTACTCTCTGTAGACCAGGCAGGCTTCAAACTCGCAGAGACTCGCCTGCTTCTGCCTCTGAACACTGGGATTAAAGGCGTGTGCCGCCACCACCACCACCACTGCAGGCCCTGTTTTTCTTATCTCTTTGATATAATGACTGACAGCAGCAGTTAAAAAAGAAGGGGTTTAATTTAGATCACAGGTTGAGGGCACAGTCCATTGTGCAGGGAGGTCTCGGGGTCAGTAGAGTGGGGTGTCTGGCTATACTGTGTCTGTAGCCAGGAAAATGCTTGGAGCTCAGCTCATTTCCTCCTTTCTATACAGTCAAGGACACTAGCCCATGGGGGTGATGTTACCCACATTCAGGGTGGGTCTTCCCACCTAAACCTTTCTGGAAATGCCTTCACAGACTCAGAGATCTATTTCTTTAGTGATCCAGACAAGTTGACAGTGAAGGCTAAGCACCGTACTGAGAAACCCAGCACTGGGCCTGGTTCTATAAAACCACTGGGGCACCTAAGGCTCATCTGAGTCACTCTTGTCCTGGATTTCGACGGAACTTACTGGAAAGCAGGAGCTGCCTGCCTGTCTAGTTCACCTCCTTGGGCCCAGCGACTGGCACGCAGTAGGTCCTCAGAAAACAGATGGAGAAAGAGCATTTTGAGACATGTTATTAATGTCATTCCATCATTACTCATGCAGAGTAGGTAGCCAGTGGGGGCCTGTTTGAAATTGCATCGGGCCAGCAGACCTGGGTTCTTTATCATTCCTGGCACATTTTTTTTTTTTAACTTCTTCAGTTAAAGAGTTGGACAAGCTCTCTGGTTCCTTTATGGCTCTGAGGTTGGGAGTCCAGCAAGAGGGACCATGTGTTCATCCATACCTGGGTCCATAAAGATAATGGAATCAGCCTCCCAGCTCTCCCCTCCCCTTGCTATCCTGTAGCTCCTGGGTGTTTTTCTACTCAGATTGGACCAGGTTCCTTTGTAGAGTCTAAACGCTGTTTTGAACCTTTGCAGATATCCCCATCCATCTCCAGCACTCCTTGTAGGCAGTGACAGTGTCTCCCCCCACTCTCCTATAGATGAGATGTCCACCCCCTTAGCCTGCAAATGCTCCCCCCCCCCCAGTAGCTAGGGACAAGTCTCTTTTTCATGAGCGTCTTTACCCAGGACCCACCTTCAGAGCAGTGGCCCCTTAGCCATGGGTCGGAGAGTCGGAGAGGGCAGAGTGACATGTTTGCTGACAGACTGGTGGCCAGCGTGCTGCGGGGAGCAGGCCAGCAGCCGCAAAGGTGCAGTCTGTGCCAGGTGGGCCTTGCCAGCCTGAACTATTTTTAGAAGCCATGTTTGCAAATTTTGTGTTAATAGTGTCTCTGTCCAAGCTCTGGCTCCCAGGGCTTAGGGAGGGAGAGAGCCTTGAGAAGTCCTTCCCCTGGCTGCCTCCCTCTCCTCTTCTTGTCCTCCTCCTCACAGGTGGCTGGGATCAGAGCCTTCCCCAGGCTTCCATGGCAGACATTGAGCCAGTGGGGGTGGGGAGAAGGGAGGGAAGTGCAAAGGCTTAAGTTGTTAGAGGACCAGTCTGAGAGGTAGCAGGGACCTGGCACGGGATACCTCTGTTGTTGCTCATCTCACGGGATGGCAATTGTCAGTCATTTGTTCTTGGTTCCCCAATGAGCCGGGGTGGTCTCCTGTCATTCTCCGAAGACTCCCATCCTATCACAAGGCCCCTGCCAGGCCTTGACTGAGCCCCTGTGGCAGCCTAGATTGAGCCCTGGCCCACAGCAGAGAAAACTCACCTCAGCGGATCTTACCTGGGCTAGCCTATGAAGAGGGGACTGATCATGGTGGGGAGGGTGGACTGGCAAGATCTTCCAGGTGCACCCAGGAGCACGTCAGTACCCTAGGGGAGGTGGTGGGGGCTGGGAAGTCATAATTGCTCTGAACCTACAGCTGACCAGCGAGTAGAAAACAGGTGAAAAGTGGGTGGAAGGGAGTCACAGGGCACGTTGGAAGACTGGGGATAAGAGAGGACCTCAGACTCCATACTTCTGTGACTACTGCAGCCAGGGCAACCTTAAACAACCACGGAGGTTCCCATCTTTTCCTGGTTCCCACCCATCCACACAAACCTGAACTCTGAAGGTGTGCAGCCCCGAGCCCTAAAGAGTGGGCTGGTAGAAGCCTGAAGGCTCCAGGGAATTCTGTCTAGTCCCCTGCCGGAACACTCGGATGGGCAGCTTGATGGGGGTGGGGGGTGGGAGAGGTGAGCAGGAAACGCCTCCTTGCCGAAGCCCACCTTCCTATTGCCAGCTGGCCCTTCCTAGCTCTGCCTCTTCGGAGAGGCGGCTTCCTGTGGCTTTGGGAGTCTGGGTTCCAGCCCTGGCTCTTTCATTTAGAACCGTATGACCTCTGACGAGGCCCTCACTCTCTCTGGACTTTGGAGCCTGGCACCCTGTAGGCTTCACAGTTAAAGCTGCCATGTTATCGTTACCCAGAAATGGAGAGGGAAACTGAGGCCGGGAGTGCACAAGCTCCTGCTCAGGGCCCGGCTTGCCCGGAGCAGGCAGGGAGGACAGCCGTGGCCTCAGGGGCCCTCGCCAGACTCCGCTGGGCCGCTGCGCTTTACGAGCAAAAACAAACACGTCCCACAAGCCCGGCCTGTGCCGCCGGGTCAAAGCCGGCTTTGTGCCCGCCCCGCCGCCCCCGCGGCCCAGGCGATTTTAATTAGCGTCTGGGTCCACGCCGGAGTCGCGAATCAAAGCCCGCGTTCTTCAGTGCCCGCGCCCCAACCCCCGCCCCCGGTCCCGGGCTCTGCGCACCCTGCTGGTAGCCGCGGGCAATGGAGTTCGAGTCTTGGCCTCTATGGCACGTGATTCAAGAACCGAGCCTCAGTTTTCCGCGTTATTCACAGCAGTCACTACAGCCAGCCAGCCCACCAAGTGTGGCTTGTGATATAGGAAGATAGGTTGACAGGTGAGCTGGCTCTGGTAAAAGCGCAGAAAACCCTTAGGGGAGAGGCTCCGTCTTGGTGCTCAGGAGGGGCTCTGGGTTGGGCAGCGAGGCAGTGGGAAAGGGATATTAGTCAATGCTTGGCGACCAGATGAGGGAGGTGGATGGGCAGCCATGGACCCCGGCCCGAGTAAGATGGTCAGATGTGAGTTTGAAGGGAATCCCTCTACGCTGCCTGGTTATGGAGGTCTGGGGCGTTACCAGTCAGTTTTGAAGCGCACTGAGAGGGGCTGGAGCAGCCGCCATAGGAAGGAAACAAAAGGTAGACTAACATGGGCAGCGTCCTCCCTGAGCTTTGGATCTTGTGCTATTAAGGGAGTCTTGGGTCTATCTGGAATGCTTGCTTATAACACCAGTTTAGAAACTAAGTTGGCTCAATAGGTAAAGTGTCTGCCGAGCAAGCATAGGACAGGAGTTCTTACCCTCAGACTCAGCATGAAAGCCTGTTTGTCAACATCTGAAACCCAACAGAGACAGTCCGCTCCCTGGGCCTTCTTGGCCAGCCAATCTGGTCCAATTGGTGATCTCTAGGCTCAGTGAGTACCCTGTGTTTTAGTCAGTGTTTCTATTGCTGTGATTAAATCATGACTGAATGCAACCTGGGGAGGAAAGGGTTTATTTGGCTTACAAGTATAGATCACCGCAGTCTATTACTGAGGGAAGCCAAGATAGAACCTCAAGCAGGGAAGGAACTTAGAGACAGGAACTGAAGCAGATACCGTGGAGACATGCTGCTTACTGGCTTGATCTCCATGGCTTGCTCAGCCTGCTTTTTATACAACCCAGGTGATGCCCAGGGTGTAGGCACCACCTACAGTGGGCTGGGCTGTCTCCCATCAATCATTAATCAAGAAAATGCCCATAGATTTGCATACAGGTCAATCTGAATGAGGCATTTTCTCAATTAATGCTGCCCTCCAGATGAATGTAGCTTGTTTAAAGTTGATAAAAATAAGTCAAAATAAAACAGTTAAACCTCCCTGGAGACACCTTCACAGACATGCCCCAAAGGTGTGCTTCATTAATGCCCTAGATCCATTGAGCTTTCTTTCAAGATTTATTAAGCTCAGTGTGTGTGAGCATGCACACATGTAACACATGTGCACGGAGGTCAGAACACATTAGGAGTCACTTCTCTGCTTCCATCCTATGTGACCCAGGGATCAAACTCAGGAGGTCAGCCTTGACAGCTCCTTTGCTCGTGGAGCCTTGGTGTTTCTTAATCCAAGCAAGTTACAATCAAAATTAACGACCACACTGGACCTGGGTCTGTTGGAGGGACAGGACATCTAGCGTGTGGTAACTGCCTTTTGCTGGGATCCCTAGACTCAGAGTTTGAGCTGAGGTATCAGGTGAAAATGTGTTAGATGTTTCCCTAGACAAACCAGTAACTGTAGAGCAGAGAGGTGGGGAGGGAAGTATGGGAGCCCACGACGTGGCTCCGTTCCACCTTGACCAAAGGTCAGAGAGTTCAGGCCTATTCTTCTTGTTCCTTCAAGGTTATCTGACAGGAGGTTTGACCCAGGGTGTGGCTACTAACAGACTGTTTTGACCTAGGGTGTGGTTACTTGATGCTTTGGGTATCAAGAAGGTGATTACTTTGTTCCTTGTATTTTGGTGAAGAAGCCTCTTTGGATTGTGGCATATAAAGCCTATAAGAAATAAACATGGAGCAAATTTCAGTGCTTACTGGATGCCCCCCTGACTCTATCCTGTGTCTCTGTCTTTTCTTTTGTATCTCTGTTTTTTCTACCTGCCATTTCTTAATCCTCACGTGCCCCTCCAAGCATGGACAAATAAGCCTGGCGGAACCAGCTGATATTGCCACCTGGACGCATGCAGGATTAAGCAAGGAAGGGGAGGATGGGCCCACAAAGGGAAACAGAGGAACTAGAGATGGTGTTGGTGACTTCTCAGCTCAAAGCAGCCGGAATATCAGCTCCACACACCCTCAGTCACCACCAGTGGAATGGGAGTGTGCATCCTCAGGTTTTCTATGCTGGGAGATCACCCGGAACCAGTGTGTATGAAAATGACAAGGGAACAAGGGATGGGAGATGTCCCAAGTGGAAACCGGCTACAGATGTCTACAGTGGTAGGAACTATGAGGCCATCTGTTTTCTTAAATATCGAGGGAGGTCCGTGGTAATCATGTCTGATTGGCATGTCTTTTGTTGACTCAACCTTCTATTATTTATTTATTTATTTATTTAATCACTGTTTGACCAATCACTTAAGTGTATTGCTAGCTCTTACATCTAGTATTAACCCATTTCTATTATTTTATATTTTACCACGAGGCTCACGGCCTACCAGCAAGGTTCCAGCTAGCGGATCACGTCTGTCTCCTCTGGTGGCTCCATGGCTTCTCTCTGACTCCGCCTTCTTTCTCCCAGCATTCAGTTTAGTTTTCCCTGCCTAGCTCTGCTATAGGCCCAAAGCAGTTTCTTTATTTACCAATGGTATTTACAGCATACAGAGGGGAATCCACATCATTCTGTGAACCTTCTATTTAGGTGGAGATCTTAAATCCATTTCTATCTCTGTGGCCATGTTCTGGCCTAGACAGCCAACCTCTCTGTCACTGAGAGCTGTGGTAAGTCACTAAGCCAGTTCCCCTGCTTCTCTTGTTGACCCCCTCCACAGAAACAGCACCTGCCCTCAGACCCCATACTGACCCTTTCTCAGTTGTGCCCATAGCGCCAGGGACCCATGGAATAAAAAGAATGGGTACCCTCTCCCCATCAAAGGCCACACTCAGAAACAAGGAAGCCTGGGATTCTCTGTCCAGAGGGTAGAGTCTGCTTGCAGAGACAATGTGATCTCACCCATTCTCAGAGGGACCCCCTGGCTGCAGCTGCGTACTGCAGGACTGTGGGTGGGGCCTGGACAAGTTCCACTTACCTTTGCTGCATGACAAATCCCTGCTCCCTCCCCCAGCTACTGCTTTTGCATGCTTCTGAGTTCTGTTTGGGGCCAGCCAATACAAATGCTTTGTCTTATGTCCTACCATGCCTGGGCTCTCTAGTCACATATGTGGGCTATCATTTATGGTAGCTGGACTGTTGCTCAGCTGGACCTGGTGACTGAAGCATCTAGGAATACCTCTCCCAAGTGGCTTGGCTTTCTTACAGTATGACAGCCTGCGGTGGAGTCATTGGTACTGTGTGACTCAGAGCTCCAACAGCAAGTCTCGTTGTAAGGGGCAGCCGTGGTGTGGCCTCTTCTGGCCAGAAGTCACCTGCCTAATTTCTCCTCCATTCTGTTGGTGCAGATGAATTCTCTCAGGTTTACAGGGAGCAGAAGGGCTACATGGTCAATGTGGGGAGAAAAGCATCTGTGGAGCTGTTCGAGAGCTGTCACAGGATGCAGGCCAGGATGGTCACCCCTGTGAACAGAGCTAAAATAAGAAGAAAAAAGGATCCAGACATGGTGATACGTGTGTGCAATCTTGGCACTTGGGAGGAGATGGGAGGATTGTGAGTTCAAAGCCAGCCTGGGATACCTCTCCTCCCCAAAGAAAATAAAGGAACAGCAGAAAGGGAGGGGGAGGAAGAGCCAAGGATCAATTCTTGGTTCTCTCCTGTGCTACCAGGGAATTTGGAGAAGTCACTAAACTTTGTATTTGAAGTTGGCCTTCAAGGCCAAAAAGGAATATTTTGTGGAATGATTTGTTAGTGTGACTCTCAGGTTTTAAATATTTGAGATACACAGACTCTGTTTGAATTCTTGCCTGGGCCCTATAAATGTGGGGTCCTGGTGGAGAAGGCGGCAGTGGTACTGGGTAGCAATGGTAGTGATGATTCGTGGTCTCAACAAACGTTTGTTGAGCACCTATGACCTGTCCCTTCAAGCCCTTCCCACTGCCCTTAATTTCACTGCTATTGCCATGTTTCCCTCTTATACATTGTGTATTGAGTGCCTCCTGTGGGACACAGGCTGGGTGCAGAGAAACTGTGAGGTTGCATCAGAGGCCCCCTGCGTGGTAGTAGATCCTTGCTATATAGAAGAATAAGTTCTATTATGGAAGAATACAACGTCTGGACAACAGGAAGGACAGAAAGGGAGGCTGGTTCCTTAGTTATTATTATATTGCTGTGAAGAGACCATGACCAAGGCAGCTCTCATAAAAGAAAGCATTTAATTGGGGGCTTGCTTACAGTTTCAGAAGGTTAGTCCATGATTATCCTGGCAGGGAGCATCTTGGTGGCAGACAAGAAGACATGGGGCAGAGAAGGAGAGAGAGAGAGAGAGAGAGAGAGAGAGAGAGAGAGAGAGAGAGAGAGAGAGAGAGAGAGAAAGAGAGAGAGAGAGAGAGAGAGGGAGAGACTGGGCATGGACTTTTGAAACCTCAAAGCCTACTCCCACTTGTACTAAAAGAAGGCCACATCTCCTAATTCTTCCCAAACAGTTCCGAATACCTGAGAACCAAGTATTCATGTATTTGCGCCTATGAGGGCCATTCTCATTCAGATCACCACTTTCCACTCCCTGGTCCCTGCAGACTTGTAGCCTGGACCGTGGGTTGCTGTTGGGAGGACAGGCAAGGAGATTCTGTTGAAGAGGTAGGAGAAGACATCAAGAAGGGTCATGACGCAGAGCTTTGGTGTTACCCAAGGGCTGTGGAAAGTCCTGGAAAGACAACTTTAGTGAGTGAGAGAGTGAGGAAAGGCCACTTGGGCTGCTAGGCAGGACTTTCTAGCAGGGATGAAGTAGGAAGGGAAAGTTGGTGGCAGGGAGCTGTGAGCAGGTTGTAATAACCAGAATCTTCAGTCACAGCCTCTGAGTGGGTTCACTGCTGTTTGGCCTCAGGCATGTTGTGTGATCTGCGCTAGAGCGGGATTAGAGCGGAATTAGAGCGGGATCAGTGAGCCTGAGAGTGGAATTGGGTCCATGTGGTCATTACATCAGCCCGGAGCAGAGGTCCAGACCCAAGGTTTCATTCTAGAAAGCTTCCCTGTGCAGAGAAGGGCATCCACACAGAGACCCACAGAGACCCACACAGCCCCTGCCAGCCTTGGCCACACCTGATAGCAATTCCCAGCCTTCTCCCGTCTCCCACACATGACTCGGAGAAGTCAGACAGGGGTGCTTTCCACACACCAGGCTGAGGCAAGGTGGGTTACTGGGCCAGTCCTAGAGAGAAAGCCATTGTTCCGGTGTGGCCCCAGGCCTTCCCTCACCTTAAAGGCAGCTTCAAACTACAGGCTACATCCTGATTCCCAGAAAAACTGCCATTTCCCAGAGCCCAGTATCCCCTGAAGGGATGGGGAGGGGTGGCATCAACAGCTCCAGGAGGAAGAGCAGGAGGAACCAGCCCCAAGAAACCTTGAACTGAATGAACCAGCTCTGGGGCCCGGAGGGCACCTGGGGTGGAAAAGTGAAATGTTGGCTCTGAGCTCAGGTCTGCTGGGCACTCTAGTGCTTTGAGGTCCACACGACCACAGTGTCATAGACCCCATGGGTCTTAATTTCCTCACCTGTGAGACATGAGTAGTAATCCCCACCTCACTGGGGTCTTCCGGGGAGCAGAGAAGATGATGGATTTAAATATACTAGGATGGTGGAGTGGGTATCACTGACCTCAGGCAGGACAGTAGATCCCTGGGGTCCCCTGTGGGAGCCTCGGAGAGTCCCTAAGACTGTCATTTCCTTCTTCCTCAGCAGCCTCATGTGAGAGGAGTCAGGGTACCACAGTGGGTTTGTAGCCAAGAAAAGATGATCATCTTTGAATATCCATCTCTCCATCCTCAGATCTCCTTTCTTCTCTTTTCCCTCTTCCTGGGATCTTCTCATTACCGAGACTGGCTGGGTTCCCTCCCATCCGAAAGCGCCTTCTGTCCCACACGTACAGCCACTTCTCCCCCTCTCTTCTTATTGCTCAATTTGTTAAAAGTCTGTTTCCTTGCTTCCCAGACACGGCCTCAGGTCCCCCAAACTCAGCTTCTGCTTCTCAACTGACACAAATGGTTGTCGTGGTCACGAGGTTGTCCTTGGCTCTTCAGAGGGCTCTTTCAGGCCTCACCTATTCAACCTCCTAGTGGCGAGTCTCTTGCCTTCCCTCCGGTCTCCCTGGCCACTCCCTTGCAAGATGCTCTGTGTCTTTGTCTCAGCCTCGCTTCTCTTGTCATTCTACAATCTCCCCCAGGCCCGGGTCCCTCCCCTCCTGTCTCCTCAGATGCCAGGTGTGTGTGTGTGCTCACGTGTGCACGTGTGTGTGTGTGTGTGTGTGTGTACATAGTCTTCTAGAAGCTATCTGGTGAGATTCCTCTCTCTCTCAACTTTCCCCCTAGTCAGTCCATCCTGCCTTCCCCGTGGCCTCCCTCCTTCCCAAGCCTCTCATGTACATTCTCTAAACCGTTCCTCCCTGGCTTCAGCCCAGCTCTGCCAGGTCATTCTTCTGCAGCAGGTAGAGGCAGCCTCTAAATCACAGAGTGTCTCTTGGGGTGAAGCCAGAGCCTCTCGGCTGGAAGACAGCCTCACCTCCGTCTGCTCACTGCCCAACACTGTCCAGCACTGGTGAACGATCGTGATTCTCCTTGTCATCTGCTTCTCTCATCTACAGAGTTTTCTGCTCCTACCTCATTACCCACCCTCCTCTCTCCCTCCCCCCACTATTTCTCCACCTCTTCCCCATCCTTCAGAGCCTGTGTAAGTGTCCTCAGTTGGGGTTAGGGACTGTGTCCCCCAAAGTCCTGCCTTCACCTCCGTCGTCACTCAGATATCATGATGTCATCGTTTCACCTCATTGTTGTTGATCTCTTCCTCCAGACTTGGGAAGGGCAACATCAGCTCCTTGCTCCATATCATTGGTCTAGTGTAAGGCTTAACCTGGAGTGGCTCAGAAAGCTTGTGAAATCATGGGGCAGTTTGGTGTTGCTAAAAATGAGTGTTTGCTCAAATAGAAAGGGCTAGTCTGAAGCAAGGAGGGCTGGGTGTATAAACACTGTCCCCCAACCCCTTGGGAAAGCAGGCTTAGGGCACACATCACAGGCTTCACATAAGCCTATTAAAGAAATTGGGGAGACAGCTTATCCTGCCACATCAGGAAGAGTACACCGGGGACCCATTCCTGTCCGGAAACCTAGGACTGCAAAGTCCACTTGCAACCCGGTAATGGGGAAGAGGGCTGGGAGTGGGGCAAAGGGCAAGGGTGGAGCATTGGGGAAAGCTTTGCTGAAGAGACATCATGTCTCTTCAGCAAAGACTTCTGGGAAGATGGTCAGAGCCCACACTATGAATGGCTGGGCTACTAGGTTTCCGAAATGCTCAGAACCCACCCTTAGAGTTGCCAAATTAAGTCCCTGTGGTGAGCAAGCTAGCCTAAATTAAGCCTATCCATTAGAAGGGACAGGTTTTTCTAACCTCAGACTCCCCAGCCTGTCCTCCCAGAACTGGCAATGGGAGCTTAAGGAAGGTGGTTCTCAGTAAAGGTGGCATTGGTGGCTGCTTAGATCTCCCAGATCTTGGGGACAGTGTGGTAGAAACCGAGGCTGTGGAGACAGCAGGGTGGGTTCTCTAGGTGGCCACACACATATCCAGTCAACAGGCCTCTGCCCACTATCTCTTCACTGCCTTTAACCTGACCTGGATAGGGAGAATGGCGAGCTGGGGCTGTGGATGCCTCAGCCTGGCTATCCTGAGCACTTCTGCAGGGTGGCAGAGGACCTGAGTTCAGGTCCTGCCTCGTTACTCATCCCTGTGAGGCTCTGGGAAAGACTGCCTTCCTCGAGCCTCGGAGGCCTCTCCAGAGTCACGGGGGTGAGAGCGGTAAATCCTACGTTGTTTGACGTAAATGAAGTCACAGGCCATAAAGCATATTTGACATCGTGAGCACTTACACACGTGGGCAGGATAAATGGTTGATTTGTCTTTCACTGTACGGATTAGGCCCTCTCAGACAACGGGCCAACTTGGCAATCTGATTGCAGTCTTGGATCCCTTTGGAGGTGAGGCTGTTCATGCGGCCTCAAGAATGGGGGAAAGAATGGTAGCCTGGAGTCAGAGTCCTGGCTTCCAGTTCTCGGACGGCTACTAACCCCCTCTGTGCCTCCAGGTACGTTAGCTCCAGCTTTCCTCTAAACCCAGATTCCTTGAAGTAGGGCTGGCTGGCCACAGGAAGTTCCCCAGGCCCCGGGGAAGTACTTTGAGGCCACCACTTGGCTAACTAAGTTAGCTCCTCTCCTTAGGCTCAGCACCACGGAGCTGCTGGAGGGGCAGAGGTGCTACCTGTAAAAACAGCCTGCTGGGAGCCTTAGGAGTAAGGGTGCAAGGAGGCTGCAAGACCTATTCATGTTGCTGATGGAAAAGCTGCAGACCTCTGTACACCTTCTGAATTCGAGATGAAGGCCTCGATCTGCCTAGAGGGGGTCCCTGGAAATGGGCTGTGAAGTCAGCAGGCAAGGCTAGGGAGTAATGCAACCTCTTTATTAATATACAATAATAAAAACAATCAAGCTCATATCTGCAACTGTTTAGGTCCTGGTTATAATGTCTTGGTCGCTTTGTCTGGGCTGGCTGTGACTTTCAGCTCTGGAGTCTGGGCTAGGAAGATGGTCCAGTAACCTGCATGGAGAGAGGTAGAAGAGACAAGGGGTGTGTGTGTGACCATGTTCGCTCATAAGCATGTGGTACAACAGTGACAGCAACTGGGATTTTAACGCTTGGGGCAGGAAAGACTGTATGGGCTAGGGTTTAGGACCCACTGGTGGAAAAGTGAGGTCCCCATCTTACAGTCGTATGGCTCAGCCTTCAGACACTGCATTTAAGGGCTGGGTTTCCTGACTCCATTCCTGTGGGCAATGTTTTATCTATTACCTGCTACTCCCCCTTTTCCAAAAACCCCACCTAGGTCCATCTTCTTGAAGTAATGCAGAGCAAATGAGAGTGTCAGGAAAAGTGGTTAGAAGGACCCTTCGTTAGGAAGTGAACCTTCCTAATGCAGACCCTTTAATATAGTTCCTCACGTTGTAGTGACCCCACAACCATAAAATTATTTTGTTACCATTTCATAGCTGTAGTTTTGCCACTGTCTTGAATGGTAATGTAAATACCTGATATGTGATGACCCCCAAGGGGGGTGACCCACAGGTCTAGAGGCATGGGAAGCTCCAGGCCTTGGGGGATCAGACTGGATCAGACCGGACCCTACTGAGCCAAGACGGGGCCAGCTGCTTAAGCTCACCTTCTCTCTCTCATTTAGGGATTGAGAAATCTCTGGCCCAGACACCCACTGGATTCCTGTGCTGGGAACTGACGTCTGTGGCTGACAGCCACCCCCCCCCTCCTGACACCAGCATCCTGGGAACTCCCCAAGAGGTCCTGCTTTGTCTCTGTTCCCCTCCTTGGCCCGATTCCTAGACCAA
This sequence comes from Ondatra zibethicus, assembly GCA_004026605.1. Taxonomy (NCBI): domain Eukaryota; kingdom Metazoa; phylum Chordata; class Mammalia; order Rodentia; family Cricetidae; genus Ondatra; species Ondatra zibethicus. The sequence continues at coordinate 141,095 of PVIU01000309.1, forward strand.
GGTCCCACCTTCATGGGTGCCGGTGAGCAGCCGGAAGTTCTGGGCTTCTTTCTGGAAATCTTGCTTCCTGACTCTCTTGATTTGAACCAAGTGGAAGATTCCTGTGGGCAGACAAAGGCGTGAGCTAGGAAGATGGGATGAGGTGACAGCTCACAACTCACCCGCCACCTCCCTCCCTGCCTCCAGTCTGACCAGACACCCGTCATGTGGAGTAAATCTGCAGGGTCCCTGTCCTCCTGCCCCAACTGCCCCTCCTCAGTCACCACATGAGTGCCCTAGCCCCTCTTAACCGGCAATCCTAATGGTGACCATTTGAAATATGCTGGCTTCTCTGACCACCTGTCACCTCCACAATAAATAAAGCGAGTATCCTTTCGCCTCTTTTCTCTGCTGCTGCTCCTGTCACCGTCCACATGCCTGCCCACAGCGAAGGGAACGAGGGGGAGGGGAGGGGAGGAGGGAGGAATGAGAGAGACAGCAAGAAGAGGTTGACCATGTGGACCAGTCAAGCCTTCCTCTAGCATACAGCATGTGATAAAAATCCATAGCTGTGTTCATTCAGACATCACAGAACATGGAACTATCGTGTCTTGAGTGTGGCCCAGCCCTAGCTAATACTTGAGGTCCTAGGAGGAAACCGAGCCTTTGCAAATTCCAGTCCTTTTGCTATGGCTTTCTACACCTACTGTGCACAGCAAGTGAACCACTCATCTACCAGGTTTTAGTGGGAAGGCTTCCCTGATCCTCTGTGAAGGGGATTTTAGCCTCCTCTATGTGGGACCAATCACCCTTGGGTTCTGTTTATCATTTTACCTGTTTCTTATTAAAGGTATCTATATAGGGTGGGGGGATGTGTGTACACATGTATGTACATGAACATGGAAGACAGATGACAATCTTGGGTACCTTCCTCAGTAACATTGCCTTTGTCCTTTGTGGCAGGGCCTTTCATTGGCCTGGAGCTCACCAGGTAGGCTGGTGTGGCTGGGATCCTCCTGTCTTCCACTTCCCTAGTGCTGTGGTTACAAGTGTGTGCCATCACACCCAGCATTTTTACATGCCTTCTGGGGACTGAACTCAGGTTCTCGTGCTTTTAAAGCAAGCCCTTTACCAACTGAGTTGTCTTCCCAGACCTATCCCACCCATTTCTATGGTGCTGTCGTTATGCCTATTCCTGCCTTCTCTTTAAGACTTGGGATTCTTGAGAACTTAACTCTCTGGGTTCTGAGCATGAAACACGTAGGATGTATTATTCCTTGGATAGAAGGATGGATGGGTGAATGTATGCTTGCTTATGTATATGTAGGAATGAGCAAGTGGCCAGAAGGATGAATGAATGGATAGATGGGTAATTGGGTGTGGGGTAGGTGGATGGATGGGATGTGTGCATGTATATGTATATGGATGGATGGGTGGATGTGTGCATGTATATGAATGGATAGGTGTATGTGTGCATGTATATGTATATGAATGGATGGGTGGATGTGTGCATGTATATGAATGGATGGGTGGATGTGTGCATGTATATGAATGGATGGGTGGATGTGTGCATGTATATGTATATGAATGGATGGGTGGATGAATGGATAAATGGTATGGGGTAGAGATGAATAGATGAGTGTCTTGTTGGATGAATAGCTGGATAGATAGATGGGTAGGTGGATGGAAAGATGTAAGGGTGGATGGATAGACAGGTGTAGGGTGTCTGACTAGCTGAATAGATGGGTGTGGGTGGATGGATAAGTAGATGGGTAGACAAATATATATGTATCTAGTCTAGTGAGGCCCCGGGAAGAATGAGGTATTAATCGAATCCTCTTGTATTTTCACTTTGTGGGAAGTTATGCCCGGCACCATACATGGCACTGAAGCCCTAAGCGCATGGGCTGTGAGGTGGCACTGGCTGTTACCCAGCCTCTGCCCAGAGAGAAGAAATGCATCCAGCAAGGCCTCAGCTAGGCCAGCACAGCCTTGGGGGACACCAAGAACCAGATCTGTACCCAGTGATCAGAGAGGACTCCGTGAAGGGGAATAGAAAACTCAGATATGGAGCCTGCATTTCAGGAACTGGGAAACAGCCAGCACTGTCCTTAGAGCTCTGGCTTAGATGCCAAGATGTAGCAAATAGCTCCAAAGGCCCAGGGACTATATGTGTGGCAAGAAAGAACTTCTGTGGGATGAGGATGGGCCCTCCGGCACAGGCCTACCACTGCTTGCTCACCAGTACCCAGAAAAAAAATGGGAGGGATCCCTCCACCATGGTCTGTAGGGCATATGGGGAGGAAGATGCTTTGGGGCCTGGGGTCTTGAATGTGCCTGTTGCCTTTTTGAAAGGCCATGTCACGTCTGAGCACAGATGATCCCGTGGTCCCCTAGGAGGAACTGGTGCTGCTGAGTGAGTCCAGGTCACAGTGAAGCCAAACTTCTCTGGGCCAAGTTGTTCTGGGTTGAGAGAGGGGCACCTGCACGAGGGTGGGGCAGGGACCAGGGGCCATCAGGAGGTTAGGGGAAGTTCTTTGAGGCCCCTGAAATCTACCCTACCAGGAAAGTCCAGAATCTCACAGGCTCTTAGCCCTGGGCCCGTTATGCTCAGATACTAACGCCCTGGGCTGGTCCCAGATGGAGTGGCCTTGCAGCAGGTTCAGTGACCACTGTTCACTTGTGTCCATCCCTCCGAGGGAGGAAACTACCATCCTGATAATGAGCCCTGGGTGGGACCGTCTGGGGCAGGGAGGGAATCGTGGAACATTTAGGTGACCCAGGGGGGCAGGAAATGGGGAGCACTGCCAGGGACAGGACAATAGGGTCTAGCATGAAGCAGCCCCTCATTTCTTTAATGCTGGGTCTGGTGATGATGAGATGGGAAGTCAGTCCCCTCTCCATCCTCTCTGTGTCATCTGGCCCTTCCTGGTCTTTCTCAGGCACGTCCCTCGGTCTTTGACAAGTCGATGTCGTCTTCCAGACCGAGTCTGCCCTTCCTTCTTTTGACAGGGTCTAAGTAGCCCAAGCTCAGAGTCTCCAAGTATCTGACAGTGACCTTGAAAGTCTGATTTCACTTCTGGCGTCTGCCACCACGTCTGGTTTATACTGCACTGGGAATTGAACTCAGGGCTTCCGGTGTCCAAGGCAAGCATTCTGGCGACTAAGCTACATCCCAGTCTTCCAGACTTAGTTTTTGTACAAAACGGGGCCTGACCACATACCACGAAGGTGCTTTGAGGATTAAATGGGGCACTTTGCACCTGGTGTCTGTAGCATGCAGATCACGGAGCATGGGGCTGCTGCCCTCCTACTTGCAAAGTCTCTGTGGCTTCTCCAAGGCCCCCTGCTTCCCTCCGTTGCAAAGGTCTACCCTCCAGGAAGCCTTCCTATAAGCTACTGTTGCGTAGGAGTCATCAAGCCATCTGTTTGCAAGGGTGGGGGCTTACTGCTTTCTGCCATCCCAGCACCTGCTGTGTGGGTGGTCTGAGAGCTAGCTTGTAGCCAGCACCAGTCTGGGAATCTGTGTGATCTGTAGATTCAGAGCAATGGCAAGAATCCCTGCTTCTGCCTCTCCTGTGGTCAGCTCCACACCTTCCTCTCACCAGCCGGTGTGGTAGGAGGAGATGGATATTTTTGCCACATTCCATAGGTCAGGGATTATTCTAAAGCACCTTTCCCTGGTTTACAGAAGAGAGCACTGAGGTCCAGAGAGGCTAAGTGACTGCCTGAGGTCATTGAAAAGAGGCAGGATTTGAAGTAGCAGAGGGGAGATTTGAACCCAGGTCTGCCTGGTTGCATAGCCTCTGCTTGTGGTTTGACCTCTGCAGTCATTCAGAGTAAAGCCCACAAGATTCAGGAGCCAGCATTCCCCACCCGCTGAATCTTCTTTTCTCCAGGCTTTGGATCATGGTACAATGCTTCAATCTCACCACGTAGAGTCTATGATTTTAAGGTCGGCTCCTCAAAGGGTGCAGTAACCCTCCATGACCAGGAGAGGGAGCGAGTTTATCAGAGCTATCGGAAATTGCAGAGGAACAGAAATGGGAATGAAATTAGGGGTCCTTACTCCTGGAAGGATGCTGAAGCATCTGATCAGGAAAACCTCCTTAAGGCCCCTATCGGTTCTGAGGGCAGGAAGGTTCCAGAGGAAACCGAGGCTGGGGGCAGGAGCTGGCCACTCACCTTTCACTAGCTTCCAGATGTAGGTCTCCACCTGGTCAGAGGCTTCATGCTCCAGGACAAAGCGGTGCAGACCGTCTGGGCTTGGAGAGATCAACGTGTACACAGACACCTGGCCTGGCACCTTGGGACACTTGGTGGAAATGACCTCACTGTGGTCGGCATCTGCTTCATCTTCTAAGAGAGAGAGAGAGAGAGAGAGAGAGAGAGAGAGAGAGAGAGAGAGAGAGAGGAGAGAGAGAGGAGAGAGAGAGAGATAAAGTTCGATGTATTCAACCAACATTGACTATTCTCAAAATGTCCCATATTCTAATACTTTATGGCTTCAAAGAATGCGAAACATCATTTGACTTCACATCTACATCAGGAGCCTCTGAGGCTACCACCGTCATGCTAGGTGGTTCCATGTAGTCTGGTATTTTCTGTGTCTGTGCTTCTAGCAATCTGGGCACCTGTGAACCCCTCATCCTGTGGCTAAATGTCAGTGTCTAAATGCTCCAGGTCTCAGGGTTCCCAGTACCCATGGCCAGTGCCTCCCCTGCCTTCAGCACCCTTCCTACCTGGGCAGATCTTGCAGCACTTCCCAACCACCTTCTTGGGTTGACTGCAGGGATATTGGGTGGGGCAGGTTACACGATGGCAGTCCTGGTCGCCATCCACACAGGTGCACAGGATGCAGGGCATGGGGCCGAAGGAGAGCACAGTAGGGTGCCACACCTCCCCGTGGGAGTATGTCTTCCCATTGTGGGTGCAGGCTGGAACATGAAGAACAGGGGGAGGCAGGGAGGGTGAGTGTCCCAAAGGTAGAGGGTGCCTAGTGAACAAAATGCTGGCCAGGGAACAAAACCTGTACCAACTCCGACATCCCTCCAATAACCAGGGCTTGCTGAGGATGGAGAGCCCTCCCCTGGTCTCTGAGGTTCTTCTGGTGGAGAAAGGAGAGTGCTGGCCTAGCAATAGGAGAGCCAAGGACAACTCTCACACCTGGTGGTGGGTGCTCTAGCAGGTTCACTTCCCCTCCCTGTCTAGTGTATCCCCATGACTCATTCCTCCCTACCAGCCTGGGAGGCCTACTGTGAACCCCCCTCCTTGTGCAGCCAGTGTGCCTTCCCTGTGTCATGGTAATTTATTCACGTGTCTCCCCAGCTACTCTGGGAGCTCACTGGGGCAGAGACTAGGATGGACTCTGTTCTGTCTCCCCCACTTCTCAATAAAGACATAATAGATGCAATAAAGTACTATTCCTTAGGAGGCTGAGATGGGAGGGGGTCTGAAGTTCGAGGCCAGTCTGAGCTACTTAGTGAGAAACCCTCATTCCCCCATGAAACAGAAATGGTTCTTCCCCTGATGCAGTACTTGGGCACCTCAGTGTCCTCATCTGCCAAATGTGAGTTGGGATCCATGATCTTCAAGGGTACATTTAGTTTTGTTTGGTTTTGAGTTTAAGCTCATGGTCAGATTGAGATTGGAGAACCAGAGTAGGGGGAGCAGGAAGGAGGGGTCCCCACCCCATCAGCAGATGGGAGGAGGTTCCTCTCCTCACCTTTCTTATGTTTCTCCTTCAGAATAATCTTGACAGTGGTGCTGCCCGTTCCCATGGGTCGGAAGTAGCGAGGGATGAAGCCCAGAGGGAAACTGAGGCTGGTAGGTGCTGGAGTGCTGGGGACTCTCCTCTTTCCATCCTCCGAGCGTGGATCCTGTCTCTGCAATCAGCAGGCAGGGTGTTTGAGTGGGACCTGCCACAGCTGGGGCCACAGACTAGGCCGCATTGAAAGGTCTGCTAGTGAGGACCAGAGGATGTTCCAGAGAGAGAGAGAGAGAGAGAGAGAGAGAGAGAGAGAGAGAGAGGGAGAGAGAGAGGGGGAGGAAGAGAGAGAGCAGGATCTGCACGGGTTTCACGCAGAACCATCTGGGTGAGAGATAAGATATTCTCAGACTAATCAATGAAAACACTGACAAGGATTTGGCAAGCCAGCCTCCACCAGATCCTTCTCCAGACCTTGGGGGCTGCTGTGGGTGGGCAGGCAGAGCAATATGGGATCAGGAATAGAGAAAACTTACTGCTTAAGAAAATTCAGATGACGAGACAGCAGAATGGGCCTCTGAAGATCCCAGGAAGTTCAGAATTCCAGTGTGGAAAAACAAAAAGCAAGGTCCACCCAGAGACATGGGGTTTTTAAAAAGGGAACCCCTTTCCATAATCACTGGAATTCAAGTTCCTCACTCCCAGGCCCTGTTCCCACCCCTATGCCCTCACTCCCAGGCCCTACTCTCTCTCACCCCCTGCCCCTCCACACCAGATCTAGGGTTGAGAGAGCGAAGTGAGGGTGGAGATAGCAGCTTATGGGGTAGATGATCTGCAGCTCAGTTTGGGGACTGGGCTCCAGGTCACAGAACGGGAATGGCAGGGCTGGGTGTGAAACGAAAGGGCAAGAAGAAGGGCCTGTCTTTTCTCTCGATGTCCACGAGCCACTCACGCCTTCTACAATCTGTTCCCGCTCCACGCGGTCTCTTTCACGGCCCAGAGACAGTCTGCAGAATAGAAACACCCCAGGCCCCAGTACAGGCCTGAGCCCAGGAGATGCTGGCCCAGTGGAGTGGAGGCAAGAAGGATTTGAAAGATGCAACTCCCAACTGGTACAAGCCCAAGTCATTCAGTTGCTGTGGAAGGAGCGGCTCAGGGTCTCCACTAGGCTGTGGGCCCCACACACGGGAAGGAGCAGATCAAAAGGCTCAGGTTTATGGGCCCTCCTGAGAAATCAGCCTGGCAAAGGCAGAGAGATGCCTTGGCTGAGCAGGAAAGGTCAGAAGTCCAGCTTGGGCTCCCGGAGCCCAGGATGAAAGAATAGGAGCTTTCACTGAGGAACTGTAGAGGACCTGAGTCGGGCTGTGGTTCACTCTCCCATTACGTTCCCCTCAGACCTCAGAGAGCTGGGAAGGCTAGGCCATCTGAATTCTACACAAGATTGGCAGGAGCCAGTATGGAGGTAAGAGCAGAAAAACAGATCCCTGGCAAAGAAACCGCATCCCAGAAATGAGGCACAGAAGCATGGACCGAGCCAGAGGCCATTCCTCAGGGGCTTGGGTTGATCATACACACACAGACTGTGGACAGAACAGTGTAAGAGAGATTCCCCAGAGGCAAACGAGGGAGTCTGGGGTTTACCCTGCCTTATGTGGCAAGCTGTTCCCTTATGGCCCGTCAGTCATAATGGGGACCCTGATAACAGGTAGGGAGAGAGGCTGGAACATGGAGGTGTCAATATAGCTGACCCACAGTCAAGTTCTCGGGCCTTGGAGTTAGGGTGGGCAGGGGATATGGGATTAAGAACAGATTAAGTGTAAAGCTTAAGAAAAGTGAGTCCTGGAGAGTCGTGCAGGCTTTTGGCCTGGGATTGCAGCATCCCTCCCCACCAGGTCTGCACAGCTGTGTACACACTTACCTCTTCAGGCTGCAACTGTGCCAAGCTCTCACTTGTCCTGTCTGAAAAGGAAACGGGGTCAGCCTGGTGGCCATGGCACCGAAGCCTCCGTCTATAGCTCTGCCCTGCTAAAAGTCACACCTGTAGACCTAGCCTAGAAGTTACCTTAGAGGGGCCCAAACTTCTCTACGCAGCTTGTCTTCATCGTTACTGAGTTATCAAACATCTCCACAGCCAGGATGCTTCCTCAGTTCCCCAACACTGACCAAGTCACTCCACAGACCCAACTGCTCAGGTAAGTCAGAGCATCTTACATAGTCTACTTAAAAGCCACCCCTCAGCCGGTGGGGGTGGCGCATGCCTTTAATCCCAGCACTCGGGAGGCAGAGGCAGAGGCAGGCAGATCTTGGAGTTAGAGGCCAGCCTGGTCTACAAGAGCTAGTTCCAGGACAGGCTCCAAAGCTACAGAGAAACCCTGTCTTGAAAAAAAAAAAAAAAGCCACCCCTCTGGGACACTGGTTATCCCTTTGTGAATGGTCCCAAGGTTCCAGAATTCCATGTCTACAACCAGGGTTTTTACAACACACTTCCAGGGCTCTACTCTCTAGACCCTCTGCCACCAGGGGAACCCTGATGCCACTTCTAGCTGCTGTTCTCAGGGAGCAAGTACACAGACAGAGCCCTGTCGCTTCCTGAAGCTTGGCGCACTCTCTTTCTCAAGCCCTTGCTCCATTCACTACACCGGTGATCTGGTTTGTCTGGAATGTTCCTGCTTCAGAGAGGCAGGGTCTAGAATCAGGCTGCCTGCTAGAGTCGCTCAGCCAGCCTCCCTGTTTACCTCCCAGCTGACATGGAGTAAGGATGACTACACATGCCAGCCTCAGTTTACCCCAGGAGTCCAATCCTGTGGCCTCTGTTGCCGCGAAGAAGACATGGTAGCCTGAGCTCACCCGCTCCTGGCTGCTACTTCGTGCCTTTTAGTTTTGTTGTGGGGACAGTACCCCGTCACAACAGGCTCTGCAGTAGTACCACTTCTGCCCCCAGCAGCCAGTTGTCCTCAGCTTTGCCCTAGCAGTGACTCCAATCCATGTCCCCTGCCAAGCTCCTCCCCCACCGCCTGCTGCTCCCAGGGCTGTCCATCACCCACGCTGCAGAAGTGAGGGGCTTTAATGAGGCCTATCGATGTGAGCATTGGCTGATGGGAGTTGACAAGGCGGGAGAATAAACTTTTCCCTCTGCTTCTCTGACCCCCAGACTTTTACTTTGCCTTGCCAGTGCTTCCTGGTACTGAAGTGACCGAAAAGGCACAGCTCAGCGTTACCCATGGGTCCTGCTTTCTGGGACATCCATGCCGAGGTATCACCTCCCTGTAGGACAGGAGCATCTACTTCATGCTGGCTGTCCCTGTCTCTTCCCGCAGGTCCACAAAGGGAATGATGTGGGACCCTGGCAGACTTCAGAGTCACAGTTCCAGTTAAACTCAATTGCTGGGATAAAGCACTCTCACCAAAAACAATTTAGGGAAAGAAAATTTCAGTTTGTAAGTTACAGTGCTTCAGCGAGGGAAATCAGTTTGGGACCTCAAGTGGGAAATGGAAGGAGAAACCGTGGAAGAATACTGCTTGCTGGATTGCTTGACTTAGCTAGCCCAGGAGGGACCACTTGCCTGGGGAATGGGGCCGCCCATAGTGGGCTGGCCCTCCTACATCAATTAACAAGACAATTTCCCATAGATACCCCACCAGACAGTCTGATCTAGGCAATCCCTCAGTTAAGGCTTTCCTCCCTAAGGGCTCTAGGCTGTATCAAGTTGACAAAGCTCACTGTGATGCTCACCTTTGCGGGTCTGACAGCAGGAGTCAGGCAGAGGGAGTGGGGTGGGGCAGCCAGGTTCAGGGCAGGTCATGAGACCGCAGTAGATGTGTCCTTCCTGACAGACAGAACACACCAGACTGGAAATGAACTCTGTTGAAGAACAACCTGGGGGCCCAGGAGAGCCTCTTTCCCTGAGAACAAACACCCTGAGGTCACCCCTGAGGGAGAGGACAGAGGGAACTGGCATGTGGCTCCTGAGCAAGGCAAGTCAGCTCAGGAGTTTCCCCTTGACCTCCTTTTCCCTCTCCAAACCTTGAAAAGAACTTCACCTCCAATATTCCCTCAGCTTTCACAGCCCCCTGTGAGATGGGCTTCGAGATGGGGGAGACCCAGGAAAGGGGGGGATCTGTGTCATGCAGTCATAGAGAAAGTTAGGGTAGAAGGGGGCAGAGCTCAGGCTTTGGGCTTTCCCTACTGAAATCCGTATCTTTCTCCTGGGCCTGCACCAGGGACCCAGCAAGGGAAAGGACCACATGGGTGACTCCTAAGCTTAAAATGATCTTGCAGAAAACCATTGGCCTTGAACTTCAAGACCCCCTCTCAAAGGTGAGACTCCAGGATGCAGGATCCTCAAGGAGGCAGAAGGCTGGGCACCTTTAGAGAGGTCTTTTCTCCTGAGTTTCACCTTCTATGAAAGGCAGTGAGCACACCCATTCGGGTTGTGAAGATCAGCTGTGAGTGTGACCAGGAAAAGCTGCTCTAAGGCCCCGTGTTCCTGTAGTCTGAGAGGTAAGGATCCTGCCCAGAGGGGAGGTCAGAACACTAGCCAGAGCCACAAATGGGGGAGGGGAGGAGGATGAAAGAGGAGAGCAGAGCCTCCAGAAAGGATGGGCAAAGGGACCACTAGAGCATCCTCTCATCCACCACCATTTCTGCATCCTCCTACAGCCTGGTCCTAATGCAGGACTCCCCCTTTACGGGAAGCAGCACCCTACTAGGAAAAGAACACGGACTTTGGGAGTCAGAGAGGTCTGGGTCTGGATTTTGACCGTGTTGACCATGCAGCCATAAGGAAGCTACTTTACTGCTCCAGTTCTTGCTGGTTATCTGAACTAAGTTAGACTTGGTTTATGGGTGGTGTCCTGTCTGTGATGAACAGATGTAAGTCCAAGTCTCTTCAGGAAAAGTCACACAAGGCCAGGACAGAGCTGAGTTCATGCACAGCTCACTGACGCCTCATCTAGAAAGAGGCTAAAGATCATCGCAGCCGACTCCCCGAAGGAGTCAGGAGAGGTTTGGTGATAGGGAGTAAGGAGAAAGGGAAGCCAAGCCTGGAGCTGGAGTGACGGCATGTGTGGCAGGAAGGGAGCGGCAGGACTCTCCCAAGCAAGAAGATGAAGGCTTCCTGAGTCAGGACATGCTTGGCTCGGTCTGTCCCCCAATTACAGGGCTGTCAACCCTGCTGTCCCTAGGCCTAGACCATGGGCAGAGAGAGCATAAGCTCTTCAGACTAAACCCCACCTGTGTCCCAAGACTGTTGAATGGTCTTCCCTTCCCTTCCCTTCCCTTCCCTTCCTTCCTTTCTTCCTTCTTCCCTCCTTCCCTCTCTCCCTCCCTCCCTCCTTTCCTTCCTTCCTTCCTCTCTTCCTTCCTTCCTTCTGTCCTTCCCTCCCTCCCTCCCTCTCTCTCTTTTTCCTTCCTTCCTCCCCTCCTCGCTTCCTTCCTTCCTTCCTCACTCCCTCCCTCCCTTTTTTCCTTCCTTCCTCCCTCCCTCCTTCCCTCCCTTCGTTCCTTCCTTCTTTCCTTCCTTCATTCTGCAATAGCACTGACATCTTCTACATGCCAGGCCCTGGATATTGAGCAAGAGAAGACACAGAAAAAAGATGGGCACATTCCTTCCCCTCAAAGGGGTACAGTGTTCACTGGGGAAAGCAGACATGGGCTACTCTCGTTATTTGGGAATCAGGAGTGAAACCCAGAGAAAGGTCACCTCAACAAACTAGGGGCAAGGCATTGTGGACCCTGGGTGTATCCTTCCCTCCAACCTTTCTTATTCTCGTTTAATGGCCCGCCCCATCCCTCTCTGTAGGAGAGACACTGGCTTGGGCCATAGAGACTGTAGAAGGTCTTACAATACAGCTACAGAGGACACACTGGCTGGACAGGCGGGTGGGGATCAGCTCCTGCGCACTGAAGATCTCTCCATGTTGGTATGTGGTCTCATTGAGCTGGCAGGACTTCAGGGGAACCCGAAGCCCAGAGGGGACATGAGGATCTGCAGGTGGGAGGACAGGGGAAGAAGGAAATGAAATTTCATGGATTTAAGGTATTTTTTTTTTTTTGCCAGAATTAGGAAGACCACTTCTCTGAAGATTTTGTCTCCCCCACCCCCGCCTCTTTCTCTCTCTCTCTTTAGCTTTTAAACTGAGGTCTGGCCTAAGAGGTCCCCCTGGTACCTACATCTGACCACATGCCTCCCTCCACTGTAGCCCAGCCACTTTTCAGTGTCTGAGGCCCATGAGTGTGCATGGAACACCCTGGGCTTGGTTCTCCAAGAGACAGGGTTGGAGAACACCGAATTCCCACCCTCGCGGAGTTACTCTCACAGAATCAGGTGTGATGCTCTCCACCATCCAGGTGCTTGGAGTAAGCTTTTGTCATTCACTGGCCACCAAGGCCAACTCCCACTCCTCATTGTGCTGGGTGGAGGGGATGGTCTCCCGTCCTGGGACACCCCTCTCTTCCCTCACAATGCCTTCACTAAGACCCTTCTCTGCGCCAGGCCCTAGGCCAAGAACCAGGAACAGAGTGATCACCAAGGCTTGGCCCTGCCACCTACAGGTTCACAATCTAAGAGGTAGAGAAATGTGCCACAGCAAAGACACTGTGCATGCATGCGTGTATACAGGGGCCAGCCAGCCCCAAGTCACTCACCTTCATTTCCCCCCTTACTTCTGCATAACCAGAGGGACTGGAGCCCAGAAGTGGAGTCAGCATGCCGAGCCATTCCAATCTCCTTCAGCAAGTTTCTACTCTTTCTTTCTTTAACTTTACATTTTTATTACTTTTTTTTTATTCCGGGGGAAGGGGTGAAAGCTGTGGCATTGTGGGTGGCAGACAGAGAGTAAACTTCTGAGTCGATTTTCTCCTCCTACCATGTGCGTCTCAGGGACTGGACTCAGGTTTTCGTCCTGGGGAGCTCAGGTTCCTCTACCTGCTGAGCCATATATTTCTACTCCATCTGCTTTCTTCTCCTGCAATGTGCATCAATTTTGGAGCCAGAAGTCTGCTACCCTCGCCTACTTGGGGGTCCAGAACATGTCCACTGAGCATCTGTAAGGTCCCACACATCTGATAGACAGGGTCTCTCTTTTCCTTATGGTGGTTTCTCTCAGTCAGGGGCTTACAGCAGGAGTGAACCGGTCTGTGTGGAGCTCAGGACCAGGGTAGGACAAAAGCTACTTACCCACACACCTGGGGCAGCACTGCTGTGGCTCCATCACAGGTTGTGAGCAGTGGAGGGGCGGGCATCGGAGGCGGTAACAATTCACGTGGCCACTCTGAAACAGACACACGGTCAGGCCTTATTCCAAAGAACCACTGCCTACATCTACAGGGGTCCTCGTCCCAAACATCCACTCCAACTGTACAACCCTGCTTTCTCTTCAGCCTCTGTATAATAGAATCCAAACCAAACTCAAATGAGCCCCATCCCAACTCCGCCACCAAGCGACCTCACTTAGCCTACACATCTGCATGCTTCATCCATGCAGAAGACAGACTTGTCATGGGTTTGCTCAGACCTCGTGGCCCCTTTGTGGGTATGAGAAATAGAAATTAAAGCCTTGAGGTATCTGGGCATTGATCTTGGTCCTCTGCTCCGGCTATTTTTAACGCTACGACTTTTTTCTTACAGTACTGACCCTAAGCTTTGTGTTCATAGGAGAGCTGTAACACAAGAGGGCAGTGACCAAGACAGGACTGGTTCTTTATCTTCCTAATCTCCAAGTCTTCAAGAGGTCTGGGGATCCCTGGACAGACCCCCTGGGCTTGGCACCAAAGGAGGGATCTGAAGTCTTTTCAAGTCATCCAGTTCAGCAGGTAAAGAGAATCAGACAAACACACATAGCAAGAGATGGACAGAGGCTAAGATAGAGGCCATAGCCCCTGGCTGATGTTTCCTAGAGCTCCAGGCTCTCAGTCCTTCCTCAGCGTCCTCACACCTTCTTGCTCTTGCCCCTATGCAACTCTTTGTGCTGTGCATTTGCATCCATCTTTCCTATTCAACCATGAACTCCAAAGCATGGTTGGCGTGGGGCCTGACTCCACTAAAATCTACAAGTGTGAGTGAGTGGTGTGAGAAGAAAGAGCAAGGGGTCAGACATGGAGGCTCTCAAATGAATGGTTCTAGCATCGATTAAACCCTAAGGTTAACCAAGGTGGCTCCAGCTCTCTAGTGTGTAGTCCCTTTTATCCCCTCTGCCCGGCAGGCGCTGTGGACAGAACTTCTCCCAGAGACAGTCTCTTACACCAAGGAAGATCCCAGGCTGCCCAAGTCTCTCTGGAGTCCCTGCTTCACAAGATGGCCAGAGAGAACGCCAAGGACTGATCAGAAATGGCTTGAGCTCCAACAGTGACCTCCTAGAGGTCCCTCAGCTGGGGAGTTTAATCAACCTCGAGAGGGTAAACTGAGGGCCAGGTGAAAAGCTAGGTGAATTTGAGGGATGTGTGATCTAAAGAGCTAGAATCTTTCTCTTGGCTCTGGCTGAAATGATGAACAGCAGGCAGCAGTGGGTCAGGTGGGGGGACAGCCTGGGGTAAAAGGGCAAGGACATGGCTTGTGGCAGGGCTCTTTGTGGCCAGAGGGAACTTCTCTTTAAGGTCAGATCCACCATTTTTGGAGTGGCTGTGTAAATATAGATGACCTCACCTCCTGTCCTTAATAATAGCCTGAAAGGCACTAGCATCCATACAGGGTGCGAAGAATCTCCCAGAGGAGCTAACCACCATCACCAGGGTCCATGCCTGCATGCGATGCTGAAACACTGAGCACTTACACTGGGCGTAGGCGCACAACCAGGATAAGGGACAGTCTATCTGTTCTCAGAAGCCTGCATCTTAGTGGCTGGAGATGGACCATAGGGCTTTAAGAAGCAGGGGCAAGCTAACTTCAGGTGTTATGTTTATGGCCGTGACCAAAGCTGGTGATGTGATTGGAAGACAGATCCGGAGACTGTAAGAGAAGCCCTCCTAATGAGGTGACAGCTTCACTGTGAATCTGGAAGGAAAAGCTGCCATTCCTGAAATTAGAGGAAGACTCTTTGGAGGGAATAGAGGGAATGTACCAAATGTTGGAGGTTCATACTGGTGCGGCTGCAGCAGGGTGCAAGGGTGTGGAGTTGGAAGAACAGGAGAGTGTAGATATTGTGGAACTGCCAGAAGACTGGGCTAGTAGAGTGTTTGCCTAGCATGCACGAAGCCCTGTGTTCGATTCCTACCACCCCATGAAGTAGGCACAGTGACACATACCAATGACCCCAGCACCATCAAGGTAGAGGCAGAAGGATCAGAAGTTCTAAATCATCCTCAGATAATTTGAGGTTAGCCTCAGCTACATGAGACCCTGTCCAAATATAAGTGATTGTATGGTTTTAAGGGGGAAGAAACACCATAGTCCTGGGTTCAGGAAAGGCCATTCTAGCTGCTTCATGGAGAATGGATTTTGAGAGGGACAGCAGAGAGGCCTGCTGGTGGGCTGATGCAGTGGTCCGGACGAGAGATGAAGATAGCCTGGATGGCAAAGAGGGGTAACGGGGAGAGAAATGGAGGCATTCAGACTGCACTTTGGAAATACAGGCAACAGTCCTTTGGGCTGAGGAAAAGAAACTACATATGTGAATTCTGGGGAAGCAGACAGAAATAAGCTCCAGTGGATCACAAAACTTGGCCTTTGTCAACTGCACCACGTGACATGTGTGGAATTTTCTGGTTATGGTTTCCTTTCTGTTTTCTGGCTATATTTCATAAAGTTCCTTTTTAAATGGCTTATTGGCCTCCGATGTGCTAAGGATAATAATAATATAAAAAAAAGGCAGCTGGAGCTTGGGGGAATTGTATCCCTATCTGTGCCTGAGTTCTACCTGGAGCTAAGATGGTGGGAGAGTGGGGGAAAGACTCAAGAAGGAGTGAGCCCAGTGAGGAAGGGGAGAGAAGGGCTGTGTCACTGGCTTCCCACTCAGATCTCCTTTGGGGCTCTTCTCTGCCCCTAGAGGTTCTGTGTTAACCATGGACGCCCTCAGAACTTCTGCCTCCTCCCTCTCTGGGTCTGTGAGAGAATAGGGTGTGAGAGTCTAAGAGCCAGAAACCCCGGCAGCACCCAGAAAATGAGTTCAAGACACCTCAACAAGGCCCTGCTGGCTGAGTGTCCCCTCTGCCCTGTTCCTCCTGTCTTTCCTGCAAGGCCCAGGGAGGTGCTGGGTTGGTGATATGATTTGGATGTTGAATGACCCTGAAGGTGAAGGTGTTGAAAGGTTTGAGATATGGGATTTTGTGGGCAGTCCATAGGTCACTGGGGGTGTGCCCTTGAAGAGGACCGTGGGACTTGGGCCTCTTCCTCTGTGTTTGGCTTCCTGGCCACAAAGTGAACACTAAGACCAATTGACCTTGGACAAGAACCTCTAAAGCTGTGAAATAGAGTAAATGTTTCTTCTTTATGTTTATTTTCTCAAGTGCTGCATGGTGGTAAGGGAAGGCTGACAGCTTCCATTAGTAGTTGGATAGCTAGAGATAGAAATGAAAACAGAGACTTGGGCCTCTGTTCCATTTGGTTCAGCCTTTGGCTAGATGTGAGACGTCTTGGGGAGATGCACACAACTGTGGACAGTAATTAGGAGGATGAAACATGTGTGTTGGTGCAGGAGGAGCTACTTCAGGCACAGGGCGAGGCCTGGAAGAATGAACATTCCTGAACTGGAGGAATGCTGAGACAGGGTTAGGTGGCAGGCTGGAGGGGATTCCTTGGAAAGGAAGGAGTAGAAGTCACAGAAGCCAGAAGGCTCCGGCTTGGCTGGGTGGAGACTGGCACCAATACAAACTAGACTAGAGACCAGATCCTCAATCCACCCAGTCACTGAGCCGCAGCCACCTCTGACAACATCACTCTAGGATGATAATTCCTGGGTGTCTGCACCGTGAGTCAGGCTGTCCTTCCGTCCTCTGAGAGGTGACCCGGTTGCCAGAGGAACCTACCTCAGTGCAGGCACATCGCACACAGTATATCGTGCCTTGTGGTTCCAGGTAGGGGTGCCAGCTCTGGCCAGGGGTATATATCTTCTCACCGAAAAGGCAGACTTTGCCTGGGCCTGGCAAACCAATGACGGGTGTTAGTCTCAGGAGGTCCCAACCCCAAACCCTGCCTCATTCCTGCTCCCAGGATGTCTGAGTTTGAATCTCAGCTGGACTTGCTTTTAGGCATGTTGCTGCCCCTCTCTGAGGCTTGGCAATTTACAGGGTAGTGAGGGGATCAGGCAATGAAAGGCTTTGTGGAGCAACAACTGTGGTATAAATGGTAGTTCTTTGGCATAGTGGATAATATGAGGTCCAGAAAGGACAAATTAGATGCTAAAGCCACACAGCAGTTAGCACACTAAGCAGGCTGAAAGCCTGAATCTCCTGGCTCTCAGTGCATTCACTATTCCTCTGCCTCATCCTCACACTTGTTCCCTTCCCTTTGTCTCATTTGCCCTCTCCTCTCAGTCTGTCTCTTACACACACACACGCACACGCACACACACACACACACACACACACACACACACACACAGAGAGAGAGAGAGAGAGAGAGAGAGAGAGAGAGAGAGAGAGAGAGAGCACATCTAACTTTCATGTATCATTAAAAATTACCTTTGTGAGCCAAGGGGATGGTTTAGTGGGGAAAAGCTTGCTTCACAAATGTGAGGACTGGTGTTCAGATCCTCAGCACCCATATGGAATGTCCTGAAATGTAGTAGCCTACCTGGAATCTTAGTGTTGGGGAGGCAGAGGACAGGGAACCCTTGGAGAAATCTGGCTGGCTAGACAAGAAGAAACCCCACTAGTCGAACCAGCAAGCTCTGGGTTCAAGCGACAGATCCTGACTCAATCAATACATAAGGTGGGAGCAATCTAGAGAGACACCTATGTCAACCTCTGCCCTCCACATCCACGCATACACATCTGTACACGTTCACATTCACACATGCGATATGAACACGACACCCACAGAGACAAGGATTATCTTTGTTACATCCCTGAGCCACCTTGACTTGCTAATGGGTACGTGGGTTGTTTCTCAGAATGACTGAAACACTGGCTTGTGTTTGAGATGGGCTAGCTGCCTCACCTACTCCCCTGCTCTCCTAAAGCCTCCACTTTCCTTTCATTTCTAACCAACCATTGTCACCCTCACTTTCTCCCTACCCCCTGGCTGGCCCAGGATCAGGCTTCCCATTTCAATATGGCTACCCGGGCTCACTATGTCTCTTGCCCTGTCTCCACCATCAGTCATCTGGGGATCTTCAGTCCCAAATGAAGATTGGCATTCCTATAGGAAACCTCCATGATCTGAACTCTTCTTTTCAGAAGAAACAGGGAGGTCCAGCCAGAGCTTAGTGCCTCCATATTGAAACATTGAGAAAGAAACCTGCATTTATTCTCTGTGCTGTTTTCTGTTACTTAGTGGGAGCTGGTGATATAGCTCAGCTGGTAGAGCGCTTGCCCAGCATACACAAAACCTTGACCCTTTCCTCAGTGTCATATAAATCAGGCAAGGTAGCAGAGGCCTGTAACTCCAGCACTCTGAAGGTGGGAAGGAAGATAAGAAGTTCGGGGTCATCCTCAACTACACACGCACATTGAAGCCAACTTGGGATACAGCAGACCCTGTGTGAAAAATAAGTTAATGATTTCCTAAACATTGTGTGAGAATTAATTGCTGTAATATTTGCTTAGTTTTCTCATTAGGGGCCAACAAGGACCTTAGGCATACCTAACTTAGCTTTCTCACTGGAGGGCCACAGAGGACCTTAGGAATATACCACTTAGCTTCCTTCCTGGTGGGTCACGATGGACCTTAGGACTACTCAACTTAACTTTCTCATTGGGGGGCCACCGAGGACCTTAGGAACACATTGCTTAGCTTCCTCACTGGGGGCCACGGATGACCTTAGGAATATCCAGCTTAGCTTTCTCATTGGCAGACCTTAAGAACACACCGTTGAGTTTCCTCGTTGGGGGGCCACAAAGGACCTTAGGAACACCCCGTTGAGTTTTCTTGTTGTGGGGCCCGAAGGACCTTAGGAACATGCAGCTTAGCTTTTTCCCTACCTATTCCCACCAACCCACTGTGGAGGGTGGCACCAGACAGCAGGTCCTATCCCCCATGAGCCAGCAGCTCCTGGCTGGCTTGTCTTGCCCGTATCAAATGAGCTATGTTTATCTCTCAGCCTCCCCTGGCAGAGGGTGGAACACAGGCCCAGCTGGGGTGCTGGCTAGAGCCAGTCTGAGTGAATAATGTCTTTCTTTCTCAGTCCCCTCCCCCCCACACAAGGGAGGAGTGATTGCAACACCGTGACTACCTTAGGTCTCAGTCAGTTGCTGAAGAAACTGTGTCCTACCTTTCTTGGGGCAGTCCTAAAGCCTTGGGCTTCTGTGCCAGTTGGCACACCTTCCCATCCCTGACCGCTCATAGTTTGAGGACAGGAGCCACTCAGTCAGGGCTCCTCCCTGCCACCAACATGCCTGGCAGAAACTGTGCCTGTGGGGGGCCTGGCAGGAGGCCTTTGGTGGCCACAGACTCCACCCTACCATGCCCTCTAAGGTGCCTGGAGCGCTCTTCCTCTAGGGAGGTGCGTGCCCAAGGCCATGTGAACACCAGGAGGGAAGGAGACTGCCAAGCACAGCCATCCTGGTTCCACTGACCCTGGCACCATCACCAGCTCCTGTACAAGGCTGTTGGCACAAGTGCTCACTCCTGAAGCTGCAAACACACGAGGTGATGCTCAGAAATGTCTTACCTCTTCTGAGCCTCGGTTTCCCTATTTGAAAGATATACAGGGGTAGGCTAAGGTCTCCAGAGGTTTCCTGTATAGTCTATGAATCCACAATATCAAGTTTCTATGATTCAAGATTTGAGAGTTGCACGCTTGTAAAGCCTACATTTCATTACATCGTGAAGCTTCTGATGGGCTTTTTGGATGCTGTGGTTAAGAGATGGATTGACTATTCCAAAGTCCTTTGAGGTTCTGATGGCTGCATCCATCCTAGGCTCTCAAGCCCTCCTAGGAGGATTAGGATGAAGTTCTGGGAGCCACTGAAGTCAATCCTGAGTGCCACTGAGAAGCAGGCAGGGTGCTCTTCATAGCTCCCTCTCCTTTTCCTCTGCAACCTTCTGCTTCCCCTCCTGGCCCCAGCCCAGCCTCCTCTCACTCATCACCATTCTTATTTCACCCACCTGTGCCCAGCTCTCTCCCCATCTAGAAATTAGCATGTCTTAATTTCTAGGACCTTTTGTAGTCCCAGAGGTCAGGGCTTAAATAATAGATTTAGCATTTATTTGAAGCTCAAATTGAATAAAGCTACTTAAGTATCCCACGACCCATTTCACATCTGTTTAGTGGCACTAGGGGTTATTCTAGGATTAAGTCAGATCCTATCAACACCATGCTTACTATCAGACACAGATCACAATATATGTTCATTTAAGTAGTGTGTAAGACCAGACTGACAAAACCCAGATCTGGGTTCTGGCTCTACACTTCCTTAACGGTCTATTTCTCACGGTATTTATTTTCACAGTTCTCAGGACAGCCTCCAGCACCTCCCAGCCGTGAATATCATAATACCCCAGAGGTCATAGCTCCAAAGTTTCCTCATTCATGAAGCTCCTGGACCCTTATATCTTCACTCAAAAGCCAGTCCTGTCTCCTTTAATATCACCGGCACCTCTCTGGACCTCAGCTTGGGATGCAGAGCTGAAAGTGGCTCTGAAGGTTGGGCAGAGACTGGGAAGGGAGGACTAACAGATGAGAGCCTTGGCTGGGGAAGGAGGGATGGAAGCTCGCCACGAGGCCCTGGAATCAAGAGGGCGAAGGGCGCCTGTGATGAGTATTAACTGAGTTGCAGGGTGGTATGATCAAGCCTGCATTTTAGAAGCATCACTTTGGGCCATGGGAATTGGATGCTAATAGGAAGACTAGTGGGAAAGGGATCTGGAAAGGGCTATGACTGTCACTCTGGTGAAATAGTACTGTGGCTGGACCTAAAGGGAAGCAACTGTGCTTGATGGACAAAGGTGGAGATGGAAGAAGCATGTTTGTCAGTTCCAAGGGTAGCCACAGGGGCAGACAGGGCAGGATATGGATGGAGAGGGCAGAGGAGCAATCAAGGCGGGCATGGAGGTTTGAGTGCATGGGATGTCATTGGGGTGGCGCAGAACCACCTGCAAGGCTGGGGACAAACGCAGTAGCCTGAGGCATTTGGCAACACGAAAGTTATCAGAATGACGGCAAGTGACCACAGTGGTTGTAGCTCCTGGGCAGGGGCCAGAAAATGACATATCAGTGACGGCAGGGCACTTGGCACCGTGTGCAGTGAGCATCACTCTCATAAGTAATAGGAAAGAGCTTTCTGACATTCCCTGATTTGTGGAACTTCTGCAACTCAAGTCTTATAACCAGTCATGAGGCACACGTGTGTGCGCGCGTGCACACACACAGACACACACACAGAGAGACACGCACACAGAGACACGCACGCAGACATACACACAGACACACAAACACACAGACACACGCACACACATGAACACACACACATGAACACACACACACACACACACACACACACACACACACACACGGAGGGGTGCAGAGACACCAGGCAGGATCTTGGAGGTGCTAAACAAGGAGCAGGAGGAGAATGGATTGCCAGGCATCTGGAGCCACCTGCAAATACAAAGAGGCTGGAGTACCTGTGGCTAGGACAGGAAGGCCCCTGGGAGGGGCTCTGAAGGGTGCTAGCCCCCACAGGAAGCACCCACCTCCATAGACTCCTTGCCTACTTTAACAGACTGAAAGGATTTGGACTTAATTTATCTGGTCTCCTTAGCAACAACAAAACCCAGCAGTATTGCATGGAAGAACAAAGCCCTTTCCACATGTATACAGTGCCACATCACAGGAATTAACCTTCCACCTCCTCTTCCAGTTCTTGGCCACTGACTCCCAAAACCACCTGACAAACCAAAGAACACTGTACACAAAGGTCAGAAGCTTGGGGCAGGTGAGGGCACAGATGACTCCCTGATCTTTTTCTAAAAATGTATTTATGTTTTATGTATGTGTGTTCTGCATGCCAGAGACAGCATCAGATCCTATTTCAGATGGTTGTGAGCCACCATGTGGGTGCTGGGAATTGAACTCAGGACCTCTGGAAGAGCAGCCAGTGCTCTTAACTACTGCCCTGACTCCCCGATCTTTACGAGCAAGTCAACATTCCTCATATGTCCCCCTCCCAGTGCACCCCACAGTCTGATCCAAAACATTCATGCAATGGTAAAGGTCCCGTGGGGCAAGTCAAGGGTGCGTAGTATGCCTAAGGACTCTTGCAATAGCAATCAGAAATGAACCAAAAAGCAGCTTCTGGGGAGCCTGGAGGGGACCATGGAAACACACCACGAAGTTCAGAGAGTGGAGCGAGAGGGCTGGAGATCTCAGTGAGCCAGACTGCCCAGGAATGCAAGCCTTCAGGTCCCATTTCTAGCCATACAGTCATGTTTTATTCACACAGACACCCTCGCTCCCCTCTAAGACACAAGCATTGCCCTGGGCTCTGGCTGTCCTGGAGGGAGGCCTCTAATGAAATTACAAGAAATGTCTCAGTGGGCAAACTGCACAAGCTGGCAGAAGGGATACACTTCTCTGAAACCAGCTCCTTTCATATGGATACACACACACACACACACACATACACACACACACATACACACACACATACACATACACACACATACACACACACACATACACACACACACATACACACACATACACACACGCACACACACACATACACACACACATACACACACATACACACACACACACACACACACACACACACACTTAGATTCATAAAATCCTAGAAAGCTAAGGACTCAGACTATGTTCAATCTCCTTATTTTAGAGAAAGTGAACCCCAGTGAGGGTGGGATCAGAATTTGCCAGAGATTCTAGATCTCTCCCAGCACAGACTCCACAGTCATTCCGTAGCTCTGGAAGAGACGTTTATAGATGCCTGTCAAAGGGGCAGGACCAGAAGAAATGGCTTCAACTTGCAAGCAATAGGACTCAACTGAGACACAGTAAAGAATTCCCGAGTACAGAATGGCGCCTGATCGTTGTGCTGCACCTCTCAGGGACACCGCTCTGACATCGGTCCACCTCTTTGAGAGTTCCAGATATTCAAGGTCCTTTCCTCTGAGCCGGCGCCATGGCCGGCGGCTGAGGGAACTTGAGAGGCCAGCCCTGGAACAGGTGCAACAGCTGGAGCAACCGCGCAGCTGTCTCGGGCTTGCTGCCTGGAGCCAGTGAGTGAGGCAGAGACCTCTACTGGTGGGAGCAGGGAGGTGCAGAGCCTTGTGGTGAGGGACCCAGACACGGGGTCTTCCCGGGGATGAACTTCAGGCCTTCCCTTCCCTGCTCCCAACCTGGTCATGCACATCTGAACAGATGGATAGAGATGTGACCAAGCTGACAGCAGGGAAGGATTCCATATTGCTAAGTATTCCAGATACATATTTCCCTAGACCATTCCAGGCACGTTTTCCTGGGAATTGCTCATCTATTCCTCCCCACAGGGCAGAATACCTAGGCTCTCCCAACTCCCACTCCCAAAGTCAAGTGGACTTAGGATGAAGATGATAACATCTTAGAGACAGGCAGTTAATGCTACCCTGGTCCTCAAACATCACCTAAGCGCAAGCATATTACCTCACAGGTGGCAGGGAAGGACACGGTGCCTGAGGTTAGATTTGGCATCAGGGAAAGAGCAAGTGTTGCTACCCTGACATTCTGAGGGCGAGTTTACCACATCACATCTGAGGAACTACCCTTCTGTCCAGGCCTGCTTCTGGGGCTGAGAATCCATCACCTGGGAACCAAAAGTCCCTTCTGTCCAGGCCTGCTTCTGGGGCTGAGAATCCATCACCTGGGAACCAAAAGTCCCTTCTGTCCAGGCCTGCTTCTGGGGCTGAGAATCCATCACCTGGGAACCAAAACTCCAATTGCCATTAGACACAGACTCCAGAGGGCTGATGTCTTTCTTGGTAATCACCTAGTTTCCAGAAAGCAGCATAGAAGAGAAGTCTGACGCTTCATGAGGGCACAGTGCAGAGAGAAGCAAGTGCTGGAGAAGGCACTGGAGATGAGTAAAGGAATGGGACCACTTCTGGGACATGGAGGGGATGAATGACCACACAGGTGTGACTCCACCTGGGACTTGGGTCAGCACAGTCAGAACTAGGCCAGAGCCTCCAGGCAGTGTGAAAAGGGGATACAGTCAGTGGTGAGGCGGGACAGTTAGGGCTCAGCTTATGACCTAACTGAGACTCAGTCTGGATCTGTGGGTAGAGCCAAAAAGAGAATAAAGAACTTTTGCTCAGCAGCTTTGGACTTCAACTAAAGAGTTTGCCAAAACCCTGCTCACAGGCCCCAGCCATGTTTCAAGCTGTAACCACCTTGGAAGTCTATCCCACACACACCTGAGAACACCCATCTGTCGGCACCATTTGTAAAAGCACTTTAGAGTTACCAGGACACTTCACACGCATCACATGCTTGATATTTCTCTTACACTAAGACAAGACTTTTAATTTGAGACCTTAAGACAGGATGCTGGCAGGAGACTTGCAGTGATGACAAATTCACAGACCAAGAGCACCAATCACCGTTGGGCTCAGTGACAGGTGAAGTGTCCCAACACACGTGACGAATACATGACAGATCTGGGGTTAGGGTCTAGGTCTCTGTTCCTTTCTCCATGGCTCTGTAGTAGTCACCCCCTTTACCTTAACTCCAAAAATAGGTAATTTGATGGCTAGACACAGGAAAGAAAGCTCTCCCAGCCTTGACAACGCCAGGATCTTAATGCTCCTCCCCAAATGCCAGGTCACCTAAATGACAGTCATTTTCTTGAGTATCTGGAGCTTTGTATTTACAAGGCTATGGAGGAGATAGCAAACTGAGGGACCTGGGGACAGGTATGGATTAGAAGGCCGGTGGAGGCACAGGGACCTAGGGGAGAAGGGGTCACCGGGCAAAGG
Organism: Ondatra zibethicus; assembly: GCA_004026605.1. Lineage (NCBI taxonomy): Eukaryota > Metazoa > Chordata > Mammalia > Rodentia > Cricetidae > Ondatra > Ondatra zibethicus. The sequence continues at coordinate 165,851 of PVIU01000309.1, forward strand.
TAAAGCTCTGAAGGGCTGATGGTCATATGGGGTAGCAGAGGCTTCAAGTAGTTGCTAGGTCATCCTCAGAGTGGACCTCCCAGGGCACTGATATTGGGAAGGGAACTGTGGGGTCAAGGCCAAGGCCAGGGCAGGCACGGAGGTCCTCTGAGACTGTCTCTTTCCATGGACAAGCAGGCAGACTAGGAGGAAGTCCTCAAGGTTCAAGGAAGGAGCGAGGACATTTACTGAGTTGCTAGACTTTTGAAAGCACAGTTCCCTTGAATCCTTCCCCAAATCCTTCAGACCCCTGGTTAATAGCTCTCCTTTGCCAATGAAGAAACCAAGGCTCACAGGTTTGAAAAGCGAAACAGGTGTAAGAGGCAGAGTCAAGGCTCGAACCCAACTCTGAACCCTCTGTTTCCTGTTCATGAGGACTTCTACAAATTTCCAGCCTCTGGAAGGCTAGGGAACATCAGACAGACGTGAAACCTTCTGCTCACCAGAACAAACAACACAGCAACCAGCCTCACCAGCTCCACAGAGCTGGGAGTGAGATGGAAGCAGAGCTGACCTGTGGAGCTGTGTGTGGAGATGAGATAGGCAACTGGGGTCTTCAATTTAGGCTCTGCCCCTGCAGCCTGGAGCAAACCACTGCCCCTCGTTGGTTCCTGTTTCTTTATTAAAGGAGTTCAGAAGGGATTACCAGTTTAAGGGAGCTGTGGGCCTACATAACCTGCTTGAGGTTACATTGTTTTTGAAGAGGAAACTCCAGCATTATACTTCGGGGAAGCTACCTCCCAACATCGCTCTGCAAGTTGCCCTGCCTGCTCCCTGTCATTTAATACTCAGAACGGTTTTAGGAGTCTCACATTTTATAGATTAGAAAAGAGACAGCGAGGTTCCTTCTGCGTCTGACTCCCGCGTCTGATAGTATTCAGTGGGGCTAGGAAGATGAAAACCCTCATCTAGTTTACCATGTCCCGATGCCTTCCAGAGTCTCTCAGCTCCACATCACGGTGCCTTCCAGGCACTGCGAGGCAGGCTTTGGAATTAGAGTCCCGGCTATGGATGGTTCACGAGCTTCGGGTAACTTTCTCCTCTTTGCTCTGCTACGTTTACTCATCTGTTAAAAGTGACTGATGGCACCTCCCTGCAATATTGTGAGCATCCGGAAAGAAAAAGGACTAGAAAGGTCACCCTACTTTGTTCATCTTTCTGTCCAAGAGCTCTTCCACACAACAGTCTTAATCTCTTCATCACACACTCCTTTCCTGCGGCGACACCCCGGGCTACTGGCATAACAGTCCCTTTCCACAATGCGCAGTGCCTGCCCTGTGCAGGGCAGCAGCCCCCGCCTGCCTGGAGTTTTGCCAAGCCCTTGTCTTCCCCCAGACTCACCAGTCCACACTGGTCTCAGAGCCTTCCTGCTATGCAGGTGCTGTCTGAATTAATTCACGAACTAGGGCTCCCTACATCCCAGTGGTCCCCATCCCTCCCCTGCCTGCCCAGACTCTGCCTCGTTTCTACTTACGGGCTCGGGCTTGCGAGTCCAAGGGGAACCAGAGCATCACGAGTCCCAGCAAAGAAGAAAAGATTCTCACCCAGGGAATCATCCTTCCTTGCCCCAAGGTCAGACAACCCCGGGGTGAGCCGAGAGAAAGTAAGACTCTGAGAGGAACACAAGTAAGCCCCCAGGACCAAGTAGGACCACTGCCTAAGGAGTCGGAGAAGCAAAGATGAAGAGCCAAGGGCAGGAGAGGTCTCAGGTGGGGATGAGAGGACAGTAGGAAGGGGACAAGGAGAAAAGGGAGAGAGATGGAGAGATGGGAGATGAGGAGTTAGAGGAAGGTCCGGCAGGAGGGAAAAGCGGTGGCAGAAAGGGAGAAGGTGCTAGCTAGAGAACCGGGGTCTGCGGGGCGCGCGTGGCTCTCGGGGTTCGGTGCTCGGGTGGCGCTGGCTGGCGGCGGCGCTGCGGTGCAGACTCCGGCACCGGCCAGCGGCGCGATGGGACTGCAGGACCCTCGGCGGCGGCGCGGGGGAGGCTGAGAGAGGCCGCTGTGCACGCTTCGGGCGCCAGACGCCGTGCATTTGTACTTTGCCGCGGGAAGCCTGCAGCCCCGGGCCGGCCTAGCTCTGGCGCCTCCTCTGAGGCACCGCGAGCTCGTGGATTGGCCACCCGAGAAACAAGCCCATTTCCCCCCTCCCCTCTCGCGTAGGGCTCCGAACCTCCGCTCCAGGCGAGGCGCCGAGTGGAGACGAGGGGTCTGCGGAGGGGGAAGGGGCCACTCGCGCCCTGGGTTTTAACCCCTGTCTCCCCTGCAAGGGGACCCAGCACTTTTCAGATGGAAGTGGGTTGGGGTTCGAGTGGGGAAGAGTGCAGCACCAGTCTGGGAAAGCTCAGGATTGGGTGCTTGGTGGGGAGTACAGAAACACTTGCCTTTCTTAACACAGTTTGTGGTTTGGGGCATACCACCTGGGAGGGAGACTTTCTCCCTAGCACTAAAATGAAGGTTTCGGTGACTTTTAAGATCTTCGATATCGTCCTGCAAATGTTGCAAAGGATCAAATGAGATTAGGAGCATCAAAGCACTCTGAGTTGGGAGCAAAGCCATGCCATCACCATTTCAGGTACCTGGATTCTCCAGTCTCCAGGCGGTGGTCCTAAGTGCCATCCCCTGGTTGAAAGCCAGACCAACAAGACTTTCCTATGGAGTCACCCCTGCTGCCACCTACCCAGCAGCCCAGGGTGAACTCTGCCTGCACAGGTGAGGTCTCGCGTGTGTCAGTGATAGTCAGCTGCCAAAACCTTGTCTTTTCACCAGAACGTGAGCACGTTCACGCAGATCCAGAACCCCAGCAACCCAGACAGGCTGTGCTTCCAGACCTCATATTGAATGAGCTCCTGAACTAAGGGGATCCTAAGAAGAGAACCCGCTCTGTCCACACCAGAGCACCGAGGCTCTGCAGCGAACCGGCAGACTCAAGGTCCCGGCCCCATTCACACCTTGCTGGGGCACTGTGGGTAAACACAGCCTTCCTAACTTTGAACGTTGGCTTCCTAAGCTTCTACTTGAACTCTTAGCAGAGTCTTAGGGAGACCAGGAAACGGATAAGAAAAGAGAAGAGGTGGTGGGCCAAACCCCATTCTGGCAGAGAGTCTGATTTCCAGGTTCAGACAGTGACTGGCAGGAATAAGTCTGGGCTCCCTGTTCCCCTGTGTTGCCACCTCCTCACCCCAGTGAACAGTGGGAGGAACCAATGACCCAGGAGTCCCTTTCTCAGGGCTCTCAGAATAAAGACAAACACTGAGTTCCCCCAGTACTCCTCAGACTTGACTTCTCTCCATCAAAACCGGCCTTCTCTCCTTCCTCCAGGGTAGAGGGTTAAGTGTACCCCTTTCCTCTGTCTTTGGTAACGTGGGCTCTGCACCCATCTTAATGTCTTACACTACAAGAAGCTCAAAACCTTTACCAACCACTTGCATCCCAAAGGTGACTGTGCATTTTTCTCGCCTCTGTATCTTTGTGCACGTTTTCCTTCTGCTAAATCAGTTTCCTTTTGCTTCTCTATCTTGGTCCTTGAGCAAAGTAGACCAGCACTTTCTGAGTCTCATGTCTACTCCTGGCTTGTCAAGTTGCTTCAGCCCCCCAGTGACTAGGAAAATAAGCCTGCATCACACTGCTGGAAGTTTCTGTGACCTTGAGCTACTTGTTTCTTTTTGCCCCGCGTTTTTTGGCATGTTCACACTTGGGTACTGTATGCACACCTGTGTATACTGGTGCACATGCCTCTGCACTTGCATGTTATGACCAGACGAGGGCAGCTGTTGCCTCAACAGCTAATTCCAGGGATCCTTCTGTCATCACTGGGGTTACAAGCTTTAACAGCTACACACAGCTTTTCTGTGTGAGTCCTAGGGACTTGAACTCAGGGCCTTATGTTTGCCCAACAAGAACTCTTACTCACTAAGTCATGTCCCTAGCTCCCCATTTTAACTTACGATCTTCCTGCCTTTGCCTCTAAGTGCTGCAGCTATAGGGATCACTACCATGCTCAGCTGGAGATGGGACAGGGCTTCCTGCATGGTACGTAGGTAGGTAGGTAGGCGCTCTAACTTAGCAACACCACCTCTGGGGACTTCATTGAGTTCTCCCAGGCAAAAGTTTTTCTTTTTAATTTTTGTCTTGGTGCAGTCTGGAATCAAACCTGGGGCTTTCCAGGGCTTTGCTAGGCAAGGGCTCTAGTAAATTCTCAATCTTTGTGTGGAGTGTAAATATTTATTTGCATTTCATCCTGTACTGTGAGAAAGACCCCCTTTTCACTTCTGTAGCTATTTTGAGTACTACGCAAACCTTTGATACACAATGACACCGAATAAACATGGCTGGATGTATGAGCAAGAGCGTGGGTGACTTCAAAAGACATTACTCTCTTATCTGAACACATGAAGCACCCATTGGCCTCAGCCTTAATCACTAAGAAACACAAATGTTCAGTGCTAAGGTTCTTGCCAAGCGAGTGCAAGGCCTTTGGTTTTTTTGTTTTTTTTTTTAACCTCAGCACGCATTACTACAGTCTGCTTTAAAAGGCCTCCAGTCCTTAAAAACCATGATACTTTAATAGTCTTCAACCTCTTAACTCTAAACTCCCATGAGCATACTTCCCACATATTATGGTCTAAGTGGACATTTTTGTTCCAAAGGAGAAAAAAAAAAAAGAACAAGGCCAAAGCAAATGAGCAATCATAACAAAATATAATCAAGCCCAAGACGGAAAACAATAAACCTTGCAGCTCTGAGGACCACCATCTGGATTCTTCTGGGCTCCAGAGAGTTGGTAGCAAAGTCCCTTGAGGAATATTTAGGTTTTTTTTTTTAATGTCTCATGACCTTAATATGGTAATATACATTTACAACACTTAACAATTAATATGATCTCAATTGATGTTATATTACATGATAAACAGAAGAAAGAAAGCCATAGATACCGACAATATGCTTACAAATAATGCCTGACAGGTGGACAAAAACATTCATGTCAATTACAGTTCTCGTGTCTGTAACTGGTCACGTGGCTACTTTTCGCTCTGTACTTCTCCCACTCTTAGCGAGCGCTTTCGTGAGCCTTGCTTCTAACCTGGAGGGGTGAAATCATGCTTTCACTCAAAGGTCCTGCTGTCGTCGTGTCTGGACTGGACGGTTGTAGCTTCCAATTGGCCCGAATCTTCCCTGAAGGAGCTCTTGCACCACAGACGTACCCTTCCTTACCCCCATTATGAAGAAGCAGTCCAATTCTTCCCTGGTAGTCTGGATCAATCAGTCCTTCTAACACTGCTGTTCCTTTCTTAGCTGGCTCAAGAACACCAGGAGCCCCAAAGAGCCAAGTCCTCACTCCAGTTCAGTGAAATGTTTGGTGGGCCTCCTGGTAAAGCATTCCTCCATCTAAAACCAAACCTTCCAGGCTTGCAGAGCATGAGGTCTCAGGAACGGGAAGCAAACAGCTTCCTAACAGGCTAGTAGGGGTGATTGTGAGTGGAAACACCGCCATTTCTTCCCCCTTGATTCCTGGACCTGTGAATCCCAGCTACAGCAGAAACAGTACTATATATTGGACACTGATTCAAAGCATATACAGACATCTGGAAAGCCCTGCCCAAGCCAGGTTATTGCCACCCAATGGACACTTTAACTGTATCTTTATTTTATAATATTTTAATGATTATTATTATTTTACATGTATGGGTGTTTTGCATGTATGTATGTCTGTGTACCATATGTACAAACATATGGTGCCCAGGGAGGCCAGAAGAGGGTTGGCCTCTTACAGACAATTGTGAACCATATTTTGGGTCTTCTGATAAAACAGCCATTGCTCTGAAGTGCTAGGTCATTGCTACAGCTCCTAGCTACATCTTTAAAAGGCCATTTCACCACTGTATCATGGTAGCTCCAGCAGGATAGTGGAGGACATGGTAAGGCCAGTGAATTCCATGAGCCTATAGCTGCACTTCCTTAGTCGTGAAGTGGATTCCCTGGTCAGGAGCAATGCTGTGTAGGATACCATGATAATGGATAAAGCTCGCTATAAGTCCACAAGTGGTAGTTTTGACAGACGCTTTACATGTTGGCAAGGGAAACCCATAACCAGAAGAAGTTATCTATTCCAGTAAGGTCAAAGTACTATCCCTTCCACAATGGAAGTGGTCCAGTGCAGTCCATCTGCTGCCAGGTTGCTGGCTGGTCCCTCCAAAGAATCATGCCAAAGCAGAGGCTCTGTATTGTTCTCAGAAGCTGGCACTCAGAAGCAACCATAGTCAAGTCAGCCTTAGCAAGTGAAAGGCCATGATGTTAAGTCCATGCATAACTCCATCCCTGCCACCACGGCTATTTGTTCATGGGCCCATTGGGCAATGACAGGAATGGCTAGAAAAGGAAACAATGTCCATGGAATGGGTCGTTTGATCCACTTGACTACTAAACTCTCTCTTCTGAAGTCATCTTTTGATTAGCATTTACACAGGACACCATTGTCTTCACATCCTACTACCATTTAGAGGGATCTATCCATTTACTTCTTCCCCAAATGTCTTTCTCACTAATTTCTCAATCATGCTCCTTCTAAATCCCTGACTATCTAGCCAATCCATTGGCTACAGCCCATTGATCAGTGAAAAAGCACATATATGTCCATTTCTCTGTCTAAGCAAAAACACCGATCTGTTTGTTCACTGCCAAGTTCTGCCCACTGTGCAAACTGTCACCAGTGTCCTTTATGGTTGTTCTGGAAAGGGTCTGTGATGCAGCAGCTGTGCACTTCAGGGTGATGCCTGCATGGCATGCAGAAGCACCAGTAGCTAGGTGTAGTAGTGGCGCACACCTTTATCCCAGCACTTGGCAGGCAGAGGTAGGTAGATCTCTGAGCTCAAGGTCAACATGGTCTACAGAGTGAGTTCCAGGACAGTCAGAGCTGCATCATGAGACCCTGTCTGGGGGAAAGAAAGAACAGCCAGTAAGCCAGGGTATAGTTTTTTCTTCAGTTAACTGATCATAGGGCAGATCCCACAGGGCCATAGTGGATGGTTGGGGACGGACAATGTTGTAATAGGCATAGGAACCATAGGCATTCGGGAAACTTCATGTAACTGGCCTGTGCCCTCTGAAACCTCACAAGACACATTTCCATTTGTCTGTGATGCCCTCAGCATGATCTTCCAGTTTCCCACAGTAGCTCGTTAAACTGCGAGCCCTCAATGACGTCTTCAGCCCAAAGCTCCAAGACCCTGCCACAATCCTCCCCAAAACATTATAGTCAGTTCCATCACAGCAACACTCTGCTTATGAGATGTTGCTAAAATTCCTTCCCAGGGATAGAGATGGTCTCATTCCCCTCTCCAAGGTCCCAATGATAAACCAAGGTACGATTCCACAAAAGTTCACCCAGGGAAGCCAATGAGTTTCTTAGGTTTATTTACAGAGCAATGGTGAGGGGTTAGGGGCAGGAACACAGGTGACCTTAAAGCAGCCATATTGGAAAGTCAGTACCCAGCAGGGATGATGACTTCCCTGTGGCTGCATAGATGGAACCCCCTCCTCATCCTTTCCCTTCTATAGCCCTCCACTACTCACGCTGAAATATGGACTACATTGATTTGGTGCAGATATTGCATAACAAGCACAGCTGTTGAGAGTTCGTGCAGCAGCTGCCTGTCAGAAGACAATTTTGCAGGTGTCCTCCCTGACCTCTGGCGTTTACAATCTATTTCCTGAGCCTCGGGAGGAGGGTCTGTGATGGAGATGTCCCATTTGAGGATAAGCAATCACTTCTGTGCAATTCGAACGCTTGTACTTCTCTGTCCACTGCAAGAAGCTTCTCTGGAAAGGGGGTAGTTGGACTAATATATGGGTATAAGGATAAGTAATTAAAAGGAAGTTTACAGTGCTCTGGTTTAGCAAAATTATAGTAACAGGCTCTACGGCACCTCAAGCCACAGGTTCTTGGCCAGGTATATATAGTGTTAGGTATGAATTTCCCCGTGTTGAGTGGACCCTTAAATCCAGGCAGACATCTGTAGGTCACCCCTCAAGACACTCTGGCCACTATCACTTTCTTCTTTTATTATTTTATTTAATTAACATTTTAAGTTTATTTTACATACTGACCACAATTTTCCCTCCTTCCTCTCCTCCTGTCCCACCCCCACTGGCTAGCATCTACCCCCTCTCTATTCCTCTCCCCCTCCATCTCCATTCAGAAAGGGGCAGAACATGGCACATCAAGTTGAGGCAAGACCTAGCTCCTCCCCCTGCATCAAGGCTGGGCAAGGTACTCCAGCATGGGGAACAGGTTCCCAAAAGATGGGTCCCATGCAGGCTCCCTAACTGTTGGTCCAGAGTCCATGAGGTCCCTCAAGCTCAGGTCAACTGTCTCTGGGTTCTCCCATCATGACCTTGACCCCCAGCTCATACAATCCCTCCTCCCTTTCTTCAGCAGGACCCTGGAGCCAGGCCCAGTGATTGGCTGTGGATCTCTGCATATGCTTCTGTCAGTGATTAGATAGAGGTTCTCTGATGGCAATTAAGGTAGTCATCAATCTGATCACAGGAGATGGCCAGTTCAGGCACCCTCTCCATTATTGCTGGGAGTCTTAGCTGGGATCATCCTTGTGGATTCCTGGGAGTTTCCCCAGGACTAGGTTTCTCCCTAACCCCGGAATGCCCCCTCACATCAAACGTCTCTTCTTTCTTTCATTACTGCCCCTCTGTCCCACCCCCAACCCACGTCCAGTGCCCAGCCTACCCAACCTGGTTCCCATCCCTCCCCACCCTTGCCCCCAGTTTACCCAGGAGATCTCTTCTATTTCCCCTAACCAGAAAATCCATACAGCCCTCCTTGGGCCCTCTTTGTTTTCTAGCCTCTCTGGGCTATGGATTATAGGTTGGTTACCCTATACTTTACTCCTAATATCTACTTATGAGCAAGTACATGCCATGTTTGTCTTCTGAGTCTGGGTTACTTCACTCAGAATGATTTTTTTCTAGTTCAATCCATTTGCCTGCATGTTTCATGAGGTCAGTTTTTACAGTTGAGTGATACTCCATTGTGTAAATATACCACATCGTCCTTACCCATTCTTCAGTTGAGGGGCACCTAGGTAGTTTTCAGGTTCTGGTTATTATGAATAATGCTGCTATGACCATAATTGAGCAAGTGTTCTTGTAGTATGATTGAGTCTTCTTTGAGTATATGCCCAAGATTGGTATAACTGGGTCTTGAGGTAGATTAATTCCCATTTCTCTGAGAAACCACCACATTGGTTTCCAAAGTGGTTGTACAAGTTTGCACTCCCACCAGCAGTGGAGGAGTGTTCCCCTCACTCCACATCACTCCACATAAGCTGTCATCAGTGTTTTTGATCTTAACCATTCTGACAAGGGTAAGATGATATCTCAGTCATTTTGATTTGCATTTCCCTGATGACTAAGGATATGAAATAATTCTTTAAGTGTGTTTGGACCATTTGAGATTCTTCTGTCGAGAATTCTATGTTTAGATCTGTACCCCATTTTTAAATTGGATTATTTGGTTTTTTGATATTTGTAGGCTGGCACAAATGACCTCAGATATAGTTGTCAGCTCAGAGGAGGTAATACTGCCTTATCATTCTCTATTTTTTTTCTTTCTTGAAATAGGGTTTCTCATTCAGTCTGGAAGCCAGGCTTGCAGCAAGACCAGGTGATACTCTTTTCCCGCCTGCCACAGTGCTGGTTGTGACGGGTATATGCAACCATACACAGCTTTTTAGAATTTAAAAAGAAAACTTTAATATTTTATGTGTTTTGTCTGCATGTGTGTCTGTGCATCTGGTGTATGCCATGCTCTCAGGGGACAGAAGAGGGCATTGGCTCCTCAGAACTAGAGTTACAGATAGTTGTGAGCTCACTATGTGGGTGCTAGGAACTAAACCCATGTATGTCCTCTGCAAGAACAAGCAGTTAAGTGTTCTTAACCACTGAGCCATCTCTCTAGGTCCCACATCCAGGTTTTAATGTAGGTGTTGGGAATTCAAACTCATGTCTTCATGACTGCACAGCGAGTGCTTTTACCCACAAAACCATCTATCCAGTTCATCATGATCTTAAACTTCCAACCCCTCAGTGCAAGGATTGCAGTGATTCAAGACTTTTGGAAATTGGACACAGGGTCTTCTGCATGTTAGATAGTACTCTAACCCCTGAGCAACATTTCTATCCCTCTTCTTATTTATCTATTTATTGATGTCTTCCATGATTCTCTCAGGAAAAGTGTTGGTCTTTTTTTTTTATCCTACTTATATTTTGTGGTGCTGTGAATCAAACCTCGGGCCTGGTGCATGCTAGGTAAGGACTCTAAAAAATTTCCTATCTTTGTGAGGGGTGTAAATATTTGTATATTTTCCTTGTCCTGTGAGGAATATCCCTACTTCTCTCTTCTAGCACTTACGTGGCTGACTGAATGAGCAAGGACAGTACCATTCTACATTATTCCTTCGTCTAGTGCCTGAAGCACCTGTTGGCCTGAGTCCTCATCACTAAGAAACATGAGTGTCCTAGGACATTGTCCAGGTGTGTGCAAAACCTTGGGTTTGACCTCACTACAAAGTCAGAAAAAAAAAAACCCAAGAAAAATAAGCGTGTGAAGAAAATTCAGGTGCTTCAGCAGGAGGAACCCTGAAGATAGTTGTCCCTAAATCATTTAACATCATACTCTAAAAGAAGATGTGAAATGTGTTGCACAAAGTTCTAATTGGTCTTTTTTTTTTAACAAAGTATCACCACACAGGACTTCTTAAGGTGTATTTATTTAGTTTGTATACAGTGTTCTGCCTACAGGCCAGAAGAGAGCACCAGATCTTATCACAAATGGTTGTGAGCCACCATGTGATTGCTGGGAATTGAATTCAGAACCTCTGGAAGAACAGCCAGTGTTCTTAACTGCTGAGCCGTCTCTCCAGCCATCCAATTGGTCTTAATAATAAAAACATGGAGCCAAGTACTGGGGCAAATGCTGAAAATCTGAGAGAGAAAGGAGCAAGCCATAGCCAACTCTCACTTTGCTAACTCCTCAGCTGAAAAAGGGGCTGAACCCTGTCTCCTCCCACCTTATCTTACTCTCTCTGCTCAGCCGTAATACTTTCTTCTGTCTGTACAGATCTCCATACCTCTATGGTTAGCTACTGGTTAGCTCTATCCTCTGTTCTTCAGGCAAATTTTGTATGTTAGAGTACAAATAAGATAGCACCACATTTCCCCATTTTTGTCTTTAAAAGAAGAATTTTAAAAAATTCTAAAAAATTTAAAAAAAGGTTATAATTTAAGAAAAACTATATACAATAAGAACAAAAACTATATACAATATATACAGGCAATAAATACACCAACAAGGTCTAGTCCATTAGCAATTGACAAATCCAGAGAAAATAATCCATATCTGTCCTATCCTGGTGAGTCCAAATGGTTGTACCTAATTCACTTTCTATTCTAACTTACATTACCCAAACTATCTTTTAATGTCCCTCAATCTTATATACTTTATATATAGAAATTTAGTGAATTTCTTTTCTGAATCTGGTAACAAGAAAAACTATAACTATAAAGTCTTCAGCTCCATCAGAGACCTAAGAAGGAAATAATAATAACCGAGTAAGCAGGAAGTGGACGCAAGCAACTTGCAAAAAATGTGAGATATGACAGAAACAGCTGGCTGCCTGGACAGTCACCCAAGTTTCCTCTATAATGTTGGGGCGCCCGTCTTCGGCCTACAGGGCTAGCATATCTGACAGACTTTTCTGTGAAGCGGGTTATTCTGAAGGGCTGTCCCTCCTTGTCTTGGCAGAGTTTGGTACTCCCTTCCTTTGTGTCCTGCTTGTCCCATTAGGACAACGTTCTGTAAGCCGTCGATGCAAGGGCACTTTCTTGCCATTGGCCTACTTTTACCACAGAGAAAGTAAACTCCATATGGACGTTCTTTGATGCCCATCATCTTCTCTGAAGTAGATTGGTGCTGCCAGTAGCAGACATGTCTCACTGTCATAAAAAGAAAAAGAAAAGAACCTTTGTTATTAAAGCATCTCAAATGTTCTGTAGATCTCGGACGTGTTTGAAGATGATCTATCTATCTAAAATATATCTGTTTGACCTTGAAAACATACCTAATATGACTACAAGTTTGATTGCAATTACTATTAACTTGTGTTTCTTTATATCCTAATTAGTTGGTTATAGTAACTTTCAAGGACAAAAAAAATGGTATTACATTGTTAAACGAGCTGTATAGGTACAATACCTTGAACAAGATTAGAAATGTATGTATAGAATGTTTTAACAAAAATAATCTTAAATTTGTATCAATATACAAAGATCCATATCAATGTAAAATATTTAAAACAAGTAGTTGCTTTTTTTGGTTTAAAAGTAGGTTCAATAATCTACCTTTTTATCCTATTTCTATATCCCCCCTTTTCCTTTTCAGGGTAGACTCAATAATCTACCCTTAGATCTATCTATCTATCTATCTATCTATCTATCTATCTATCTATCTATCTATCTATCCTTTTTTTCTTTTTAGAATGAGATTCCTGAATCTGTTCTCCTTTGTTCAGCTTTTTTTCCTGACCATTACCAATAACAACTTGAAGCCAACTTCCCTAAACAATAACAAACATCCATAACCCAATGAAAGACCAAAAACCAAAACCACCTATCCCACCTTTTGGGAATGTGAGCATCATAATATTAAATTTACTTCCTGCTGTCTGGGGGCAACAGCATCATCAGGGGATCCTGAAAAGAATAATGTGGGTTAATTGTCAAGTCCTGGGAGAGGTAGCTTTATCATTTGTTATTCAGTCGCTGTGTAATGGGAAAGTGAAGGGCTTGTCTCAAGTCCTGGCTAGAGTAGTCTGTGAGGCTAGATTATCTTAGTTAGCCACCTTGAAATTGTCCTGAGCAGTTTGTAGTCCAAAGCCAATCTTTAG
>PVIU01000309.1:178944-360406 GCA_004026605.1 Ondatra zibethicus
TTTTTTTTTTTTTTTTTTTTTTTTTTTTTTTTTTTTTTTTTTTTTTTTTTTTTTTTTTTTTTTTTTTTTTTTTTTTTTTTTTTTTTTTTTTTTTTTTTTTTTTTTTTTTTTTTTTTTTTTTTTTTTTTTTTTTTTTTTTTTTTTTTTTTTTTTTTTTTTTTTTTTTTTTTTTTTTTTTTTTTTTTTTTTTTTTTTGCTTAGTGGTGTTATCATAGTCCTGGTGCAATTGTCTTTGTGAGGTCCCATCCTTCTATTGGAGACTTCAAAGTTCACTGTTAGGCATGGTCTTGGTTCATTCCAGAAAACTTAAACTTATAAATGTCATATGCATTAGATCTCAAAGAGGTTAAAGGATCAATATTTGTCATGTACATCCAGAGTACAAAAACATAACGCATGTCCTTGTTTTTATTCTGAGGTCAACACATCTTTAAAGTATACAAGCTGATTTATCTGTATTTTTTTTATTATCCAATGTCTCTCTGCAGGTGTTGTTCCTTTCTCATTAGCATTTAGAAAATTCAAAGTTAATAAAACATTATGCAATTTATTTCTGCCTTTATTACCCCTTTCTGTTTATTTAGCATATTCTTTAGAGTTTGATTTGATCTATCTATAATTGCCTGCCCTGTAGGATTGTGTGGTATACCTGTAATATGGTTTATATTGTAAGAAGCAAAAAATTGTTTCATTTTACTAGAGGCATATGCTGGAGCATTATCAGTTTTAATTTGTACAGGTATACCCATGATGGTCATAACTTCTAGCAAATGTTTGATTACCGAATCAACCTTTTCCAAACTCAAAGCAATTGCCCATTGAAAACCTGAATAGGTATCAATGGTGTGATGTACGTAGTTTAGTTTTCCAAATTCTACAAAATGGAACACATCCATCTGCCAGATTTCATTCCTTTGAGTACCCTTTGGGTTACTTCCTGCAGGTAGTAGTGTTTGGTTGTATAAAGAAAGAGTAGGACATTTTCTTACAACTCCCTTGGCTTGTTGCCACATGATGGGAAAGTCTTTTTAAAAACCTTTGCTATTGATATGATGTTTTTAATTAAATTCTGAGGACTCTAGCACATTTCCTACCAATAGTTGATCAATTTCTTCATTACCTTGTTCTAGAGCGGCTGGTAAACCTGTATGGGGTCAGATGTATGTTAAATATATGGGATGACTCCTATTCCTGATTATTTCCACTAATGGAATAAATAATAAGTCAATTCTGAATCATCTGGTATAAATCCAGCAGTTTCAATATGCAAAACAACTCTCTGATAATACCTTCTAATATTTTTCCAAGAAACATACATTACTTTATGGTTTGTTTCTATGATTGGGGAAATATTAATTTGAGTATTCCATTGCTGTAACAAATCATGTCCTCATAAGTTCACTGCTATGTTAGCCACATATGGTTTTAATTTTCCTCTCTGACTTTCTGGCCTTAAACATTTGACCCATCTTGCACTCTATTTTATCTGAGATTAAGTTCCAACCCCTAAAAACTGAACATTTACCTCCTGAAGAGACCAATTTGGATGCCAAGATTCTGGTGCAATTATTGTTACATCTGTGACTGTATCTACCAGACCTTCAATGACAACATCATTTATTCGTATTTTTAATTTTGTTATTTGTCCATTTATAGACATTTGCCAAAATACCTTCTTTACGGTTTCTCCTGAATATTTTGTTTTCTCTTTTATAGTTTTTCTAGCATTCAGAACAGTGTGGTTTCTTACAATAGGTATTAGGTTCTTTATTGCTCTGGGAAGGGCTTTCCTCCATGGTTACAGGAAATGACTGAACTGAATTTGCTATAAGGGCCTACAAGAGGCTCCTCAAGGCATTTCCCAAAGGCAAATGGTTACCTTGACTATCCCTTGTTGATCTACATTTGTTAGCCCAAACCTGCCTTCACAACATCTTCTGTAGAATCCAGAAGGGAGGGGCATTCTATTTGAGTTATGCATAGAAAAAAACATTGTTTCCAGGAATGCCCTGTTTACAGTCCCCTTTTAGGTGACTCTTTGCCACAGTTGAAACAGTTGACATTTTGATTTTTCTTCAAACCTCTGGATTAGCTCTCCTTCCCCAGCATCATCATGGTCATGATATTCAACATTGATTGTATCTCAGATCCATTCCTCCAAGGGTGTTGATTTTGCCTTTATTGACCTAATTACCCTTTCCATTGTGCATTAACATTTTCAAGAGCCAGAGATTCAATTAGTATTTGTCTAACTTCTGACTTTGGTAACTTTCTATTTACCACTGAAGTCAATCTTTGTAAGAAATTCCGGAAGGTTTCCTTTGGGCTCTGTATAACTTGAGTAAATGTCTCAATTTTCTTTCCTACTTCTCCAGTTCTGTCCCAAGCATCCAAAGCTGCAGAAATCCAGGACGTGGTCATCATATAGGGATTGCCTTTGTACATCAGCATACTCTCCCTCTTCAAGAAGTTGGTCTTGGGAGATTTCCATAATTCAAGCTCTATTTCATTGTTCAATGACCTTTCCTCCAGGGCCTCCACTGTAATTGAGGACCAGGCTCCAAAACTGCTGTAACAAAGTTTCTCAAGTCATAAGGGATGAATCTATTAAAAGTTGACCATGAGTTTAACATTTGCTTCACAAAAGGTGAATGTATACTACATGAGATCATTGCTTCCTTGAATCTCCTTAAATATTACATTTCTACAGGAGTCCATTTTACTCTTGCATAGTCTTGGGGATATCTATCATTTAGCAGTTGTTCATGTGAGGTGACTGGATAAATTAAAGTTGGTTGTCTGAAAACCTTAGGCGCTTTCTCTCTAACGTTATAATACAATGCTGAAATTGGTTCTCCATTAAATTCCTCTCTCTGGATCTGAATATCTCTATGATCTGTTCTAATAAGTTTTTCTAAGGCCCGTATCTTGGCACTCATACCAACCAACTTTTAAAGAGATAAACCAAGAATTATCATACCAACAATAAAGATGATTAAAATGATAATTAACATTATGTCAATCCTGGTTAAACTGATTATCCCTTCATTTAACTGCTCCAATTTTAGACCGTACATTGTGTAATCATAAAGAGACCTAACTTCCTCCATCGTAATAGTGTTTCCTATTTTTTAACGTGAGAAAGAAACTTTTTTTTAAATTCCCACCTTTAAGAATTCTCAATTGTCTCGACGAGTCTGCTGAGGATGTCGGTGAAATGTGAGGCACAGCACCACTGAGCGGAGAACACAGGTAGAGAACAGCCTGGCTGAGGTCAGCTACTAGAGCGTAGCCGTGAGCTGAGAGCGTAGCCGTGAGCTGAGAGTGTGTGGTGGTTGTAACAACAGCAGAAGCCTGAGTGGGTTTCTAGTGGGGCAGCAGCTCAAGGAGGGGCTTCAGGGGAGAGGGAGCCAGCTATCTGAGATGCAGGGAAACTCCCAGGAATCCACAAGGATGACCCCAGCTAATACTCCTAGCAGTAGGGGATACGTAGCCTGAATTGGGCATCTTCTGTGATCAGATTAGTGTCATCAGAGAGCCTTCATTCAGTGATGGAAACAGATGCAAAGAGCCACAGTCAAGCACTGGGCCATCCTGTCAAAGAGAGGGAGCAAGGGTCCTATGAAATAGGGGAATCAAGGTCATCACAAGGATACCCACAGAGACAACTAACCTGAACTCATAGGAGCTCACAGACTCTGGACTGACGAAGGCCCTGTACATAAGTGTGACAGTTTGTAGTTTGGTCTATCTGGGGGACTCCAAGCACTGGGATTAGGGTCCGTCCCTAATTCCTGAGCTGGCCTTTTGTAACCTATTTCTCATACTGGGTTGCCTCACCCAGCTTAATACAAAGGGAGGAGCTTAGTCAAATTGACATGCCATGCTTTGCTGACACCTATGGGAGACCTGACCTTTCTGAACAGAAAGGAGGATGGGGTGGGGACAGAGGGGAGACAGGGGAGGGGGACAGGAGGAGAGGAGGGAGAGGAAATTACAGTCAAGATGTAAAATAAATGAGAAAATTTAATTAGGACAAACAACAAACAAAAAACCAGATATGGCAGCAAGCGTGTGTAACTCCATCTCTGAGGAGGCAGACGCGATGGACCCGTGGCCAGCCAGCTTAGCCCGTGAGTAAGCTACATTTCAGCAAGAGACTCT
The DNA here is from genome assembly GCA_004026605.1 of Ondatra zibethicus. NCBI lineage: Eukaryota > Metazoa > Chordata > Mammalia > Rodentia > Cricetidae > Ondatra > Ondatra zibethicus. Next base: position 183,109 of record PVIU01000309.1, read on the forward strand.
GTTTCGAAAAGTAAGTGAAGAACAATTAATAAAACCACTCAGAGTTGGCCTCTAACTTCTGTGCACACACACACATACTCAACCAATTCAGGCTCTCAATGTGGCTTCGTAGAACAAGCAATTGAGCATAGCAGCACAGTAAGGCACGGTCACCGAGTATTTCCCACGCACAACTACAACAGGCGTTGATAACCTCGCGCCCATTGATGAAAAATTAGAAAGTGGTGTGTTTAAGTATTGTCATCCCTGTTCTATTTTAATTTCTTTTATTATTTTGACTTTTAATCATTTGTTTGCTCTTTAGAGACAGGGACCCTTATTGCCCACGTTGGCCTTAAACTCCTGTGAAGCCAAGGATGGTCCTGAGCGCCTCATCTTCCCGAGTGCTGGAATTATGGGAGTGTGCCACCAACCCTTTGTAGTTATGGAAAGCTGATGATAGCACCCAGGGCTCCATGCACCTTTACCCAGCATTCTACCGCGTGAGCCACATCCCTGGTCCTTACTATCTCTGTTTTAAATACAGCTTATTTAATTGTAATCTTATGCAAAATTTTTGGTAATAACTATTTAATGATAAGTTACAAATATCTAGAAATGTAACCCTTGGTCTAGTACAGTCAGTTCTTTAGCATCTACAGTTTCAACCAACTCAGGCGTAAGAGATCCAGAAAGGAGGTATACTGAGCATGCCCAGGCTCTCTGTGTCTTGCCATCATTCCTAAACACTAACAAGTAGCATTCTTTACAAGCGTTTACACTGTCGTAGTGAAAGCAGTCTAGAGGTGAGTAAGTGCACACATGCAGGATGTGTGTTGATTCCTTACAAACACATTTTATACAAGGGACTTGAGTGTCCACAGATTTTGATATCCAGGCAGGTCCTGGACCCAATCTTGCATGGATAGTGAGGGACACCTGTTCACTTCATTACTTGATTATTTTCTTTAAAAGGATGAATTTAGTCGGGTGGTGGTGGCGCACGCCTTTAATCCCAGCACTTGGGAGGCAGAGGCAGGTGGATCTCTGTGAGTTCGAGGTCGGCCTGGTCTACAGAATAAGTGCTAGGACAGGCTCCAAAGCTACACAGAGAAGCCCTGTCTCAAAAGACTAAAATAAAAAAGGACAAACTCTTCATTTTGACTCTTCAAAGTTAGAAACAATTCATAATTCATAAATGGTGGAAGAGGGGCTTATTTAAAGGGGTTCTCAGCGTTGGAGTGAGGAGAACTCCATTCACTTGTCACTATTCCCCGGCCCAGTTACTGGAGTATGTAACAAATGTTTATTTTAGAGCCATTATTAAGACAGACGTGGTGGTACGTGGCAGTCGTCCCAGGGACAGGGGAAGTTGAGGCAGGAGGATCACAAGTTTGAAACTAGTTTGGTTACACAGTGAGGCCACGATTTTAGGATATATTCATCTGAATCTCTAGATAGTGTGCTCGTTCACCTAAATGAATGTTTGCAGAATGGATGGATGGATCTTTAATACATTAAATTGTTATTAATGCATCGTAAGTGCTCAAGTTTTGTGAACGAATGAGCGCACGGATCTTCTTAAAGCAAAACACATGGTATTTACTTGTATGAGTTTTATTTGTCTATGTAAATATCACTCAGTCTTTCTTCCCCTGTGGTGGGCTCTTGGTGCAGGAGAATTGTCTGTATTCTGTCAATCATGTTTTAAATAAACGCTGATTGGCCAGGCAGGAAGTATAGGTGGGGCAACCAGACAGGAAGTAAAGGTGGGGCAAGAAGAACAGGAGAATTCTGGGAAGAAGGAAGCCCTTTCCCCAGTCCTGCCCACACCACCTAAGAAAAGATGTGACCTGCCCTGCTGAAAAAGGTACTGAGCCATGTGGCTGACATAGATAAGAATAATGGGCTATATAAGTTATAAAAGCTAATAAGAAGCCTGATCTAATGGGCCAATCAGTTTATAATTAATGCAGACTCTCTATGTGATTTTTCTTTGGTGCTAAACGGCTGCGGGAACTGGGCAGGACAGAAACCCCCAACAAAGCAGCCCCTCCTGCTACAGGCCCTCTGTTACCAGGACAGTCCGTACACAGTGTGGTAGAGGATGTGGGACTGGAGAAGTGGCTAAGCTGAGTTCAGTTCCCAGTGTCCCTTTGTCGGGTGTCTTGCGACTGCCTGTAACTCCAGGTTCAGATGCCTGGACCCCTTCGGCCTCTTCAGGCAACTGCATTCACACACACACACACACACACACACACACACACACACACACACACACACAAAAAAAAAAAAAAAACCAGGAGGGACCAGAGATGTGGAGTGCTTACCTAGTATGTACAAAGCCCTGGTTTTGATCCCCAGAACTGCATAAATCATGTATTGTGACACATGTGTTGTAATGCCATCGTTGAAAGAGATAGAAGGATCACAAGTTCAGGTTTATCCTTGGCTATGTTGAGAGTTCAAAGTCAGCCTGGGCTATATTAACCACAAAACACCACCCAGCAAAAAAGAGCCCTCATAAGGGAAACTGAACGGGGACAATATCTACAATGGGTTTTATGGAATGAAATCACCCTTCGTAGGGACCCTAAGATCTGTTACCCTGGAGGCCTCCTGGGCTATTGGCAATCTTACCAACCTTGCACTTGGGGAATGGACCTTTGGCTCTAGACTCCTCCACACTCAGAGACTTTAAGAAAGCAGTTTGTCACAGGCTTCTGTCAATGGGTCTGTCAATAGGTAGGGTGCCAGAGGGTGGTGCTATGTAATGAGTCATTAAAACAGATGGGTCTGGTGCTACCCCGGATCATAAGTTATTTCTCTCAACCAGACCCCAACATAAACTCTCTCTGGACCAGTGTGGAGGCACGGGAATAAAGACACAACTCACATGGCTTTATCGGGAGGGAGATTCTCAGTGGTCCCTCATGAAGTCCTGAGTTCACATCCTGAAAAATTCCTCTTGTTTATTCTCCAAACAGCTTTTATACCAAAACATAAACTGAGTGAGAAATACACCAGCATTCTGTCTCCTAGGTAACCAGGTGAATGGCGTTTTGTCACGTCCACATCTACCTGTCTGCTCTGTATGCTAGTTGTCACGTAGGCTTGAATCAGCATCTCTATCAGGAATCCTCCAAATTACAAAGAAAAAAGCAACATCCTGACCTTTTGTTAGGGCAGTGACAGCCTGTCTGCAGGGCTACGTGACCACCTCAGGTGGGGCCTCTGGCTTCAGAGCCTGGCTGCCACACCATATAGAAATATGGGCCTACAGTGGCCTACACTGTGTCCCTCTGAGCATGGGGCTATTAGAGTTGTCATCATCTGTAAAGGTAATTCGGAAAAGTCTCAATGTTCTTCTTGGTTAAGAGTCTTTTTTGCAGGCTGGAGAGGTGGCTCAGCGGTTAAGAGCACTGGTTGCTCTTCCAAGGGACCTGGGTTCAATTCTTAGCACCCACGTGGTAGTTCAGAACTGCCTGTTACTCCAGTTCCAGGGGATCTGACACCTTCACCCTAATGCACATAAGATAAATTTAAACAAATTATATATATGTATATATATAACAGTTCTCATTGTTTTTATGATCCAGTCTGGCCTCTTGGTGACTGCTTGAAAGCCCCTTCTGAGCTGCCTCTGCCTGTCTGTTAACTTTCTCTCTCCCTTGTCAGGGAGGCACCTGGCCTTTCTCTGTCCTTTGGACACACCACATTCTCAGCCTTTCAACACCTTTGTGTCTTTCCTGGGTGGAATTATTTCCCTCAGGCTTTCCCCAGAGCAGACCTGACGTGTGCTCAATTGTCATGTCTTCTACGGTCTTCTAAGTCCAACCCTATCGAGCAGTGTCTGCCCTCCGTTTTCGACCAGACTGTCTTTTTAAATTTTCTCATTACTTTTTTTTTTTCTTGTTGCGACAGGGTCTTGTGTATCTCAGGCTGCCCTCAAACTTGCTAGATGATAGAGGATGACTTTGAACTTCTGTTCCTCCTTCCTCTGTCTCATGCACTCAGGAATGGTGACTGGATCGCCACAGGGCAGTTCCATGATGCTTGGAGAAAACCTCCAAATCACATATGGCACAGGCGGTCTGCAAAACAGCATTGTAGGTGCTGGAGCTGTTCATTGTTGGTCAAAACATGATCCCCAGCCTCATGTTCTTATGACTTAATTGAGAAACTAGTCTTTTTGTAAACACAAAAACCATGAAAGCCCAGCGTCAGGCAGGCATAATGGTATGTATCTTTAATCCCAGCAGTCAGAAGGCAGAGGCCAGCGGCTCTATGTGAGTTCCAGGCCAGCTATAGCTATACGGAGAGACCCTACCTTACAGGATATGCTTAGCGCGGCAGGGCATGGGTAGACCCGGAGTAGTCAAAAGCTCTGGTTTCTAGTTCAAATGACTCACTACACTGATTTGTCAAAGTAGTTCCCCTCCTTAAGCCTCAGTTTTCTTCTCTATTTTAACAAAGGGGTTTGATTAGAAGCCTCTGACGATTTCCAAAGCCGGCAGGGCTCTGTGACTGCCTCCCTAGAGATTATGTGGAAGAGCCTGTGCAGTATCTGTTCGCCCCCTGGTGGTCACATGGTGACATCACAGTCCTGGGAGGGCAGAGCTGAGACTAGCCACCAAATAGTGAACAAAGAACGGTCCTCCATGACCATTCTAGCGTAGACAAACCAAATTCATCACTGGTCTCTGTTCTCGGCCTTTAGCTGAACCCGTCTTGCATCAGTTTCTCCCCAAAACAGGAGACAATTTCTCAGGCAAATTCATCCTTCAGTATTACTATCCATGCATTCATTTATGATAAAAAATGGTTTCCCTGCCTCTCACACTTGTGCTGAACAGGGCCATGGCCACTTTTTTCCCCCGGGCCTTGGTCTAGGCAAAGTGAAGCTAGTCAGAAGTCTTTGTTGAGGTTTTTGGAGGCAGGCTCAGGGAGCCAACAGGTGAACTGAGCTATGATGTGCAGATAGTAGCAGAGAAAGGCAGGTCTCTAAAAGTCTTATGTCTCTAAAGGTCTTACTTGGACATGGGGTTGGGCAGAGTTATTCACTCCTTTTCCACCTATTTCTATCATAAACTTAATATGCATTTAAAGTCACACCTGTCCCTTTAAAAAGAACAACTATATAGAATATACAGTTTTTAACTCAAAGAAATTTTGTAATACATAAATCAAGCTTGGTGTGGTATGTAATCCCAGCACTCTGAAGCTGGAGACAGGAGGCTTGGTGTGAGTTCCAGGCCAGTCTGGGCCACAGTGTGAGACTCTGCCTCAAAAATTAAAAAAAAAAAAGGAAAGGAAATCAATTGCTTAGAACTATAGCCGGCGTCGATGGAGAAGAAGAGTAGGAAAGATTCAGGGTCAGGAAGAGACAGGAAAGGCTGTGGGGATGGGGAGAAGGGAAGGAGGTACAGTGAGTGGGATCAATGTGTTTATAATTAAATAGATTTACAGGATGTAAATAGGAAATCCAGAAATAACTTTTTCACCATCAATGTGCTTGTTTGTTAAACATATTTTTTCTTATACTTTGAAATTCACTCAATGTTAATGGCATTAACTATTGAATGCTATTCCATGATTTCATAGCATCTAGGATGTGCCACATATTGTACCTAAAGCTGCCCCGTGTCACCAATACCCTCCTTCCTTTTCGTGGCTGAATTCTCAGCATGTATAGATGCTGAGTGACAACTGCCAGCTTTCGCTAGTGATATCTGAACTCCATATGGGCAGGGAGAAGACACTATTTTTTTCCATATTCATAATTATAGGTTTGAGAATTATTCCTATAAAATCCACATGCCACACCCCTTTAGTCCAAATATGAAGTCTGGTTTCTCTGTGCATCTCTGGCTATCCTAGAACTCACTCTTGTAGCCCAGGCTGGCCTCGAACTCACAGAGATCCGCCTGCTTCTGCCTCCCCGAGTGCTGGGATTAAAGGCGTGCGCCACCACCGCCCCGCTGAAGTCTTTTGATTGCTCCTAAAGTTCTTTTTTTTGTTATATATATTTTTTTTAAAGATTTTTTTTATTTATTATGTATACAGTATTCTCAGTACTCTGTCTGCATGTATGCCTGAAGGCCAGAAGAGGGCACCAGATCTCATTACAGATGGTTGTGAGCCACCATGCGGTTGCTGGGAATTGAACTCAGGACCTTTGGAAGAGCAGTCAGTGCTCTTAACCACTGAGCCATCTCTCCAGCCCCCGCTCCTAAAGTTCTTAAGTGTTTTTCTCTGTACAGGACTGACAGGCTTAAATGAGGTAGTCACCTTACTGCTTAATATAGTGCCTGACACATAGTGAAAATTCTCTGTAAATTCTACTTTTATTCTTTTAAAACACCTTTTTCATTTAAAAAATTTATGGCTACATGTGTTTTATCTGCATGCATGTCTGTGTACTACATGTGTTCCTGGTGTTTTCAGAGACCAGATGAGGGCACTGACCCTCCGGAACTGGAATTGTAGGCATTTGTGCATTGCCATGTAGGTGCTGGGGATTGAACCTGGGACCTTTGGAAGAACAGTCAGTGCTCTTAACCACTGAGTCATCTCTCCAGATGCATTAACACAACTTTTTATTTTTACATTTTTGGGGTAGGGAGAGGTAGAGGAGAAAAATGAGGCAAGAAGGGAGGAACGGAGAGAGAGAAGGAGAGAAAAGGAGAGAGAGAGAGAGAGAGCCCTGTGAATGACAGAGCCAGGCTTGCCTGTGGGGGTCAGACAACATGAAGTCCCTTCTCTCCTTCTAGCATGTGGGTCTTGAGGGTTGAGCTCAGTTCGTCAGACTTGCTGGCCCCACTTCATCTTTGCCCAATCCTAACTGCATTCCCAGCCTTCTGTTCTTCCCACACTGAATGGCTTAGTCAGATCCTGCCACAAAAGCTGAGCTTTGATGCTTTCCTGCCCCAACTGTGTCCTCTGCCTGCCTTCCCTCGTTTACTGGGTGAACTCACTTCTCAAAGCTAAGTTCTAAAGGCTCTTCCATGAGCCCTTCCCTGACTCCACCTATGCTCTCTGCTTCCCTAAGACCTTGTGTACACTCATTATACTGCTTCTGACTTTGCCTCAATTCTTTTCCTACAATTGTTAGTGCATAGGTTTGCCTATCAGAGAGGCAGAAATCAAGTGTTATGTGGGTTCATACAGTGTCTGCAGGGGCCAGATGACTTCAAAGCAATGGGTAGAGGGATTCGCTTTGTGAGAACTTCTGAAACCAAAGGGAGGGAGCAGAAGAGGGAGACAAAGAAACCACCCAAAGGGAAGAGCAGGGCACAGGAAGTCGAAGGGATGTGAGTCTTTCCTGGGCTGCTGTGGAGGGGCTCCTGGCTTTCAGAGACAGGGCCTTCTTTCCACCAGGAAGCGGTCTGAATGCTCTTACTTGCATCACAGTTTATCAGTCCAGTGTTGTGCCCAGTGCGTGGGGACTCCAAAACACCACCAGGGAGACCGACCACCGAAATGCAAAAGCAAGGTTTACTGTGTCCACGTGTTCAAGCCAGCAGGGGCTGTGTCGGCACAACAGCGACAGGAGGTACCCTACCCTTCTAGAGAGCACTGTTTAAAGGCAAAAACCAGAAAAGTCACATTAGCAGGGTTTGGGGGTGATGGGTTCAAACCTGATTGGCTTGTATCTAGGGACTTTTCACAAATTTTATTTTCGAACGTCGCCTGTTGCTTGTCAAGTCTTCTTATCGGCTGACCTTCGGGTAGGGACTTTCTATGGTTGTCTGTACTTTCCAGTTGGCACCCTGTTACTTTTGCCCCTAACCATTCCTGAGGACTGGAATGTTTTATGGGAAATAGCTTACACAAGACACAAGATGGAGGTGGAGGGCAAAATGGAGGAACATTGAGGTACAGCTTTAATACTTTAAATCATATATATTAAACCTTGTGTTTAGAATGGGACATGAGTCATCACGCAAAAATCTATCCCAATCCAAACTATCTTCTAGAACTATCTGTTGTTGCCTCCTAGTTAGGCCCACTCCACGTGGTCACCTTTAATCAAGATGGCAGTGAAATCATGTGACATCCATTTTTTTTAACTCTAGCAAAATGGCAATCCAAAATTTCAAATGGAATCATGCCTTATGGTTTCTTTAAAATTACCCATGCATAGATTTTAAGTTATCAATTCCCAGTGTTACTAATTAACTTTTAACTAGTTTAATTTTTAACAGGTTTTTGACTGTATCTAACAAAATAAACATAAATCTGAAGCTATAGAATGTTCACATAAACCAAGCCCATTTTTTTTATTGTTCTGCTTTGTTTTTTTCTCCTTGTCATTGTGTTGGGGGGCTCAGAGTGACAGAGGAAACTTTTGAATAAAAATGCATCTAACAAAGGAAGAGCCATAATCCAATTCTAGAGCCAGCTTTTCAATAAAAAAACAGCATAAAACAGTTTTAACATTATCTATACAAAAAGTCATCTGAATTTCTGCTAACTCTAATTCAGTAATCAGAGCTCAGCGATAAATTCTGAAGTCAGGCCTGTGAATGTGGCCACAGCAGTGATGGGTGACAGAGACAGGAAAAATCCAAACCATTTCTGTCTCAGCTCCATGCTTGCAAAGTTTCCAACAAAACAAACACATTCAGTATTTTCAGGTATGAGAAACCACAGCAAATGTAGTTCACAGCCCCTTCTGACCTTCTATAGCTTTTTATAAACCTTCAATCCATGTTTCCTCTATTCATTTTTTTCAGTCTCCTACTTTCTCCCTCGCTTTCCAGACAACACAGTCTTTCTCGCTTTTTACTAAAGTCTTGCTCACTTTTCAGACAACATAAAAAGTCTTACCAAAGTCTTTCTTATGGTTTCCCTGAGTAGTATATAATATACTATATGGCTACAATATTTTAAACAAGAACAGAAGCATGCATATACTATAACAAAAATAACTTTAAATTTACATCACATAAAATCCTGTACCAGCATGAAACATCTGAGACTAACAGTAGTTTTTTCCATACGCTAACCAATAGTAATTTGTAACCAGCACCTCTAAATGATGACAGACATTTATAACCCATTGGATCTGAATGAACAAAGCAGCTCTGGTGGAGGGACGTCTGGCTATGGTGTCACAACACAGCACTGAAGCTTAACACCTATAGTCAGGCCTACAGAGCCAAACCTTAGCCAGGTTTGGCCAGAAATCAAGGCCTGCAGCCCCCAGGGCAGGCCGCAGGAACCCATCCACCAGCATGGGAGGGGCCAGGGTGTCATGCAGAATGGGGGTTTTAAGAGAAAAACCTGCGAAGGTAAAGGGGGTACAGTCAGATTAAGCAGAAGGAAAGGTCTGTACAGTCAAGTCAGTCGTCAACAGAGATACAAAAACAGAACACAAAAGATCGACAAACACAGCAGTTAGACTAAGGGCCCAAAACAGACTCCCAGGGGTACCAGATGGTCTGATTTGTTGAGAGCCTGGAGATTCGGCCTCAAGAAGACCACAGACTGTACAGATGGGACAGAAATCATTCAATAAGGCTACCTGATCCCCATATTCTTATAGATGGGACCCGAGTGGGTCCCTAATGGGGTGGTCTCAGGTGCGAGACCCCTGTCCAGACGAGGAAAGAAGACGACTCCCTGATTCCTCCAGGTTGGCCCTCTAGCACGTCTGCCAGGGCAAGCTGCCCTCTTCAGATTCAGAGATCAGCGCTGACAAAAATGGAAGACAGACAGGACTTTGAACACAGACTTACCACAGTTGATCAGAATAAACCTTTGAGGTCAGGGGTACCAATTTGGGGGGGGTCCCTCTGGGGATCCTGGACGAGCCCCCAAATGTTGTGCCCAGTCCATAGGGCCCCAAAAGACCACCAGGGAGACCGACTCACTGAAACGCAAAAGCAAGGCTTACTGTGTCCACGTGTTCAAGACAGCAGGAACCTCATCAGCGCAGCGACAGGAGGTACCCCACCCTTCTAGAGAGCACTGTTTAAAGACAAAAACCAGAAAAGTTACCTTAGCAGGGTTTGGGGATGATGGGTTCAAACCTGATTGGCTTGTATCTAGGGACTTTTCACAAATTTTATTTTTGAACCTTGCCTGTTGCTTGTCAAGTTTTCTTATCGGCTGACCTTCGGGTGGGAACTTTCTATGGTTGTCTGTACTTTCCAGTTGGCTACCCTGTTACTTTTGCCCCTAGCCATTCCTGAGGACTGGAATGTTTTACCGGGAAATAGCTTACACAAGACACAAGATGGAGGTGGAGGGCAAAATGGAGGAACTTCGGTTCTTTGCCAGGCAGAACAAAGCTGGGATCCCCATCCTGAAGGGAGAGCAAAGGTCTGCAGGGGTGTGGATGAGTTTTAAGGATCGTTGACAACTATGTGGAGCTGTTCACATTGAGGCACTATGGCAGCCATGCAGTCCTCAGCCTGTAAGGCAGGGGTAGCACCCTGAAGTGCGGGACTGCGCTGCTGTTTGTTCTAACAACATTAAAGTGTGTCTATGGCTCTCACTTTTTCCTGGTAGTCTGTGGAATCAATGAAGGATGAGAAAAAAGAGTGTGGCCTGCTATGGTCACTTTACTGCTGACCCTGAATCCTGCCCTCTACTCCAGCATCTCAGGCTCAACCACCTGCCCCCAACAGGTCTATTGAAGAGACAGTAACAGTGAAAACCAGACAAAAATGTATTCAATGTGGCCACAGTGGACAGAGGAACACAAAGATCCAATGGACCACATCCCCTTCCTCTGGCCAAATCCAGCTTCTAGGCCTGATGTGGGAGTCCCCTCTGTGTGCTGTGAATACCATTAATGAAGTAAGAAACTGCCTTGGTCTGTTGATAGGGCAGAACTTAGGTAGGCAGGAGGACTGGACTGAATGCTGGGAGAAAAAAGGGCGGAGTCAGGAGACACCATGGATCCATAGCCAGAGGTAGATGTGCTGAAACTTTGCTGGTAGCCATGACCTTGTGGTGAAGTACAGATTAATAGAAATGAATTAAATTAAGATGTAGGAGTTAGCCAATAAGAAGCTAGAGCTAATGTGCCAAGCAGTGATTTAAATAATACAGTTTCTGTGTGGTTATTTTGGCTCTGGGCGGCCGGGACGAACAAGCGGCCTCCTCCTACATAGGCCCTAACATGAAGCTTAGGTTTAAATATAGTACAAGGGGCGTGCAGAGCTAGGCTGCCGTGGTTAAGTGTGGTTCATTGTCTGGGCTGGAGTTTCTCCCTCAAGGTGGACTGACAAGCTTTCAATACTGTGTGAAGTCTCTTTCTGAGAGACAAGTTTCTCCTCTGACCTGGCACCAGTTTCTGGTCTTTTCCTTCTACCTCCTATCAGAAATACATAGAAAAGGGCATTTCCCAGCAGAAGTGAGATCTAGGTGATGGGGATAGATGAGGTAGAACAAAATGTCTGCCAGGCCTCAGTCCTCCTCATGGGTCTGGTGCTCCTTCCTAGTTGCTGTTTTTGCTAGCTTGTCGGTTGTGATCACAATCTCTGGTTTACATGGGAGGCTTTAGCACCATCTTCTTCTCCATTCTGTGCTCATCGTGAATGACTCTCCACCCATCCGCCTGGCCCTCCGTCACCATGACTGTTAACGAGATTACTTTGGCAAGAGCATAGGGGAGAGAAAGGACTGGACACTGGGGACCGATCTTCTGAATTTGAGAGATGGAAGAGACTTCTGAACGTATCTGTTGTAACAGACTTTCCTAGGAGTTTGGGTTAGTATTCTTAGACCGTTAAGAAGGAACCTCACAGATCCTGCCATCCTTCAGCCTCAACTTTTGGCTTTGGTTGGCCCGAGGCAACCCCCGGGCTGTCATGTGGCCATGTGCCCATACTTATGTGGCGCACCCCAGGTTGAGCCCTGCTGGATTCCAGTGTGTTCATTTTGATGCTGAGGAAACTGAGGGCAGAAAGGAGGAAGTGAGTCAGTGCAAAGGACTGGGACCAAGATCAGATCTGGCATCTGGTCCAATGATACTCAGGTCTCTTACTTCTCCTTGGGGAAAAGGAAATGTCCTGTTTCTCTCTGTGTCCAAGAAAGTATGCTACACTCTTCCAGGCCAGCAGTGAACAGGCCCTTCAGATTGAAGTCCCACTGAGCGAACAGCTCACAGTAAGGAACCGTTTCTAATGGTGCTTGCTTTCTGACTTAGGGTTACAATTGCTGTGATGAAACACCATGACCCAAAGCAACCCGGGGGGAGGAAAAGGTCTATTTGGCTTATGCACCCCGAGTCACAGTCCATTGAGGAAACCAAGGCAGGAACTCAAACTGTGCAGGAATCGAGAGGCAGGAGCTGATGCAGAGGCCATGAGGGGTGCTGCTTACTGGCTTGCATCTCCTGGCTTGCTCTATATGCTCTCTTATAGAACCAGGACCACCAGGTCAGGGGTCGGACTGCCCACAATGGCCGGGGCCTTCCTGCACCAATTACTGCTCCACAGGCTTGCCTACAGCCCAATCTTATGGAGCCTTTTTTTTTTTTCAATTGAGGCTCTCTCCTTTCAGATGACTCTAGCTTGTGTCAGGTTGATGTAAAACATAAAACAAACCAGCACACTTTCTGTACAAGTCTCCTTTGTCGGGGACCAGGCAAAGTGCCCCAACAACCTCAGGCAGGCAGGAAGTGGGGAAATGCTGTGAATGAAGAATAGCACAGCCAAGATCAGATGTCTGTGTCTGCCAGGACTGGCTGTCTGTCTGGACATGGATCCTTCAATTGCTGACGGTCCTTTAGCTACCTGGTTCTTTCTTATCTTAGGAATCTATGGCTTTTATTTCCCCCTGGCTTCTGACTTTGACCAGTCAGTCACTCTGCTTTGAATTGGTTGTCAGCAACTCTGCATAATCTCATGGAACCGGGGCCTCTGGATGGCTCCTTCTACATGTGTCAGCTTGACACAAAGCATCAGTTGAAAAAAATTAATGTCTTGACAAAGCCTCTGCTTTTCTATAAAGATAACATCTTGGTTCAAATGTACCTTAGGGCAGAAAAACAACAGCAGGAGACCTGTTGTAGAGGAGCCATCTTTCCATCAGGGGGAGCCATTCTTTTTCCTAAAGCCTCTGGATCCTGAAAGGGACGTCACAACAAAGTCTGAGCTCCTGACCCGCCAGGGGTGGAGCATACCTTTGATCCCAGCACTCAGGACGGAGAGGCAGAGGTAGAGGCAGGAGGATCTCTGTGACTTGAAGGCTGGTCTATAAAACGAGTTCCAGGACAGTCTGAACATCTCTCCCTGGCTTAAACAGGAATAGTATGGCCACAGCTGGTCTCTAGGAAAGAACTCTAGGAGCCATGGAACAAGGCTTAAAGGAAGTGGGGCAGCGTGGTAGGAGGTCAGTTTGCCGAAGTCACTGCTGCCAGCTAGGTAAGAGATGATGAGAAATCAGCCAAAGAGTGAGACCAGGAAATAAAGTTGCCAAGAACAGGTTGGAAGGGAGCCATTTTGGCCAGAAATGGCAGCACTGTGGGAGATGGTCATGATCCCTGGGCCAGGAGCTTGAGGACCTGTGGCCGCGGTTCTGGGAACAGACTGTGGGAAGTAAGAGACGCTGTTCTGAAAGGACTGTGGCGTTAGGTTTGTGTTGAGGGATGCAGACATCCAAGCGTATAATAGTGCATTCAGTAACTCTGAGCTGCAGATATCAGTGTGGGGTTTGAGAAGGCTCACCCTCCTTCTCATTCCTCCTTCTTGTGAGGGTCCAGGGGAGCACACAGAGTGAGAAAAGGAGGGGACCGAGAACCAAACTTAGAAGAGTTTTCACATTTCAGTATTGAACAAGGAAGGGATCAGACAAGGGAGCTAGGGTGTGTGTATGCGTGTGAAATAAAGTACGCTTTTGCCCCCGGTCAAGGGAGGGGATTTCATAAAGGGATGTGGAGAGGGTAAGATGAGAGCTGGCCAGGGTTGTTATTTCAACACTCATTAAAGACTTTTGGTCATGGTAGGCCTCATTTCAATCACAACAAGCTGTCGTGGTCCTGAAGAAAAAAACACAGGCCCTGACCCAAGGAAGCACTTCGACAGGTTTCTGGATAGCTCACATAGACGTAATTACTTTATAAAGCTCCACGTCGCTCAGAATTTCCAAATAAATCCTTCCAGCGCGCAGCCTCTCTGGATTCAGTGCTAGAAACTGCAAAGACTGGAGGGCGGGCTGAAGACCGGATGTATCAAGAATAACATTAAATATTAATGAGCATTCTTCAGCGGAGCTGGAGGTTCAGGGAGAAACGTCCCCAAGCCACTAGCTCCACGCCCCCTCATGAATATGCAGATAGATGCCCGCCGCGCCCCGCCCCGCCGCGCCCCGCCCTCTACTCTTCCCCAAGCGCAACGGACTCTCCCTTCAAACGGGAAACAAGATGGCGGCGGCAGGTCCGAGCACTCGGGCTTCTTCCGCGGCGGCCACGGCGGCTCTGAGTCGGCGGGGCCGGCGGGGCCGCTGCGACGAGATGGCGGCCGCGAAGCCCGGGCTTCCGGGCCCGGCCTCTAGCCCCGCGTTGTTAGTGTTACCGCCGCCGCCACGGCCGGAGGAGTCGGGCTGCGCCGGGTGCCTGGAGACCCCGGGGGAAGCGGCGGCCCTGCCGTGCGGCCACTCGCGGTGCCGAGGCTGCGCCTCCCGCGCGGCGGGCCCGGGCTGCCGTCGCTGCCGTCCCCGGGGTTCGGGCTGGGCCCGCCGTCGGGCCCGCGACGACGGCCAGGCCGCCGCGGAGCTGCTGGGCGAGCGCGCCCGTCGCGGACAGCCGGAGCGCTGCCGCCCGCGCCGGGACGGGGGCGCGGCCGCCGCGGGGCCCAGGCCGGACCCGGAGCCGCGCGCGGAGCCAGGTGGAGCCTCCCCCCCCTCCTCCCCTTGGGGTCCCAGCCAGGCCCAGCCACCCGGGGTCTGGCCTGGTGAGCGGGGTGGAGGATCCCGGGCCCTCCTGGGGCGGGTGTGGAGAGTTCTCTCCTGGGGTCGCGATCGGGTTGTGTCCTGGCGCAGTCCGTGGTTGGTGAAGGTTGAACTTTGGAGCGAACTGCGGGCTTGTTGCCTTTTTGGAGGGGCGGTGAGGGGACCCCGCGCCTTGCGTAAGTCACAAGTTTGGAAGGAAACAGTTCTTGGAACAAGTTAGGGGCATGTTGAAGTTGGTGCGTGGAGGGGGAGGGACCCCGGAGAATCCCAGGAGCGCTTGTTGTCAGCGTTAGGCGGAGGGGCTTGGGGTCGTGTTCTGAGGAGGATGTGTTTTCCTGGGTGTTGGGTATCCCAGGCTCGGGGGAACAGATTGAATCTGAAGCTGTGAAGGGGGGCTTTGCAGACTTGAGAGCAGAGCCGGTTGGAGGATGAGCTCGCGGCTCATGCAATCTTGAAAACTACATTGCTTATCGCAGAGCCTGGCACATAGTGAGGATGAGATAAATGGCATCTATTTATATTTGCGATAATACTAATCATAAACGCCAGTAGTGCTCGATGAAAAAGCCGGGTGGGATTTAAGTTTTGGAGACGAAGATTGGTTGACTGGGGCTGTTTTCTGTCTTTCTGTGTAGGTTTGCGGCTGTGATGCTGGCAATTTAAAGTTCTGTTGCAGGACTCCTTTCTCAGCATCGGCAGCCCATCACTTGTTGGTGCTGAAGTCTGAGGAAGAAAATCCCTTTTGTAACACAAACCAAGACAGGTTTCTTTGGGGGCACACCCAAGCAACATAGGTTTTCAAGAAATGTAAAGTCAGGAGATGCCATTTGATAGCCCTTTTATATTAGGAATTCTGCCTTACGTTGTTTTCTGTGGGAGAAGGCAGGTATTGCATTGTGTGTATGAAAGTGTAGGTCCTAGAAACTACAGGGTCCAGAATGCATCTGTTTTGGTTCAAGCAGGGACACCTACCTTGCTTCTCCAAGGGCTGAGGTGGTCTTCATTTTACTTTCTGTGATTTTTATTTCTTTTTCGAACATCACAGTGCTCTTGCGAATTGTATCTTTATTTCTGTTTTATAAATGAGACTGAGGCCTAGAAAGATTAAATAACTTGCCTGATGATAAAAGTCCAATTCCATCTGATTCTTGCTCAATTTAGTTTTCTTTAATTTCTGAGACTATAAACATATAAGGCAATTTCTCTGGTCTCTCTACTACTACATTGATTGTATAGTCAAATAAGATAGCAGTTTTTATTTCTATATCTCTAGGAGCAGTTGTGAAGTACCTGCTTTGAAATTTGAACTATGAAAGGGACTATTGCTTGTTGGTTTGTGTAAAGTTTTTCTTCTTAAAGAAGTTTGTTTTCATAAAGGATAGGCTATTAGTGAGTAAGGACATTTACTTAAAATGAGAGTCCATAGGATTTATTGAGTTATTGTGTGTCTTCCAGTTATATGTGGGTCATAATGAAAAGTATTTTCCCTAAATTTCTTTTTGGATCATCGAGTATATGCAGTCATATGTTTATTCAGCCAAATAATTTTAGAAGAAAAACACTACTGAGCCAGTCATGGTGATGCAAACTTGGGGCCTCACTATTTGGGAAGTGCACTTGGGATCAGGAGTTCAAGGTTTTTCTTTGCTATGTGAGAAGCTGTTCAAAAAAACAAAACTTAAAAAAAAAAGAATTGCTGAATAGGGCCTGACAATTATATTTGAGCCTTAGTGGGTATTCACTGAAGTTATACACAATATTTTTAAATTAAAACTTTAATGGGGGCAGCAAGATATCCAGCCTGACTTGAATTCAGTTCTAGGACTCACGTAAGTGAACTGACTCTGACCTCCACGTGTGTGGTGGCATATGGACACACCTCCCAAAATAAATAAATAAAAATATAATAAATTGTGCTGAGTGTGATGGGACAAGCCTGTAATCCCACTATTTGGGAGGTAGAAAATAAGACAGAATCTTAAAAAGTTCAAGATCTTCCTTGACTACATGATAAGTTTCGGGCCAGCCTGGGCTGCATGGGACTCTGTCTCAACAAAACAAAACCCCAAACCCTTTTCACCATTCATGAGTCAGAGGCAAATAGAAAAAGTTACTTGGTGAATGGTGCTTTCTCCTCATTTCCACTGTCTCCAGTGTTCCCTTTACTCTTTTACAATTTATGTATCTCTAGGAAATCCTTACCAAAATTAAAATTTATATTTTGCTATTTTTATACAAATGGTTGTGTGTAATGCACATTGTTCTTTATGTACTGTGGGGGGGGTGTGTGTGTTACATGGACAAACAGGACAGAGCAAGATGTCAGATACCTTCTTTTATGCTCTCAGCCTTTGTAGTGTGACCCTCACCTTGTAGTGACACCCAACCATAAAATTATTTTCGTTCTACTTCATAATTGTAATTTTGCTACTGTTGTGACACATAATGTAAATATGTGTTTTCTGATGGGCTTTGACAATCCCCGTGAAAGAGTTGTTTGACCCTCAAGGAGGTTGTGTCCCACAGGTTGAGAACCACTGTTTTCTGCCTTTTGGCTTTGAAGTGAGGACACCTTCCTCTATGCCTGATTGCTTTGAGATGAGGTCTCTGAGGGACCTGGAAGCTCTTCATTTGCTAGGTTGACTGGTCAGCAAGATCTCAGAATCCTCCAGTCTGCCCCTCAGTGCTGAGATGACAGAAACCTGACCTTTAATATAGGGATTTGAACTTAGGTCCTCATTACAGATCAAACACTCGTAGCCACAGAGCCATCTCCCTAGCCCTGTAAGTTTTGTTTTCATGTTTAATAATACATGCATGCTAGAACAGAAAATGTCTTTAATGCTCTTATACTTGTTTGGAATTTTATTAAATGGGCATAACATTTAGCCATCTATTGGTGCACGTTTAAGTGGAATCTTTTTCTATTATAAACAGTTTTTTTTTCAAACTTGGATAAAAATTTTATGTGTATGAGTGTTTTGCCTGCATGTATGTGTATGTATGCTTGGTGCCCAAGGTGGCCAGAGGAGGGTGTCAGAGTGGAATTGATGGTTAGGAACTGACAGGTGGGTGCTGGGAACTGAACTTCAGTAGCTGGAGCTCTTAAGCATGAGCCATCTCTCCAGACCCGTAAATAACTTATAAAAGTTGTTTTGTAAGTGTGTGCATTTTTATGGAGAGGTCACCCACAGCTCCAACAGATTTTCAAAGAGTTGCTAGAGAAAAGAGAAAGAATGAGGTTAAGACCTGTTTCATTCTGGGTCCTCATTGTTCAGAGAGAAGACTGGAGTGGAGGGGAGAAGAGAACTACCAGTTACAGTGAGGTAGAAGATAAACAAAAGCTAAAAGAGAGACCGTAAAAGACAAAACTCAGACTCAGTGACAGCCCATGTTGACCTTGTTTGGTTTTTGATAAGATCTCATGTCATAGGCCAGCCAGCCTGAATGGAGCTCTGTGTAGACCAGGGAGTCCTGGAATTAGTGACTATTCTGCTTCAGTCTCCTGAGTGCTGAGCTTGCCTGTGTGCAGCCTGGCTCATGATGGCTTTTAATGGAGGAGGCTGAGATACTTGCATTGTGGTTTCATGAGTAGTAACTAGAGCAGCAGGAGGTCATTTGTAGGAGCCTTAGGAAGTGTATCTCCTGGTGGATTCTTAAGGCACAGTTAAGCCAGCTAATAAAGGAAGGGTTAGGCCTGCTTTGTGAGACTGGGGATGAAACCGCATTAGGTTCATTGCTGTTTAAGTGAGATTCTTTTGCATTTATTTATTTGTTTATATATTTGAGGCCAGGGTGTGCTCTGTTGCATAGGCTGTTTTTGAGCTCCTGCTGTCAAGTGATGCCCTCCCACTTTATCCTCCTGCACATGATGCTGTAGCCGCTTATTGTATTTTTGTATTTTGAGACAGGACCTTGCTATGTAGTCTGTCAGGCAGTGAACTTGAGACCTTCTAGCCTTAGTCTCCCAAGTTGTGGGATCCAAGCATGTACCACTGTGCACAACTTGCTTTTTAGAAAAGATTTCAAGGAGTTAGGGATTTAGCTCAGTGGTAGAGCACTTGCCTAGCAAGCATAAGGCCCTGGATTCAGTCCTCAGCTCCCAGGGGAAGAAAGAAAAAAGTGATTTCAAAGTACAGTGTCTCTTTTAGAATTGGATTGTCTATGAAAAAAGTATAGTCTGTGCTTGTTGAAAATTTTGATTGTGTTTTTGATATTTTTGTGGCTTGGCATTTTATTTAATTTAGGCAGGGTCTCGCTTTGTATCCTGGTCTGGTCTCAAACTTACAGCAACCCTTCTCCCTCAGTTTGGGAGAATCTCCCTGAGTGCTGGGACTAGTTTACTAGTTGTTTTTGTTGATCTGTGGAACCCTGTGTGTGAAGGCTGCAACAGTGATCAGATCAAGACTGACTCCAAGTGGAACTTCACAATCTTTGAGGCTGTGCAGATCCTTGTCTGTATGGACATACTAAGTATTTGTACTGTTTTGAGCAGCATGCAGGAGTTTATAATGAATACCTATGTTTTGCTAAGCATTGTTCACACCAGTGAACAAATTATAAATCTCATTCTTATGGAACTTATATTTTAAATTTAAAGGCATTCTAATGTGTTGATTTAAAAACATTTAGAACATAGGTGTGCATAGATTTAGAACTATACATAGTAATTATATTTAAGCCTTATTGAAAATGATTAAAGAAGCTGGGCAGTGGTGGCGCACGCCTTTAATCCCAGCACTCGGGAGGCAGAGACAGGCGGATCTCTGTGAGTTCGAGACCAGCCCGGTCTACAAGAGCTAGTTCCAGGACAGGTTCCAAAGCCGCAGAGAAACCCTGTCTCGATTAAAGAATTTTGAGAATTAAAGTCAAAGATGCTTCTAAATTATTCTGCCTTTGATCTTGAAACAGGGACTTTTTGGGTTTTAGGACAATTCTTTTTTCTTCTATTTTTGTCTTAAAATTGAATTTCAAAAAATTAGTAGATAAAAAAGTGAATAGCGCCTCATTTATCCTTTCTTTTTTTATCCCACAGTCTCCCTGCATAAATATCCCTGTTCATACTTCCTATTCACTTATGATTAACAAACATTTTAAACATTTGCTTTCCTTGAAAAGCAAATAGTTCTGGTCTGTTTGTCAGACAACATCTGCTTTCTGTGTTGCCTAAATTGCTTTTCGGACTAGTGAATAATGAAGCTGTGATTGTATAAAAGGACAGGCATTCTCTGATCTGTAAGGATTTGTTTCAGGATATATAAAGTGACTCACCCTTTCTCCTTACTGACATATCTGAGCATGTCCTTTTGTGTTGCATTAAGCCGGAACCATGTGCCTTCCGCTTGCTTATGTGTTTTATAAACTCAGGTGGAGATTCCCTCGCCACGTCTTTCACCAGTGAGATGAATCACCATGGAAAGCACTGCTCAGCTCTGTGGACTCAGACTGAGCAGCAGGGTTCAGGTGCTTGCTCCCTGACTTCTAGTTGATTTAGAAGAGTTACTCAAGACCTTGAGTTCATTTGTATGTCAGTTTACTTGAGAATATGATATCCATTTCCATCACGTTTTATTTGATTAATTTACAGAATATTTTGTTCCTATTTTTTTTTAAGACACTTATTTATTTGTTTTTATTGGTCACAATAAATCCAGTCTGGCCTAGGAATTAGTACACATAGTGTCTAGAAGAGAGTGGAAGGATGGGGGAACAGGACTTGCTGGGTGATAGTGGACTTTGGACGCCTTGCCCAAGAGTGAGGATGCACTGGCGAATTCCACCTTAGAGACTCTGATGAGGTAAAGTAACACATATGTTGGAAACCCCAGTTGTCTTTGGAAGATGGCTAAGGCAAACTGCACATAACCAGACAAACTGGTGACTTCACATACATTCCTGAGCTTGCTGGGAGACAGCAGTCAGCAGACGTGGAGCTATCGAAACTGTCAAGTTGTTACCCCCAGCAGGCTCAAGGGATCTGCTGAAGCCTTTCTGAGTGAATGAGGAGGTTCTCTTTTTCTCTTCCTGGGGCAGGGTGGGGGTGAGTTTAGCCATGCACAGGAAGCTAAGACTTCTGCATAGCTCTGGGGTTCTTCATGGGCTATATTCTCTGCGAAAGGAATTGGCAAAAAAAAAAAAATCATCTACCCTCTGTCACAAAGCGAGAAGAAGATATTTTGTCTTGATTTGCCTGGGATTTTTGCAAAGAGGAACTTAAAATTTTCCTAAGAACCTAGAGCAAAGGATGTGTAGCTTTTTCACATTCAAGATCTTAGAGGTTTTTGTTCAAATAACTTTATGCTAAGAAATATAGAAGAAATGTCTCCAAGCTAGTGAACTATTTAAGTTGCATGGAGAAACTAAAATAAGACTATCAGGGACACTCTCCTACCTCCGAGAGCCCAGGGTTCTTCCAGAAGACAGAAGCCAAGCTTCGGTAAACTCACAGTGGAAATGGCAGTACGAGCCAGCAGGGTTCCCCTCAAAAGGAGAGTCCACAGACAAAACAGGACTGGAGCGCCTTGAACTGATAGAGTATTAGTTCAA
This sequence comes from Ondatra zibethicus, assembly GCA_004026605.1. Lineage (NCBI taxonomy): Eukaryota > Metazoa > Chordata > Mammalia > Rodentia > Cricetidae > Ondatra > Ondatra zibethicus. The sequence goes on from PVIU01000309.1 coordinate 204,541, forward strand.
AAGATAATTAAAATGAGTGTAGTTAGGACTAAAGCTGTTCCAGAACTGACACCCCAGTAAGCAAGTGTAGTTAGGACTAAAGCTATTCTGGAATTTAATACCTTCTATATAAAGATCTCCAGAATTAAACGGCTCAATGAACAAGACATGAAATAACTTGTAAGAACTACCTGCAGTGGAAACAGTCAGTGAGGGTGAATGCTCAGTAGGGCAAACAGTGCTCTACATAGATGAGAATAGGCGAGTATGTGAGTAAGCTCTCAGATGCACATTGGAATAGAAACGTAGGGAAGAGAACAGAGGAGATTGGTCAGGAAGCTCCAGATGTATTAATCCCAAGAGAAAAGCAGATAGAATGAGGGGGATGTAGAATCTGAAGATATGATGACTTAAGATATTTCAGAATTAATAATAAAAAAAAAAACCCGAATCTTTTAAGACTCATGAAGCCCAGCAAGAATTAGAAAACACAGAGCCCTCATAACTAAACACATTGTGGTAAAACCTCAGAACCCACCCCACCCCAGTGCTGGGGAATGAACCCAGTTTCTAAAAGTAACAAACTAAGTGGTCAACATAATTAGACAAATAATGACAGGTTAAATTCAAAGGAAGTACATGATAGAAAAGAATGGAAGTTCCCAGTGAGAAGAGGCCTAACAAGCCCAAGCCAGAGTCATTGAGGTGTTGGCCTTACCTGGTATATGTATCTACTACCCCTTGAGTCGGCCTTTCCAGTAGTGGTGGTCTTGGGGAGCGCACAGGTATGCATGCTCACACAGTCATCTCAGACTGCAGAACTGGAAAAAGAGAACAGCTTCCTTGAGAAAAGTAGTGATGAATTGTGGGTCGTTTCTGTAACTGTTATTACAGTGAATGAACAAAGTTCTTATATATCATCATGAATAAATCTTGAAAAAATGTATAGTGAAAAGTTATAAAAGGCTTAGCTGATGCCATTGATATAGGTAAAAAGCTACACGAAGATGGGCTTATTTGAAGGACTGAGAGATGCAGGGAAAAGTCAGCAGTGTAGACTGCTCTCTATGCCAGCTAGATAGTGAAAGAAAGGAAATGGGGCACATAAAGGAGGGTCTCTCTCTACAGACGAGGAGCAGGTTGGAAAGTCCCCATGCTTGGGATTTTGGTAGAGCTTGAGAGCTAAAGTGACAGAGATCATGTTTCTCTCCTGCACTGTATTGCAGGAGAGAGTGACCATTTGTTTATGAATTGCTGCTGCTTTCCCTGTAGCTGGAGATAATTTACCTCATGTTGGTAGAAAGCAGTTAATGGTTAAAGGAGGTCAGGGCCAGGCCTACCTAGTAAATTGACCCTGACTAAAACTTAAGTGCTGAACACTGTTCTAAATGTCTCCACACACATAATTCCTACTTAAACCTAATGTTCATCCCCCCCCGTGTGTGTGTGGTGTGTGTGTGTGCGTGTGGCGTGTGTGTGTGTGTGGCGTGTGTGTGTGTGTGTGTGTGTGTGTGTGTGTGTGTGTGCGCGCGCGCGTGTGTGCGCGCGCCTGTATGCCTCTATGGAGGCGGGAGGACAGCCTCAGGTGTCATTCCCTAGATGCAATCCAGCTGAGGTCTCCTGTCTTGGAGTCATTGATTAGGCTAGGTTGGCTAACCAGAACGCTTCAGAAATCTGCCTGTCTCCACCTCCTGGTGCTGGTATTACAAGTGCATGCTGTCTTTTAGCATGGGTTCTGGGGATCAAACACAGGCCCTCATGCCTTCACAGCAAGCTCTTCACTGACTGAGCTAGTGTCTTAGTTCAGGTTTTGTTCATTTTAGCTCCAGATATGGAAGATGATCCCAGGTTTATTGGCATCTAAATATATGAGTAGCTATTTCTTTTTTCCCTCAGGATAACATCTCTTAGTTCTTCTGTGAGTAATACACATAAATATGTTTATTTCCTGTCTTAGTTCCTTTGTGTTTCAGTTTTCTGATCCATAAAAAGCAAACATCATAGGCTGTACCTGGTTACTTGAAGGTTTAGGAATTATGTATAATAGCACTTAACAGAGTGCTCAACATGTAAGCACTGAGTCAATGTCCGTTTACTAGGTACCCATTCTGACTGGTCCAGGCGCTATAGCTCTTCTATACTCTTGAGTTCTGTAGGCTGGCCGCCTGCTTTGATTCTGCTCTCTCACTTTACTACTTTTTTGGCATTGGTAGATGTGTTAGCCTTTCTGAGCATTTGCTTTCTTGTGTGTAAGTGGATGGAGTAGTGCCAACAAGCCCTGGGAGTACTGCAAGGATCAGATAAGATGTCCAATGTAAATGGTTAGCAGTGATCTTAAACAGTGAGACCAGCTTTTTAAAGGAATATAATATCTCCAGTTTAGTGTTTTTACAGAATTCCTGGTGTAAATGAGTGGTCTCTGTGTCTGTATCTGTTTCTTGTGCATTTTCTTGGGCTCTTTTCCTTCTCTTTGTTTGTTTTGTCTTATTCCAATGTGTTGGTTTTTATTTTATCTTATTATATTTTATTTTCTTATTATCCTTAGAAACCCGTTTGTTTTCTAATGAGAGACGGGATGAATCTGGAAGGGAGAAGGGGTGGGGAGAAACTCATACGAATAAAGGGAGGAGAAACTGTAATCAAGATATATTATGTGAGAAAAATATCTATTTTTAATAAAAGGGAAAAGGAATAGAATAGATATTTGCATAGTGAATTATTTGTTTCTGTTGTACACATGCATTTAGCATGGTCTGGGGGGTAAGGCCAGCTCTCTTGCTGCAGTGTCCAGCGAAAAGCTGGATCAGCAAAGGGTGGGGCCAACTCCACATGGCCTTCTGATTTCATCACACATGGTTCCTATGTTCCCCTGAGGTGACACGGGCTACAGACATCAACATAGACCCCAGCTGCTGCTAAACTATGGACCCAGACATGGCCCTCAGCAGCAACTTGTGCCCAGATGACATCCTGGCTCCTGGTGGAAGCACTGGCCACTCAGATCAGGATGGCCTCTGAACACCACCAAGGTGTCAGGTTGTGACACCAACCCCAGGCTTCTTGCAACCTTTGGTGGCAGTATGAGACTCGGACTTCAGCACAGACTCCAGCTGTGGTAGGATCATGGACCCAGACATGATCTTGGCAGCAGCTGGGTCTAGAACAGCAGTATTATGTATTTATACTTTTACTGAGATCAGACGGATTGTAAGATGCATACATGATTAGTAATATCTTCTACTCCTTACTGAAGTGTAACTATTATTTATTTGCATACTGAAAAGTATTCTGGAAGAAAGATAGTATTGAAAAGTAGTGGATCTGAATGTAAATTCTGGCTTGAGGCCCTGTAGTAGCTGTGAGACTTTGGGCAAGCTGCTTAAACTCTGCACCTAAAATTCTTCATTTCTAAATTTGAATAATGGTTGGATTGGAAAGTGGTATGGATTAGGCAAGATGGCATGTTAGGTGCTTAGAGAAAGCAAATACCTCATGTATGCTTTTATACATTATTTGTTGATGTAGTCATTAATTATTGTGCCAAGCATTGTGCTAGTTGCTAGGGATACAAAAAAAGAGTAAACCACAAACTTTTTGAAGACTGTTGAGAAAATTGTCCTGACAGTAAGTGTACAGGATGGATTTAAGGAGAGCAGAACCTAAGGATGAGAAACTTAATAAGCATTTGCATTCAGTATAGGAAAATTGAACACCAAAGAAGCACAGTGAGGGTTGGAGAGATGGCTCAGCAGTTAAGAGCACTGGCTGCTCTTCCAAAGGACCTGGGTTCAAGTCCCAGCACCCACATGGCAGCTCGCAGCTATCTGTAACTCCAGTTCCAGAGGATCCAACACCCTCACACAGACATACATGCAGACAGAAAAAAAAAAACCCAAAAAGTAAAACAAACACAATAAAGAAAGTGATAACATTATGTGCTGTTGTTTTTTGCATTTCTGTGGCAGCCACTGTTAATGAGGATATATTTTGCCAGACTTTTATTTTTTTTTAAAGGAGGGAGGAAGGAAGGGATTCTTGAAATGTTGCCTCTTTCTTTTCTGTTTTGTGTTATTTTATTTGTTTTTTTTAAATATTTTTATGGTTTATTTAACTTTTATTTTATGTGCATTGGTGTGAAGGTGTCAGATCCCCTGCAACTGGATCTTCAGACAGCTGCCGTGTGGGTGCTGGGAATTGAACCCGGGTCCTATGGAAGAGCAGTCAGTGCTCTTAACCACTGAGCTATCTCTCCAGCCCCATTGCCATACTTTTTATTTGCTGTTCCAGTTAGCACTAACAGTCAAGTTGGCACAGATTAGAATTATCTGAGAGGAAAGCATTGACTGAGGAATTGCCTAGATCAGATTGGTCTGTGGGCATTTTTGTGGAGGGTTGTTTGGTAATGAGCTGATGTAGGAGGGCCCAGCTCATTGTGGATGGCACCAGCCTTAGGCATGTGCTTCTGGTCTATATAAGAAAGCTAGACAAGTATGAGCCTGGGAGTGAGCCAGAGAGCAAGCTAGCAAGTCAAATTCTTCCATGATTTCTGTTCCAAGTTCCTGCCCTGACTTCCCTCAGTGATAGACTGTGGTCTGGAAGTGTAAGCTAAATAACCACTTTCTTCCGTAAGCTGCTTTAGTCAACAACAGAAAGGAAACTAGAACATGTATGAATATTGTGTGTGACTTGTGTGTATATTCAGGTTTATGTTCAATCACCTAAATCTCTTGAATTTTAGAATCTGGGAAATTTCTGCTACATCACGATTTTACTTAAATTTATCCTGTAGTGTGTGAAATTTAGGAACTCTGTGTCTCTTCTTGTGATTCTCTCACAATGCAGATGTTTCTGACAGAAATAAGTAGGCTTGTTAATATAGGATATGAAGGATTTGTCAGATTTAGGCATTGTTTTGATACAACCAGAAAAGTTTTGGAAGTAGAAGAATTAGCACTTATGGAATTTACTTTGCCTATATGCTAAGGCTTTATGCTGTATTTAATGGAGAATTCTTAATATGTGTAAGGCACTGGACTAGGTTCCTAGAAAGGGTGGACTTGAGAGCAAAGTGTATTGAAAAGGAGGGACGCCGAGGGAACAGTGTTCTTTCTCACATAAGCGTGCTTCATTCTGCTTTAGAAGAATACATTCTAAGAAGCTTTAGGAGTGGTGAGGAGGCGCTAATGAAGGACAGTGCTGGTTTTTCATTCCATTCTTTCCAGGGGGAGTGGATGGTGCTGCTGTCCCAGATCTGTGTTTCCAGTAAGGCTCCTTTAGTGAGCCTTAGTTATTAGACAGAAGTGTAGGTTCTTTTTGCACAGTGGATTATGTCCATCCTCTGAACCCTTTTGCATCTGTACTGTGTAGCTTTCCTTGGCTTACCTAGAGGTCTTTGGGCCCATTAAAAGCATTTGGTAAAGTAGTTGGATGAAAACAAAGAATCACATAAACAAAACCAACAACAGCAACAGGAGACTCCTACAGAACAGGCTGAATTGAGAAATAAAAAGATTACAGAAGCAGATAGTCTTCCCGAGTTTGTTGTAAAGGGAGCAGAGTATCAGTACCTGTGGGGTAAGAGCTTAAGAAGCTTTTCTTTTTAAGATAGGTGATATCAAGTCACCAATAGATATGTTATGTTTGTGTATTATAGTAGAGGGGAGAAATTGATGGTTCTAGAGACTTTGAGTAGAGAAAACTGAATGTGGAAATTTATATCCTCATTGGATAATTCAACAAACACTTTTTTGAAGGCACTGAATGACTCTTGGATACATACCTGGAGATCATCTCTATTTTCATCCCTAGGCAGTGTGGCAAATTCATTCATAGCATGTGTGATATGTGCTAGTGCATAGCATGTGTGATTGAGTGCTGTGGGCAGCAGGCTGGTAATGTACTTCTCTCTGGGTTAGTAGAAAAACTTTGAAAAGTGAGAAGGCAGAAAATGGGTTTGAGGTATGGATAGAGGATCATCATACAATGAAGGAGAGAAAATGTGTTTTAGGAAGAAGCCACATGTGTGACATCTTGGTGTAGTTCAAGTATGGCATATTAGGAGTAGTTATGTGGGTGAGGGATGGTCTATTGAGGAAGGGTGAAAGATAAACTTGGCATGGTAGGTTTGGAGTCCCATTGTATAGATCTTGGAGGGAGTTAATGGCTAACCAAAGTTACTCATTAGTAGGATGATAGGGCCAGACTGTTTATACGAACTAGAGAAGCAGTGTTGAGTATCGATGAAAGACAAAGAGTTTGAGAGACAAGGAGGCTGCCATTGAATATACACACAAGCTGTTCCCAGTAATATACTGGAAGATTAGTTGACATAGACTATTCAGATAGGAGTTACTCCCATTTTATGATTAAAGAATCAAGCTAGCAAGAATAGTGGAGATGGAATCCAGGATAGGGTACAGTTGAATGCAGGTCTCTTTGGTTCCAGATTCTGAACTCTAACTTTGGAATCATTTTACTGATGATAGTTGTCTTAGTCAGTGTCCTGTTGCTGTGAAGAGACACCATTACCATGGCAACTCTTACAAAAGAAAGCATTTAATTGGAGCTGGCTTATATTCAAAGGTTTAATCCATTATTATCATGATGGGGAGCATGGCTGTACTGAAGTGTTGGAGAGGTAGCTCAAAGTTCTACGTTTGGATCAGCAGGCAGCAGGAAGAGAGGCACAGGGCCTGGCTTGAACTTTTGAAAGCCCACCTCCAGTGACACACTTCCTCCAACAAGACTATACCCCCTAATAGTGCCACTCCCTATGAGTCTATGGGGGCCATTTTCATTCAGACCACCACAATTGTGAACAATGTTTTGTCTCACATAGAAGAAATCAAAGGCTGTTGTTCTATTTTGGTGGTGGACGTGCTGCTGTGCCCATGGGGTTCTCTGTTAGTCTTGGATGAGAGATCTGAGGCCCAAACCCTTCTTCTCAGCTGCTGCTGAGTCCTGCACCTACATTTGATTCTGTGACCTCTTTAATCATAGGGTTTTATGGATGATCCATTGCAGATTGTCTAACAAGAAAACATTGCTTTTGGGGCCGTTTTTAGATTCAGTATGGAAATCTTATTTGCTTGTCTCCATTTTTACATCTGTTTTTGCAGGTCTATTGACCTCTACTGTCAGTGTTTTCTGATTCAGGAGTTGGAAAACTGACCAGTAGGTTAGTCCAGCTTCACCCTTCCTTATGAAAGTGTTGCCTGTCCTTCCCAGTCTTGTTCTCTTCCCATGGTGACTCTTAGCTGCAGCACTTGTTTGTAAGATTGATTTGGTAGGGCTGGAGAGATGCCTCGGTGGTTAAGAGCACTGGCTGCTCTTCCAGAGGTCCTGAGTTTGATTCCCAGCAACCACATGGTGGCTCACAACCATCTGTAATAATATCTGGTGCCCTCTTCTGGTGTGCGGGCATACATGGAGGCAGAATGTTGTATACATAACAAATAAATAAATCTTTAAAAAAAAAGATTGATTTGGTAGTTGCTAATTCTGTGTGACTCTGTTATGTCTTCAGTTGTTCAAGTCCATCCCCAAGAACTGTTATAGATTTGTCTTAGCTTATAAACCATATTAAATTTCTTTGTGGAAGATCTGCCTCTATTTGTGTGTTTTCCCTTCTCACTTCACTTCCTTTCTTCACTGCTCATTTCCTCTTTAATCTCCTAATATCTTGTGACTGTTTCCATTGTTCTTACACACACACACACACACACACACACACACACACACACACACACACACACACTCCTGTGTTAGCACTTTGATTTTCTTTATCTCTTTTTGTGAATTCTATTAAGTCACCATTCTTTTTCTAGCATGTCAGTTATCTACCATACTCTAACAATGGCTTTTCGTCTTACTAAAGCAACTTCTTTTATCATTCTAGTTACTGCCCAGCCCATTGACTTTGTGCAGTGTACTCAATAAATGAATTTTAAAAAATTCCTTTGTCTTATTTGGGTTACTGTAACTATGATAGAACACTGTGAGCAAGCCAACTTGGAGAGGAAAGACTTTGACTTCCACTTCCATATCATTGTTCATCATTGAAGGAAGTCAGGACAGGAACTCAAACAGGGCAGGAACCTGGAGATAGGAGCTGATGCAGATGCCGCAAAGGGGTGCTTACTGACTTGCTCTTGTGGCTTGCTCAGCTGCTTTCTTACAGAACTCGGGTACTAGCCCAGCAATGGTACCACTCACAATGCTGGGTCATGCCCCATTGATCACTAATTAAGAAAATGCCCTACAGGCTTGCCCACAGCCCAATCTTCTGGAGGTATTTTCTCATTTGAGGTTCTGTCCTCTCAAATGACTTTAGCTTGTGTCAAGTTGTCAAGTTGCCAGCATAGTCCCCTATATAATTTTAATAGCTAAGTTGTCTGGCTATTCATAATTAGCTTAACCAATCTCTCAGTGTTTAGCATTGAGGTTATTTTTGTTTTTCATTTTGTAGTGAAATCTTTTAAACTTTTTAATTACATTTATTTGCATGCATGTGTATGTGTTGGATTACAGCATGCTTGAGGAGTTGGCTCTTTTGTTCTATGATGTGGGCCCGGGGTCAAACTCAGGCCTTCAAGTTTGGTGGCTGGTACCTTTGCCAAGCCATCTTGTGGGCCCTGAAAAAGTTTTATGTAAGTTTCTGTTCTGTCCTAGAATATTTTTAAGATACATTCCTAGAAATTAAATCATTATAACTGAAGTTACAAACATAAGTTCTTCATATGTGAGCTCTGAAATTTTGATTTGATTAAAGCTTTACCAGGGGATGTTTTAAAAATATAAACAGTAAAATTGAGTGTAATGATGATTAGAGGTGTTCAGTTCTATCCATTGGTAAGTAGTCTACATACTTGATTCTACATTTTACTAGCTTTTAAGAAAAATTTTAAAATTTTAAAAATTTTACTTAATGTATATGAGTGTTTTACTCACGTATATGTACATGCCCATTGTGCATACCAAATGCCTGTGAGGTAGGAAGAGTACATCAGACCCCCTGGAACTTGAGTTACAGGGAGTTGTGAGCTACCATGTGAGTGCTGGGAATTAAGCCCAAGTCCTCTGCAAGAGCTTTAAGTGTTCTTAGTTCTTACCCTTTTCTCTTTACACTTTCTTCTTCCCAGCTAGGCACTCTTGGTATTGCCTACTATAATTCTTCTTCTCTTGAGTGAGGAAGTTAGCAGTTATGCTAGTTTAATATAGTTGACACTTGGACATCGCCCATACTCTTAGAAGGAGCAAACCAGATAACAGTAGATAAAAGCTAAAAATAAGAAATAAGAATAAAGCTATTTTCTTTGTGGTGCTGGGGATTGTACCACTGCCTCACTGTATTACGTAAATGCCCCCGACTCTGAGCTGTATCACCTCCAATAATGGGGCCATATCAGTTTGGTTTTAGCACACATTTATGATTTACTCCTCTTTCTCCTTTCATGCTGTGGAGCATGTGCTTAATTTAACATCAAATTTCTCCTTTTGGAGGACTGACTGTGGTGGCCAATACCTATCATCTCAGCACTGAGAGACTGATACAGGAGGATTGTGTGCTCAGGACATGGTGAGACTGTCTTTACAAAATTCTCTTTTCATATGTTCCATTTAACAGTGTTCTGAGGTTTGGTGGATAGGCACATACATACATGGTAAGTTGGGACTGTATTGATAGTGACTCTTGTTTTTTTGTGCATCTCTGCATTTACTGTATGTTTTGAAGAGGTACAGTATTTTCCTCTTTATATCTGCCAGGGACATGCTCCAAGACCCAAGTGCCTGCCTGCAGCTGTGGGCAGGATCAAGCCCTGTATTTGCTGATTCTCCTTATGTACATGTTTAACTTTCCTAAGTGTTTCTAGTCCCAGTGCGGGGTTCAGCTGCCATAGACAGCTGTGGTGTCTTTTTCTCATCTGAACTTCAGTATGCATAAGACTCAAGCTTTTCTGCCTTTGCTATCAAGGTTGTAATCATTTAAAGCCTTTTTTACATTTATTTATTGTGTGTGTGCCTGTGTGAGCACATGTGTGTATAAAGCCTGTGTGGAGTCAGAAGACAACTTTTGGGAGTCACGTCTCTCCTTCCACCTTCTAGGTTTCTGGGATCAAACTGGTGTCATCAGGTTGGTTGCAAGTTCCCTTACCCTTTGAGCCATCTTGGTGGTGCCATTTTAGCTTTTTCAAAGAGTATTTTTCTTTCTGTTTTCCAAGTCTATTAGACTTGTCTCTTCCTTCTTGTTTCTCTTTTACTCTTAGGACCTATGTCTCTGTTAGAACATTCACTCAGTAGTGGTTGCTCTGACTTCTCCTCCCATCCTTATCACTTTTAGAGGAGCTTCATGCCTCTTAGCCCATGCCCCTAAGAGGCAGAAATGCATTGTTTGTGTCTAGAACTAACCCTCCAGCTTCCTGAGCTGCTGCATCCATCCTTATCGTGTCCACTCAGCACTGCCTCCCATTGCTGTCCACTATATCCTGTGTCCCACTCTTAACTCAGTGTCCTTATCTAGTTTGTGAGTAGCTTTCTTGTCTTTGCCAGTACTTTTTCTTGACACCTGTCATAACTCTAGGCAGCCTGGCCTTTTTTATTATGTCAGCTCCTGTTGGTTCTTTCTTTATCCTTCAGATTTATTTGTGTAATACACATTCGTCTTATGATGCGCTTCATCTCATAATTTGAAAACATAGTTTGGTCTCCTTTGTGCTTTTGATCATGAAATCTTGCTTTCTTACAATTCTTATGAAGTATGTAGGTTTTAAATTCTTCTGACTACAGTGGAGCAGATTGTAGCATACAAAAACCCTGCTGAGAATAACTAGAAGAGCCTTATTTAAAAAAAGAAAAAAAAATCCAGTGAAAGCTCTGTAAGGTTGCCACGGCAGCAAGGGCTTCAGACGTTTGTGGATTCTTGGTGAAGGGGGAAGCAGCTAGTGAGAAACAAGAAGCAGAAAGTCATACATGCTGTCCTCATGGGCCTAGGAGATAAAAAAATGTGGCTCAGGGAGGCTGGGACGGCAGTAAAGAGGAAGTGCATTCCCCACCTGCTGTCTCTTGGGGCATTTGCTGGCCTAAGTGGAGCCTTACAGAAGCCACCGAGAAACAGGAGGTCTTTTAACTTTCCTTCAGTGCTGAGGAGGAAAATTTCCAGGAGCTTTTGAAGAAGCTGGGTGTTGTGGATGCCTAGGATCCTCACTGGACCCCTGTAGGATACGAGCAAGGCCAGAGTAAGGTTTGCAAACTAGAGGCTGCAGGCAGTTTTGAATTCGTTCATTTCCTGTTTAGGCTGTGGGGTGATTTACTCTCCATCTGACTGTTGCTGGAGAGCACAGTGACCCTTGCTTGATCATCTGGATGCCTCAGAGCTGCTGCATTTTTATGCGCAGTGGATGACTTCTTACCCTAAATCACCAGGCCAGCTAAGAAGCTAGGAGAAAAGCAGACATTGTAGGAATGACTCTTACCAAAATGGTGTCCCAGGTATAGTTTGTTTAGTCGATCTTAGTTTGAAGGTCATTCAGGTTGTAGTCTTAAGTATTGTGAGTGATCTTCAGTGGGCATTCTTGTGCATATGTCTTTGCACCCATATATCTACAGTATCTTGTGCATACTACCTCAGTCTGTGAGTTCATATGTATGCCAATCACATTGATTTAGAGGGCATTGTTTTCTTGGTGTCCTTTATCCCCTCTGGCTTTTATACTGTTTCTGTCTCCTCTACTTTGGGATTCTCTGAGCCCTGAGTGGAGGAGATATCCTGTTTAGGGCTGAGTGTTCTGAGGTTTCTTATTCTCTGTGTGATATCTGACTGTGGGTCTCTGTATTTGTTCCCATCTGCTGTAGGAGGAAACTTCTCTGTTGATGGCTGAGCACTGATCTAAGAGTATAGTCATTTTATGCTTTTTTGTTTAAATATAGAACAGAAGTGTTTGGTTTTTACCCTAGGTTCCTGAGCTATCTTGTTTCAGGTTCTTAGTCATCTAAGCAATGTCAGTTACATTTTATGAAGTGGATCGTCAATCAAATCACATACGAGTTGACTATTCCCATGAACTTTGTGCCACCATTGCACTAGTGTATCTTGCAGACAGGATTCCATTGTACATCAAAGGGTTTGTGGCTGGGTTGGTGTTTACATTTCTCTTTTGGTAGCTTGCAGAGTAGCTTCCTGTACCAAAGATGCTAGAAAATAGGGGTGAAGGCTCTATGTAGGTACCAGCTCGGCTTCTCCATGTTTAAAGTGTTGTATGGTTGTTGTCTTCAGCAATGGGGCCATGTTGTCAGTTAGTAGAGAGCTACCTATAGTCTTAGCAATAACCTGGGCTGTTTGGGGATTCACGTGGGATCCTTTTGGCCAACAGCTCAATTAGATGTAATTCACTCTTGGTATTGGAAGCTTCATTTGGTGATAAGAGATGGCCAGTTGAGACTCTGTCTCCCCCATTATTTGTCTATTTCATTTAGATCGACTTCATATATGTTGATACTTTAGAAAGTTTTTTTCTCCAGAGCTTGCATGGGTCTGAACCAGTTGGAGTCTGAGAGCCAAAAGGGAACTTAGGCAAATGCCCCCTTCCTTAACTCAGAAAAATCTCCAATTGATAATCACTTGCAAATATAAATTTAGTTTTCTCAAAGTGAGTCTCACTGGAGAAACAACTACTCTTAAAGAGTAGACTGCATGTCCAGCAGTAGATGATCAACAGAACATGAACTTTGCGGCATCTTTGGAGGTTCCTTGTCTCATAATGTCTTGTCAGGATTCTTTTTATTTTAATTTTATCTTATTATTTTCTATTTTTATTTTACTTAAATTTTTTTCTCTCTTTACCCAACAGGCCTTTTGTATATATGTTACAGCTTCCAGTTTAGGTTTTTATGAGATTTCTGAGTATACAAATGAATGGGTCTCTGCTTCCTTTGCCTTCTCTTGGACTCTTTTCCTTCTATTAGTTTGTTTTGTCCAATTCCATTGTGTTAGTTTTTGTTTTATCTTATTTTGTTGTTATCCCATGGAATCCTGTTTGTTTTCTAATGAGACAGAAAGGGGGTGGATTTGGATGGGGGTGTGGGAGGAGCTGGAAGGAGTAGAGGGAAACTGAAATCAGGATATATAATATGAGAGAAGAACTGTTTTCAATTAGAAAAAGATAACCGTATCCTTACCAACTCTTATCTGTACCAAACTTTTTGATCTTTGCCAATCTGCTAAAGTATTTTTGTTTTATTTATGGTTTTTCGAGAAAAGGTTTCTCTGTAGCTTTGAAGCCTGTCCTGGAACTAGCTCTTGTAGACCAGGCTGGCCTTGAGATCCACCTGCCTCTGCCTCCCAAGTGCTGGGATTAAAGGCGTGCACCACCTCCGCCGGCTAAAGTATTTTGTTTTTAATAGTTTTTATAGTTTGTATAACCTAAGCTATAATTTCCTATGCCCTTTGTTAGGTACGTGTGTGTGTGTGTGTGTGTGTGTGTGTGTGTGTGTGTGTGTGTGTTAGTATGTGAGAACAGAATCTGAATCCAGATTGCTGGGTTTTCTTACAGCACTGGGGCATTAGCAATTAAAATCTCTGTACCTCAATATCCTCATCTGGAAAATGGTTGAAGACATAGCACAGAGACGTTATGAGAGTGAGTTAGAACTGGGTCCCGCATACCCTGAGTTCTACATCGTTGCTTACTATTGAAGGAAGGTTTGTTTACTTTTAGCCTGGTGCAAGGTGAGTAAGAAGAGTGAGTGAGAAGAGTAGGAGTTGAGAGCATTTCAGGCATAGACGTGGTGCAGAGCTGGTTCAACCAGAGACAGGAACTGTTGATGTAAGGAAGGAATGAGGTGATATAAACTGCAGATGTGGCAGAGACTGCGTCCCATGACTGTCTCTTATACTGTGTTGAAATGTAAGTGGTATAGAGCCAACTCTGGTGGTTATAGACAATTTCCCTTTATATTCGAAAAGAATGCAACACTTCCCAGTTAACCATTTTTAGTAGATTTTAATCTACCCATGTTCTTGCATGGTGGTGGTAAAAAATTCACCAATCACTTTAACAACTTACCTTTTTTTTTTTAAGATTTATTTATTATGTATACAGTGTTCTGTCTACATGTATGCCTGCAGGCCAGAAGAGAGCACCAAATCTCATTACAGGTGGTTGTGAGCCACCATGTGGTTGCTGGGACCAGAACTCAGGACCTCTGAAAGAGCAGCCAGTGCTCTTAACCACTGAGCCGTCTCTCCAGCCCCCCAACTTACAGTCTTTTGATTTTATTATTTTGTATCACGTCCATAGTTCTAAGATGTGGCTGTATTATTATAAAATTACAAATAAGGAAATTCATGCCAAGAGAGTTTTTAAAAATTACCTCAAGGACAAGTAGCTAGTCAGTGAGAATAGTCTTACTAAAATCAAAGTCTTAAGATACAGTAAATCTAAATCTCTCTTTTATTCTGCTACATTCATAAGAAATTACACTTGTGATGGGGACCCTTAGTCATGTTCCAGAACTAGAGGACAGTTGACTTAGCTTTTAGGGTTCATAAGCTAGCATCTTACAGTACAGTAGAGTAGGGTTCTTTTTTCTTTCTCTTTTTTTAAACATTGTTTTTATTGAGCTGTGTATTTTTCTCCACTCCCTTCCCTTCCCTCCCACCTCCCACCTCCCCTTTTACCCTCTCCCATAATCCCCACACTCGCAATTTACTCAGGAGATCTTGTCATTTTCTGCTTCCCATGTAGATTAGATCCATGTATATCTCTCTTAGGGTCCTCTTTGTTGTCTAGGTTCTATGGGATTGTGAATTGTAGGCTATTTTTTTTTGCTTTATGTCTAAAAGCCACTTATGGGGGAGTACGTATGATATTTGTTTTTCTGGGTCTGGGTTACCTCACTGAACCACAAGTTCAGTTCCCAGCACCCACACAGCAACTCACAACTGTCTGTAATTCCAGTTCCAGAGGATCCAGTGCCCTTTCCTGGCATCCACAGGCACCAGACAAACACAGACATACATACAGACAAATACACAATAAATAAAAATGAAGAAACTACTACAGCAAGTGTGGATGTTCTGGTAGTGACACTCAACTCTGTGCAAGTAGCAAAATATCTATCTTGTAGTTCATTTGTTCTTATTAACACATCACTAGTCACCCTGCCCCAGAGAGTCCTTTCTTAAGAAGGACCTTGAAGGATGATTTTCTATTCTTAGAATTTACAATAGACTAGAGCAAGTACTATGCACAGGTCACTGACCCCGGTGTGCGTCATCCTCAGGCTATCTCATCGCTTGGGAGTTTCTCTTCCTGGTGTGCACAAAGTCAAAGGGCAGGCTGCAGGAAATTCCATCAGCCCCTGATTTGTGTCTAACACTTCTTTATGTAAGGGAAGGCAGTGTGAGTGGTTCTTGTAGTGCTACTGAAACACTTGGAAATCACTGAACAGTTAATAGATGTTTTCCTAGGTAGACATTTTTAACCAAGTAAGCAACAAGACCCCATGGGATTGATAGTTTTTTTTTTTTTTAACTATCTCCTCTGTGCAAGAGAGGGCTGTGCTGCTTTTCCTGTTGTTCTTGTAGGAGTGTTGCTGTCATTTCAACCTCAACTTCCTTTTGGGGGGTGGAGGAAGCTGACATATAATCCTAGGGAGGTTAAGGAAGTAAGGAAAAATCAAGTAAAATCCCACATCAACAGATGCAAACTATCTTACAAATCATGGAACCCAATGGTTCATACTAACTGATACGTTAAGTGCCTGCTACATAGTCTCCATTCAACTGTGAAAGAATGATTTGAAAGAGGAGCTTTTGGGCCAGCAAGATGGCTCAGCCGGCAGGGTGCATCCTGCCAACCCTGACCACCCGCCTAGCTAAGTTCTACCCTGCTATAGCTCCAAAGCAGTTTCTTTATTCATTAATTGTAATCACAGCATACAGAGGGAAATCCCACATCACCTCCCCTTTTCTGTTTTAATAAAAAGGAAGGTTTAACTTTCACATAATAAAATTACATATAACAAAACAGGTATCAAGCAAGAATCACAGTTAGAGTATTTATATCTCCTTATCTTTTATCATAACTAAGGAAACTATGAATTCTTCCTCACTACAGAAATGTAGTGCAGCTTTACAGGTTTTAGAGGAAATAAGAATGAGTTTGAATTTGATATTGGACCAACAACTATAGATACGTAATATTGCTATCATTTCTCAGATAAACTGGAATCTAAAGAATATTTAGAGCTAAGCATTTAGTAGTGCACATTTGTAATACCAGCATTCAGAAGACTGAGGCAGGAAGATACTAAGGTTATCCTGCATTACACATTGTGTGCGTGTGTGCCCGTGTGTGTGCCCAAAAACCAGGAGCACTTACAGGACTCAGCATGTAGTTGAGCTCATAGCTGTGATCTAGGGCAGTGAAATAACACTGAGCAACATCAACAGCAAACACTTTGCAGGACAAAGTCTGGGGGAAATTAGGTACAGGCTTCCATGATTTTCTCTCAGTGGAGGCAAGATGTGTATTATTCCCCAGCAAAGAAAGTGGAGCACTGTGTGAATGTTGCCAACCAGAGAAACTTGTTGGAGGCTTTCTGCCTAGAGCTTTTATAATGAACGGATCACATACACTTTCTGTTGAGCATGTACCAACATTTCATACTCCAAGTAGGTAAGCAGGTGTTTCTGTCAGGGAGATACAATAAACCACTCTACTGGTAAAGTCAGGGAGGGTAGGAGCCTACCTGAAATCCACGTTCAGGGCATCAGCCAAAGGGTAATTTTGTAGGCAAGCCTTCATAATGACAGGCAGTTAGGTCTGCCATATCTATCTTTTTGGCAATGTGTGGTTTGTATGTATTTGACATTTAGCATATTATGTTTGCTCCTTAACTGTTACGTGTTTTTATTGTAAAACTTTTATTTTGTATTTTTGAGACAGGATCTTATTGCATAGCCCAGGCTGACCTTGGACTCCATATGTAATCTGGGCTGGACTGGAATTCACAAAGATCCTCTTCAGTTTCCTGAGTACTAGGGTTACAGGTATATGCCATACACTAGGCTACAGTAAGGATTCTTCATTGACTGCTAGCCCTAATACTACTTAAAATTATGGTATGTTTTCCTGTGATTAGGTTTTTTAAAAAGAAATAGCATTATACTTTGTGTATGTGGCTGGGGGCGGGGTTCCTGCAGGTTTTACAGCTGGTGGGGGGCAATCTGGGTTAGGGAAGAATGAAATTCAGTTCAGGTAACTAGTTAGTACAAATCCAAACTTTGAGAGTCTGAGTTGGTTTATTGTAGCCATATTTAAGCACAGCATGATTTTGGAAAAAGTTTTCTGTAAACAAGTAACTCAGTCCCATGCGTATAGCAGAGCTTATGACGTGTTTACATTGAAATTCTTTACAAGGTACATCCAGCTTCTTCCACAAAGATGGGTACTGTTGACTCAGAGATAGCGCCCAGGATTTAGGGTCTAAGGAAAATGACTACTGTGAACATAATGCCTGTGGGTTTAGGGCCAGGGATGGCCTGGCCCTAAGATAACAGCGAAGTCACTCAGGCTGCTGTAAAGCACAAGTGATCTCACTCATGAGGATGGCTTATAGCCTAGAAGCAACGCTTAAGATTTAGGGGAAAAGGGTATGGAATAAGCAAAACATATTCTAGGGGAATACAGAAGAGCTTGCCTCAACAGATGAGGAATCACCGGGTTGCCAGCTACATCATTTCCCAGCATTCCAGGAGGACAGGTAAACTCACCCTCTGAAGAAACAAGCCTGTGTGTTTCACTTTTCCTGGCTTCTTCAAGGCTTATCTGTGTGCACAAGGACCTCTTGTCCTCTACAGTACTTTTTTAAAAAAAATAGAGATGGTAGTGATGATTATTATTATTGATATAGGGTCTTATTATGTAGCCCAGACTGGCCTCAAACAAAATTCTTCCTGTCCCACCCTTTGGAATACTGAGATTACTTGTGTGTGCCATCATGCTTAGTTTAGCATTTTGCATTTTTAAATTATTCTAACCCAATATTAAGATCATTTATGTCTGTTCTAATGTTAGTGGATATATGATGGCATCTTACTCTTGTCTTTTGATTGCAAACAAGTTAGAGGCGTAGTAAGATATGATAGATCATAATAATTGTGGTCTAATTGCATATGAGATAAGTTGGCCAGTATGTTGATTTGTATTTGATAGATAAGGAGACTGAGGCAAAGAGAAGCTTGACATATCTGAGTACTTTGACATCATTGACTGATGGCGGAAGTTACAAAATAATCCCACACTAGTTCAGAAATACGTACAATAAAGGGTTATTTATTTAGGGGAGACTTAGAAATCACTGTCCTAGATCACAGTTCTCTGCATGAATGGGGAACAGAAACAGAATCTAGCAGCTGGAAGCGAGAGCCAGAAGCAAGGGAATGAGCACAGGCTTTACAGCTGCTTTTACAGTATAAGAGACCACGCCCAAGCGGGCTGGTATCTTAAAGGCTATTGGCTGAAGGAGCTGCCACAACAATTGACAGAGCAAGTGTCTGAACCTGATATGAGCCCACCCACAGGGCTGTGATGCCAGGTGCTGAGCTCCTATTTAGCATTATATGACTTTTTAAATAAATGTACCAAAGTGAATTTAGTTTATTGTGGAATATGCATATAAAACAACTAGATCTGTGTTTCTTATAAGTTTAACTTGCTAATAAAACCAAGTTATAAGGTACAGAGCATTACACCACAAAAATCAGCTATAATTTATATTCAATAAATTATGCTGTATTCTACTGTCAGAAATAATTTACACAGTGTTTTCACTTTTCTTATTCTCATCTGATCCTCATAGCCTACAGTGAATGATATCATTAATTAGGTTGTATTTACTATTAGTCTGATTTTATAGAAGAGGAAATTGAGCCTGCATCATCTGAGGCTCTGATTCTTGTCTACAGTCAAGTTTTAAGTTTAGATTATTTACAAGATGAAGATATTAAACGCTTGAGACTTGAAAATTTTACTCACTTTTGAAATTAGTGTATACTAGTTATACAAAATAATAGAGTTTGTTGTGAGATTGACAACCATCAAGACCTGTCTTAGACAGAGAAAATTTCCTAATGGTAAACTCAGTTGTCATTTTTTCCCAAGCTATCACTGAAGTATTTTATTCTCTTGTGCTAGATAGTTGTCTTATTTATAAGCCTGAATAAGATTATGTTCCTTATGTTGTTCCTCAAAATACTTGGAATTTTAAAAAGTGAATCTGAGAAGATTGTTATGGTTGTACCAGAAGGAACTATGATAGAGCTGATTATGTCTTGGTCTCAAGGACTTCCAAATATGATACAAAATGCAGAAGCTATGAAAGAACAATTTGAGGCCAGGCGTGGCCTGCACGCCTTTAATCCCAGTTCTGCCACTTGGGAGGCTGAGGCAAGTAGATCTCTGAGTTCCAGGCAAAGAGCCCATCTTTAAAGAAATGAAAGAAAATTGAGTATATATTACATAAGAATTTCTACCATACACAGAGTCCACTGAAAGTGTTGCTCTTCAGATGGTGTGGCTTATACAGAGGGACTCTATCAAATCAAAAGGATGAGTTTATGTGAGCAACAAAGGGAACAGAGCTCAGAGGAGGCGTAAGTTACTTTTAGCTATGTGGAAAGTCCTCAGTTTTACCCATGGAATGTCATCGTTGCCTCTTAGGTTGACAAAGCTAAAGTTTCAGTGCTGGTGTTGCTGGACAGCCTGCAAGTTCTTGTCATGCTAGTGGGACCATGATCCACTGTGGTCTTAGGGAGGTGGGCTGTTATCTGTTAGAAAGCATTTTGTTCTGTAGATAACAAGCAGCCATGCAAAGGAGCATATGTGCAACACCAGCCATTGTAGCATTAGCGGTCACTGCAGATTGAAGCCCAGTATGGTACCTACACTTAGGTCTTTTAAAAACAAAATCTTTCTCCTTTTCTTCTTGGTTTTGCTAGCTCCTGATTTACTGTTTATTTCAGAGTACTATGTGAAAAATAGAAACAGCTAACCTTGTTAGTTGTACTAAACAGAAATCTACATTTGCAAATTTATTCAGGAAAGGGATTTAATGGGAAAGAATATTGAGTAGCAGTTGGCAGTTGCATGGCTAGAAAGCTCAACTTGGAAACTGGTAGCCAGAAAGACTGTTCAAGAGGGCACTACTGCAGTGCTTTTTGTAGTAGGCAAGAGAGATTGGCCTTAATTTTGAAAGCATTGCCTTTTTAATCATTAAATAATTTCTCTTTTTCCTCCTGTTGAAATTTCTCTTCCATCTTTGCCGTGCTCCTGTGGTGTTGTGGTAAGCAATCCCAGTTGCCTACCTCAGTTGTAGGATGGGTTGGTGCCTACAGTGACATTTCAGTGAAAGTTTCACTGTTTTTAGTACCTGTGTCTGAAGTACTTTCTTTAAAAAAAAGATGTTTTCTGTGATGAGTGTTTGGCCTGCAGGTATTTTTGTATATAACACACATGTTTGGTGCCTGTAGAGACCTGAAGACGTCTTGGATTCCTTTGAACTGGAGTTACAGATGGCTGTGAGGCATTGTATAGGTTCTGGGAACTGAACCCAGGTCCTCTTAAAGAGCAGCCGATGCTCCTAACCGTTGAGCCATCTCCAGCCCCTAAAGTACTTTTTAAAAAGGAGTTTTTCTATCTTTTCTCTTCTTTTCTCTGTAAGATCATCAACTTTTAAATGCACTTCTTTAAGTGGAATGCTCTTTGGGGTATGACTGAAACAGTCATCAGGCCTTGAGGTGGGTGAAGGTTGTCTGTTTTCTTTGTGGATGGAGGTCTCTATGCCACTGTTTCTAAGTAGCTTCTTATTCTTCAGTATACTTTCTTTTGAAAATAGTTGAGACTACTGAAAAAGGGCAAAGGGCTTTTGAGGAACTTAGTTTTTCTAGAACCAACACTGGGAGGTAGAGTTACCAATAAATTGTAAAACCATTGCTATAGTTAGAACACTAAACATCTTGAGGCTATAAGCTATTATCATATTTATAGAAATAAAGTGTGTACCCCTCTATCCTTTCTAAAATTAGGTTCTTGCTCTGTAGAACAGGCTATTCTTGAATTTATGGCAGTCCTGCTTTTGGCTCCTGAGCGCAGGGATTCCGGGCATGTACCTCCATGATTGGCTCTCCCTTTTTGATAACATTTAAGGCTTAACTTTTATTCCTATTCTAAATTTTCATTTTTATTGTCCATTTGCTTAACTACCATGTACTTTATGCATCTTATAGTCCTTCTGTCTTCAATTTAGAAATATATACAAATGGAGAGAAGATAAAATTTTAGATGGGGAAACAGCATGCAAATTAATGTTTCTGTTTTGTAGCTAATTATTCAAGGATTGAGCAATGTAGTGATTTTGAAAAGATGATCAGTTAGTGGAGCACCTTGAAGAACACACTGGGAAGCAGTGTCTTTGTTCCTTAGGCTCATGAGAGTCACGGAAGACTTTGGGGGCTAAAGAAGATATGTTACATACTGGAAAAAATTGTATTTCTGTGTATTTGTTTGTGTGTTTGTGTGTGTGTGTGTGAGAGAGAGAGATGTGACACGCTTCAAATATCGTTTTCTTTGTAGTCTTTTGACATGTTTATCAGTGACCCTTTTCCAAACCACTCTGTATAAAACAGACTTTTCCTTCCACCCTACATTGACTTCCTCTCCATAGCATTTCCTGCCACTACTCAGAAGTAAACACTTGTTTACCTGTGTTGGCTCCTCCACAAGTTTGTAATTCATGGCACAAGGACTGTACTTGTTCATATTTCTTCCAATGCTTAGAACAGTCCTGATTTATAACCTTTAGTAAATATTGACTTAATGAATAAGAGAATATTTAAACTAAGACACCCTTACTTTGAACCAGGTGTGATAGCACACACCTTTAATCCCAGCACAGAAGCAGAGACAGGCAGAGTTCAAAACCAGCTTGGATTTCATAGTGAGTTCCAGGACAGCTAGAACTATATACTGACACCCTGTATCAAAGAACAAATGAACAAACAAAACGTAATTTTTAATGTGATTTATAATGTGGTGGTCAGTGGTAGGACATTGCCATGGTTCCTTCTAACAAAACTCTATTTGAAAGTATTTTCCTTTTCCTCCAGAGTTTATATTCAGAGCACCAATCAAATTGAGCAAGCCTGGAGAACTTCGTGAGGAGTATGAATGTCTGAGAAAGGTACAGTGTACATATGAGCATGGCATTTATTTTCTTGAAGTTAATTGAAATATTGACATTAAAGAATGCTTACTTTTGATTCATTTGAGCCTTTAAAATTTTACTCTTAATAGTCTGTCTTTCTATATACTACTTTATAACTTTATACTTAATAGTCTGTCTTTGTATATACTACTTTATAACTTTATACTTAATAGTCTGTCTTTGTATATACTACTTTATAACTTTATACTTAATAGTCTGTCTTTGTATATACTACTTTATAACTTTATACTTAATAGTCTGTCTTTCTATATACTACTTTATAACTTTACACTTAATAGTCTGTCTTTGTATATACTACTTTATAACAACCCTTATAGAGTTAAGGCAACACTAGAAGTGAACTTAACTAAGATCTTTTGAGTTGTCTTTTCACAGGTGAAAATGTAACTTAGAAGGGCTATCACACTCTACCAAGAAACATGTTCTCAACACTTAGCACAACCCTTGCTAATAGTTGTTTGTGTTAGTTTTCCTTGTGAGCACTTCTAATTACTTGTAACTACTGTTATTTTTATAGTTACTTTATTAAGTACTCCAGGAGAGTTGTAACAGAGGACGTAGGGCATGTGCCTGGCACCACATGGCCACCGCAACCCTGCCCTTCCTGCCACGAGTGACTGTGTCCTTCCATAGTGTCAGGCAAAATAGACCTTTTCCTCCTTGAGCCACTTCCTCCAAGCATTTATCACTGTGAGAAAAACAGTTGCCACATCTTGCCTTTATTCTATGACAGTGCTTGATTCTGATTAAGTAGATTATTTACCTTTATAAAGTAATGCCCACATGCGGAATTATTACCTAATTATTTACATGCCTAAGCGAGCAGTTGAAACAATCTCTTAATTACAAAATACTTACTATTCAGGAAGCTTTTAACTGTGTTATAATAATCTCTTTTTTCAATATTGGAGATTGAACCTAGGGCATGGTGGATGTACTCTGCTACTGAACTCCAGCTTTAGTCTGTAACTGTTGCTCTTTTTTGTTTGTTTGTTTTAATTTCCAACTAATTGTCTGATATTGGCCTATAGAAGTTTGATGTCAACCCTCCCTAGTCCTCTCCCTGCACTACAATTGCTCATGCATGGTGGGAAGGGCATGGCTGGCTAGACACTTCTTCCATATAGCCATGTACACACACACACACACACACACACACACACACACACACACACACACACACACACACACACACACACACACACACACGTCTTCAGTGTGTTTATTGAGCACCAGGTATGAGTCACTGGGGATACAGTGTCAAAGAAGACACACAAGGTTCTTGTCTTCAGGGAGATTCCTTTTTGGGGGCAAGACAAGAAATAAGCAACCATGATTTAACATAGTAAAGCAGTCAGAAGTGTCAGAAAGCAGTGGGAGGGATCATTAGAGCAGTTTTGGAAAAAGAGGTTAGGGAAGTTACTTCAGAGGCAAGACTGAGTCCTGAAAGAAGCAAATCAGGTATAGCTTGAGAAGGCACCCTACAGAGGCCTAGGGACCAGCAGCTGGGTGTGGTCAGTGCACAAGGGCTTCGGTGTGTCTGAACATACAAACGTGAGCAGGATGGAAGCAGGTGAGGGTTATAGGAAATGAGTTGAGAGATGTTGAAGGGCCAGGGCAAAAATGTAGTTAACCTGGTAAAGAGCCTAATGGGACACGGGCAATGCAATCTTACATACAAGTTTAAAGTGTCTTTAGTTACTATGTTAGAAACAGAATAGGCCAACAAGTCAGGAATTGTATTTATTGTAAATAGTAGAAACTCTAAAATAACAACTCACAGTATGTAAGAATGGTTTTCTTCTTTTGTTCTTGCCATAAAAACAAAGAAAATGACTATGTGAGTTGATCTAAGTGACTGTGCACCTAAGATATCATGCTAGACACCTTACCAGTAAAAAAAGATAATAAGACTTTTTATTATCCTCAGGACACACAAACATGGAAGGCAGGTAGTTCAGGACAGAGCACAGCAGCACTATGACTCAGGGCTGTGCATTACTTTGTTGTTCTGTTTACATATCTTCAGGAGTGCTGTTTTCCCTGTGTGAACAGGTGACCCTTCTAGAGCCACATCTGTTGAGTGAATTGGGTCCTTTGAAAGATCTTTCCCTGACTCATCAGAATTGTAAATTCTAATGTCACAGATCCCTGTTGTTAGGGAGCCTGGGAAGTATAGCATTTTAGCAGGTATGCAAATTTCCTGAGTAAAATCAAGATTTCTTTTGTAAGAAAAGAAAGCATAGATCCTGGCTGGGAACTTGCAGTATCTGCCTCATACAATAGAAATAAGATCAATTAGAACACGTTTTCTTGTAAGTAATCTTAAGTTAAACCACGGTTAAAGTTTGTCTAAAAGTTTGGTAGAAAGGGTACAGTGGATTAGAAGATGTATACAAGGAAGTTATTAGAGTTGCATGTTGTTGTTTGTTTTTGAAATACAAGTCTTACTGTGTGGCCTGGGTTGGTCTTGTGCTCAGGCCTTCAGCCCCCCAGAAGGTGAAATTATAGGTGTGTGGCGCTGTGCCCACTAGTTATTAAGGCTTTGCTCGTGGATCTAGGTTTATTAAAGAAGGGACTTGAAGGCATAATAGATAGTGAAAAAAAATGAGCTGTCAGGTTTATATCAAGAAAGAACTGCAGAAGATAAGGTTGCTAGCATAGAGTAAAGTTGAGAAGCTAGGGTAGGTGGTCTAATTGTGATTTTACTAAAACTTGGATATTTCACTCAGTCTCTTTGGCTATATATATATATGTTGTGTCATACCCCAAGTTTGAACTAGCTTTTCTCTTATTTGTTTTCTGTTTCTTTGCTTATTTTAGAAAACACTTGCAACAACCTAGGGAGTTTAAAACATGTTCTGTCATATCACAGAAGCAGCAGCTTGTTGGCCTATTTTAAAGTTTTTTCCTATAGTGTTTTAAGTACAAATGTTTATTCAGTTGTTGGTTATCTAATCCTAAAGCCTCTTCTGTATGAACAGTGATTTATGCAACAATGTCCTTGGCTTGTGATAGGACAGGATGCATTTTAAGATTTCTAGTGTTCTTTTGTCTATTCTATCTGCTATTTTTTCCTCTAGAACATTACATACTGTTTGAGAAAATGCCTGTTTCTGACATGTGCTGGTGTTGTTCTTTCTAGAGACAGAGAAATAGTGCAGAGCCTTATGATCTGAGAGCAGGCAAATGCCTGGTACAAGGGAAAGAAAACCCCTAAGAGTGTACTTTAATCCTCACTACACGAAGGAAGACTGTCTCTATAGGATGGGTGCTTAAACTTGCAACTACACAGATGGGAACAGCTTTTTCAAGTAATGTACTTTTTGGAGAAAAATAACATAACACAAGACATTCAGAGTGTTATCAGATTTAGAGTAACAAGTATTCAAGTTATTTATGAAATGTGATATTTTGCCTTTATACTTTCATATTTATGAGACAGGATCAATACTATAAGATTACTATATTAATATAATTGTTATTATGGCTTAGAGAATAATTTAAATAAGATCATGTCAATGTTACTTGCAAACCAAACAGAGGAATCATCTGTCTGTAGCTATTTAGCCTCTAGTATAAATAAAATACTTTGTTAAACTATCTGCTTAATTAGACTTTGTATTACTTTGAATGAAAATGGCCCCATTAG
Organism: Ondatra zibethicus; assembly: GCA_004026605.1. Classification (NCBI taxonomy): domain Eukaryota; kingdom Metazoa; phylum Chordata; class Mammalia; order Rodentia; family Cricetidae; genus Ondatra; species Ondatra zibethicus. Next base: position 230,456 of record PVIU01000309.1, read on the forward strand.
CTCATTGGGACTGGCACTATTGGGAGGTGTGCTGGTGTTTGAGGAAGTGTGTCACTAGAGGTAGGCTTTGAGGTCTCAGAAGCTCAATCCAGGCCTAGTGTCTCTTTGTCTCTTCCTGTTGTCTGTGGACCCAGATGTAGGACTCTCAGCTCCTTCTCCAGTACCATGTCTGCCTGCATGCCATCATGCATCCCACCATGACGATAATAGACTACACCTCTGAACTGTAAACCAGCCCCAATTAAATAATTTCCTTTATAAAAGTTGCTATGAGCTGGGCAGTGGTGGCTCACGCCTTTAATCCCAGCACTCTGGAGGCAGAGGCAGGAGGATCTCTGTGAGTTTGAAGCCAGCCTAGTCTACAAGAGCTAGTTCCAGGACAGGCACCAAAGCTACAGAGAAACCCTGTCTTGAAAAAAAAAAAAGTTGCTGTGGTTATGGTATGTCTCTTCACAGCAATAAAACCCTAAGACAGAAGTTGGTACCAGGGACTGGGGTATTGCTGTGATAGGCCTATGATGCTTTTGTTTGGAGGAATTTGGACTTTGAACTTTGGGTTAGAAAAGCAGTTAAATGTTTTAAGTAGGGCTTAAAGGGCCATCCTAGTGGTTCAAGATAATTTGAACTGTGGGGGCCCAGCTCAAGAGCTTCACAGAAGACTATTAATATGTGGCCTGGAGACCCTGGTTGCTTTCTGCCCTTGTCCAAAAAGCAAAAATAGAAAACAAACAAACAAACTGTCTGAGGCTAAATTGGAGAGTTTGGATTAACAGCTTTAGCAGAGTACATTTCAAAACAGCCTGGCATTGGCTGTGTTGCTTGGTTATTAGTGGCCAGTCTTAAGTAGATCTATAATGAAAAAGAGCAAGCTGAACAAGGGAAAATTCAAAATATAAAGTTTGAAGAGAAAAGGAGCACCAGGAAAAAGTTTAAAGAAAAGCCTGATGCCAAAAAGAATAAATGGAGTGATGATTCTGATCAGGGCCAGACCACACCCAGCTAAGCTTCCAGTTTGTGAAAAGGAATTAAAGAACAGTTTAGGTCAAGGCATGGCGGCACATGCCTTTAATCCCAGTACTCAGGAGACAGGCAAGCAGACCTCTGAGTTAAAGGCCAACCTGGTCTACAGATTCAGTTTCCAGAAGCCAAGCTTAGGCAGTGAAGGAACCATTGAAAACAGAAAGCTGGTGAAGATGTAATTGAACGAGGAGGCCGTGTTCCAGCCCCTGAGAGCAGCAGAACTTGGCAGCTGAGGCCACATTGTTCTGGCTTTAAAGTCAAAGATAGAAGAAAGGCTTTATAGAGTCTTCCTCCACAGCTAAGGAAAACCACCAAAGCCAGGCATATCTCAGGGGTGTCCCTGCATGGAGGCTGAGAAAAGTGAATCTTGGGTTGCCTGAAGACTCCAAAATGTTGGAGATGCCAGAGCCATGAGATATGTGCCAACAAGAGCTGCTAACAGGAAGTAGAACTAACCCGAAAGAGAATTGTGTTGCAGTTAACAAAACTGAAAGAGTGGAAACTGAAAGAGTTTGCCCAGCTGGTTTTTAGTCCTGCTTTAGTCCAGTATTTCCTCACTATGCTCCCTTCCCTACATTTGGAATGGTAATGTATATATCCTGTGCCATTATATGTTGGAAGTATTTGATCTGCTTTTTGATTTTGATTTTACAGAGGATTACAGTTAGGAGATTGCATGAATCTCAAAAGAGACTTTGATGAACTTTGGACTTCTAAATGATGCTGAGATTATTATAGACTATGGAGACTTTTGTAAATTGAACTGAATGCATTTTGTGTTATGATATGGCCGTAAACCTATGGGTCCCAGGGAATGGTATGTTAATTGAATGAAAATGGCCCCATAGGCTCATAATTCTTTATTGATTCTTTGGGAATTTCACATCATGTACTCCAATCCTGCTTACCTCCCAGTCCCTCCATGTCTGTCCCTTACCCTTGAAGCATGACCTCCCCCAACATTAATTTAAAGCAAAATAACTACTTCCCTCCTCTATCTCTCCAACCCCTCTTCATTCATCCTGGTGGCATTGGGAGCTGCGGTGTGTCACACAGTGTCCCTTTTGTCCAGTCAGCTCCACCCGCAAATGTCATTGCATTGAGTCATTAGTCTGGCTCAAGGCCTCTGGCACACCATCATCATGGGCCCTCACTGAAACTCCTCAGACATCCTGCTGTTGCCCCAAGTCATGGAGACCCTGTGGATTGTTTCTCAGGACCAGTCAGTCCCTCCACACACTCCAACAGGTCATAGATATAGCAGATGTTAGGGTGGGGCCAACCCAAGGTCATAGATATAGCAGATGTTAGGGTGGGCCAACCCAAGGTCATAGATATAGCAGATGTTAGGGTGGGGCCAACCCAAGGCTCAGGATGTGGTCTGGGTGGTAGGTAAGCTGGTTTGTTCTGGGACCCCTCCCTTCAGGTGAGGGGAAAGCTGAGCTGAGCCATCTTTACAGCCCTTTTAAAACATACATTTAAAGGTCTCACTTTTTTTATTTTTCTGTATATCCATGGCTGGCCTGGAACTTAATATGTAGACTAGGCTGGTCTCTAACTCATAGAGATCTGTCTGGCTCTGGCTCTGAGTGCTGAGATTTAAGATGTATGCCACCATGCCTGGTTCACTGACCCTTTTTTATAATTAAGAATCTGCTTGTTTATCTCAGACTTTTAAAAAAATGAAGATATTTTTCAAATGACTTGTATTATACAATTAATATTAACCTAAGCTGAAAGGCAATATTGGAAAGCCAACTGCCCTATTTCAAATCCTGCTTTTGCTATTTACTAATATGTGAATTTAGGCAAACTACATAATCTTTATATTCTCAGTTTCCTGGTCTTTAAAATGGATACCATAGCCCCTAGCTTACCATTATTGTGAAATACTGTTGGCACATGGAAATCCATATATAAGTATCAATTATTCTTACTAGAATGAGCTGCTCCCAGTTGCTACTATTTTTTTTCTTGGGTAAGAAAGGAAAGACTTTCAGAAGTTGTAGTGCTAGTGCTGTTAGCCTGTGTGAATAGACTCCCTCAGGACGATGATGTTGAGCATCTTTTCTGTTTCTTGTGTTCTCAATGTTACATTAAATGTTATATCTTAACATATAACACTTGTTATATGTTAAAAATGTTCAATTTTTTTGCTTAATTTTATAAGATCTTTATATATATAGTCTAGATTCCATTCTTTCCATGGGTACACACTCTGCACTTAAGATCTGACTTACTTAATTAATTTTCTTAATTAATGATTGATGGGGAAGGCCCAGCCCATTATGTCTGGTACCATCCCTGGGCTGGTGTTTCTGAGTTCTGTACGAAAACAGGCTGAACAAGCAGTGAGGAACAAGGCAGTAAGCAGTATCCTTCCATGCCATCTGCATCAGTTCCTGCCCTGCTCAAGATCTTGTCCTGACTTCCTTCAATGATGGACTGTTATACAGAACTGTGATTGAAATAAACCCTTTCCCTCCCAAGTTACATTTGCTCATGGTGTTTCATCATAACAATAGCAACCCTAAATAAGACAACCAATATATTGATTTTTTTTTCAGAAAGTAAAAGCAAAATAAACCCCACAAACCTTGTTCTTCAAATCTGTTATTAAGGAAGTAAAAAGGTAAAACAAAGATTAGAAGATTTTATTCTCAGAATGTGTATCTAACAGTGAACTTGTATCTAGAATAGATCAGAAATTCTTGTACATGCTAATAAAATAATAAGTAAATAAATAAAATTATAAAAGGGCAAAAGGTTTGAACAGACATTTCACAAAAGAACATAGCCTATTAAGGACATGAAAAGACAGCGTAATTAGCCATCAGGGAAATACTAATTAAAACCACAGAGGCAGCACCTTACATTCTCTCCCCTTGGTGGAAAAGACAAAATGTAAGAATAATGTAAGCATTTGGGAGAACTGGAACTTCATGCCTTGAAGGTAGAACTTTACAGCAATGTACCCTCCATGGAAAGCGTTTTAGCAGTAGCTTATATATTTCAACCTGTACTTTTTAATATTTGAGTAAAATTTAAAAGTGGGTATGTTCATGCAGTGAAATAGGTCTTACTAATATAAAAGAATATCTAATAACACAGTTATATAAGTCTCAAAAACGAATTGAATGAACAATTGACATAGGGAATTGTAGGGCTGTGTGTGTGTGTGTGTGTGTGTGTGTGTGTGTGTGTGTGTGTGTGTGTGTACATGAATGTGGAGGCCATCTGCCTCCCCAGTTCTGGGATTACAAATATAGGCCAACATACTGACCTTTTTAGTCCATTGCCTTTTGAGAAACTAGGTAATTTATAAAGACAGGATTACTTGGAGGTGGCACAGTCCATAAATGTGGTCCTTGCGTCTGCTAATTATTTGGTGAGGACTTTCACTCTGTTGTAACATGACAGAGGCGTTGTACAGTATGATGGCTTGAATGAGATGCTCCCTTAGTCTTGGGCGTTTGAATGGTTGGTCTCCAGTTGGTGCTGCTGTTTGGGGATGCTTAGGTGGCAGGGCATCGCTGGATGGAGTATGTAACTGGGGGTGGGAATTGAGGTTTAAAAACCCCATGCCTTTCCTAGTGCCCTGCTCCCTGATGGTTCAAGATGTGAGCTCTCAGTTTCCGCCTCCAGCTGTCATGCCTCCACTCTGCCATCATGGACACCCCCCACTCTAACCACAAGCCCACATGAACTCCTCCTAAGCTGCCTTGGTCATGTGTTTTATCGCAGCCGTAGAAAGGTAACTAAGACACATTAAGACAGCAAGTGTGCTAGCGTAGCACATCTCTCCTCTTAAGGAGTTACTGATGTGATCAGGAGGACCCCGCCCTCATGACTGATAGAGTCCTAATCTCTCAGAGCCCTGTCATCATACTGTTAGTGTGCAAATATGAGGGTTACATGGACTTTTGGTGAACGCTTTAAGCTATAACACAAACATATATGTAGGTATATGTATGTACATATTTTATCCTGACAATTCTCATATCCAAAGAATATAGGTAACTCTTACTAGCAGGGCAGAGATGTGAATATCCATGCTGAGAAGAGGATGTGCAAGCAGTGAGCTCAGGAAAGGTGCTCTGTAGGGCTCTTCTCAGAAGAATGCAGATTAGAGTCCTCATGCAGTACCAACCCACAGGATGGCAAAAATAGAGCACCGAGTGGTGGGGAATCTGGGAGCGACTGTTGTCCTCCTACGTGGAGGGGCTGCAGGTGGGAGTGTAGTTTGATAACCAGCTTCAAAAGCTGGCAGCATGCCCATGTCTTATGACTCACAGTTTCTCTAGATACTATTCTGTGGTATGCATATGCCTAGGTAAGTAGTCAAGAATATCAACTTATTTCTAAATAGCCACAGAATAGAATGTCTCTAGGTATCTATAAATAATTGAATGGTTAAATTATTTTAAAACCAAACAATAGAATACAAAAAAAATGAGAAGAAACACACAGAGATAAGTTTCACAGAGTGATCATGAATGATTACAGTCAAAAGGCATAAAACTCCATGTATGTAAAATTCAAAACTAGACCAACTATAGTAGCAAGCAAATGCCTGTACTCTCAGCATTTGAGAAACCGAGGCAGTAGGCTGGAGAGTTCAAGGCCATCTTGGGCTTTAAAGTGAGATGCTGCCCCCAGCCCACCAAAAAGCAAGTAGTATAAAATGATTTTTGATAGAACCAAACAGGACTGGCAAAAATAAAAATAAAAAAATAAAAAATAAATTAAAAAAAACAATGAAATTATTCCTCATGATACTCTGCTATACTCATAGATCAGTACCTAGCTCGATTGTCAGCAGAGAGGTATCGTCCAGCAGCTGATGGAAACATGCAGAGACCCACAGTCAAACATTAGGTGGAGCCAGGGGAATCCCAGAGGAGAGGAGGAGAAAGGATTGTAGGAGCCAGAGGGGTTGAGGTTATCATGAGAACTTGGCCCACAGAATCAACTAAGCTCACAGAGACCGAAGTGACAGTCATGAACTCTGTATGGGTCTGAGCTAGGTCTGCTGTATATATATTATGGTTGTGTAGCATGGTGTTTTTGTGGGACTCTGGGAACGGGGTGTCTCTGACTTCTACCTGATCTTGGGGCCCCTTTCCTCCCACTTGGTCGCCTCGTCCAGCTTTGATATGTCTGGTCTTATTGTAATTTGTTGTGCCATGTTTGGTTGATTATCTGGAAGGTGCTCTTTTCTGAAGTGAAATGGAGGAGGAATGGATCTGGGGAACGGGGAGATGGGGATGCCGCTGAGAGGAGTGGAAGAAGGGGAAACTGTGATCGGGATGTAATATATGAGAGAATTTTTTTTTTTTAAAAGTGATTTTTGTTAAAGTGTTAGAAACCAAGATTGTGGTTACTTTTGGTTAAGGAATTGGACCAGGGCACAGCTACAGGTTGGCCTTCCCACAGCCAACTTGTTAAGTAAACCAGTTTACTAGGATGCTTCCTTACACTCAGGGAACCTCTTATGTTCACTTATTCAATACCAAAGTTATAGCCAGGCATACAAATGAAGTTATGAGCAGGGCAAATCCTGTGGAGACAGTCTGTTGCTTCAGCATGGCCATTAGACACACCATCCTCTGGCCTCCATATGCTCCCTAAAACTGTTATATCCTTTCATGGAGTCTTACAGGTGTGAGTGAAGCGTGGGAAACTGTACAAATGTCATGGACACAGAGGCTGAGGTCTTAGCCCAGGTCCTGGCACACAGTTAGCAAATAACAATAACCATAATGCTAAACCTGATCACTTTGGGGCCAGTTTGCCTCTGTATCCCCGAAAAGTAAATGCCCATCTGTGTGGGCTGTGCTCAGTTGTAGAAGACATGAACTCCTCCCTGTGGGCCATGAGCACTGATATTAGTTTTGTTTCCTGTTTGTGGATTCGCTCTTCTTCCTATATGGTCTCATTTGAGTTGGGTGGAGCTGGGAGTCCGTTTCATTTGAATCTCCTCCTCGCATAACATTGTGTGTGGTATTTTCTGCTTATGTATAACCACCTGAAGCAGGTTCAGTGTCTCAGAGACTAGTGTGGCCTTAGAGGAGATCCATAGAAATCTGAAAAGTAAGACTAAGCAGGCTTTATTGTTTTGCTTTTGTTACTGTGGGCTATTATTATTATTTAAACCTAGACACAACAGCCTATCAAAAGTATGTTTTAACTCAGTGTGATGGTGCAAGCCTGTAATGCCAGCTCTTGGGAAGCCAATGGAGGAACACCAAGCTCAAAGCTAGCCTGCACTACACAGTGAGCCCTTCTGTTATATAATAAGGGCCAATGAGATGACCCAGTGAGTGAAAACACGTGCTGCCTGGTAAGAGGAGAGAACCAGCTCCTCCATGTTATCCTCAACCACGTGTGCACCATGGCGTGCTCGCATGCTCCTGCTCATCGGTGCAAATGTGCACACAAAATAAATAATTCACTAATTAATTAAAAATAAGCAATACCCTCCCCTAAACTATACTTTTTTCTTTAGCTTTATCTTTTTACAAGAAATGAAAACTATAAATATCAGTGCTTGGGATGTATCATCTCATTTAAATTTATTAATACATCGAGCAGTAAAAAATGAAATAAAAGTAGAAAGGACTGCTTGATACACTGTAAGAGCACAGCAAGATCCTCTGCCAACTATTTAGAATACTTCCAGTCATAGTTTTCTCAGAGAAAGGCACAGAGGTCCCTATTCTGAGCTAAATAAGAGAAGAACCATTGACCTGAGATTGCCCAGGTGTTTATTAAAGTCCTCTTCTAGTTGCATAACGCAACACTGCCTTTCCTGAATGAAAAGCATATATCTGTGCCTTAGATTTCTTGTAGGTCTTGTGTCTTCATTGACCTATCCTGTGACTAAGATATGAACGTAAAATGCAGGATGTTGGAACTGAGAAAAGTCTTTGTTGCTAATAAGACCCAACCAGCTACTCGCATGCTCTTGCGGCTGCTTCGGCGCTTCTCCTGGCCCAGTACAATTATATGTAACTTATGGGGTAAGGATTTTTAGGGTTAGGTTTTATTTTTTCCTACGTGAATAGATCTGTCAGTGCAGCTAGGTTTTTGGTTTCATGTTGCAGAGCAGCACAGATACTGAACTGACAACCAGGGAGCCTGCATGGGACTGACCTAGGCCCTCTGCATGTGTGTTACAGCGTGAACTTGGTCTTTCTGTGGGAGTCCCAACAGTGGGAACAGAAGCTGTCTCTCACTCTTTTGCCAACTTCTGGAACCCCATTCTTCATACTGGGTCACCTTGCCCAGCCTTAATATGAGGGGAGGTGCCTGGTCTACTGCAACTTGATATGCCATTATTGGTTGATATCCATGGGGGTCTGTTCTTTTCTGAAGGGAAACGGGGGTGGGGGGCTAGGAGGATGAGAGGAAGGAGAAACTGTAATAGGGATGTAAATAATGTTAATAAATCATTTAAAAATCATAACCTCATCTTAAACTGTATGTACACACAGTTATTAATTTTCATTATATTTACTTATATACAAAATGTATAGGGAAAATAAAAAAGAATGCAGAGTAATTCAGTCTTACTCCGTGAACTATGTTTAGCTAGAGCCAAGTAAAAGCAGATTTATGTAAAAATTGGGGTGGCCATGTTTAATGAGAGTCACCCTGGAGGCTGCCACATTTCTCGTCTGTAAAGAGATTTTCAAGTCTGGGATTTTCAAAACTCCACGTCTCTGTGTGGTTTATATTTTTCAGCTGAGAGAAGAGAAGTTGCAGGAAGAAAAAACTTGTGAAGATAAGATCCACAAGGTACTGCAGGAGGATTCAGAAATGGGGAAAAGGAAAACGGATGAACAGAAAAAAAGAGATGAGCCAGTAGTGCTGAAAACAAGTCTGGAGCAGGTCAGTGGGCCATCTAGATGGACATCTGCTCAGTCTGGCCATTCAGCCAGGGACATGGGTCTGAGAGCTTTGTGCTGACTCTGCGGCCTAGGAGTGGGGAAGCACTTCCTGTCCAGATGTAGATGGAGGAAGCAGTTTTGAATGGGGCAGTGACAGCCTGGGTCAGTGTGCTACATGTGATAAGATTTGTATGTATACCGTCATATTGGCGTATGTGCTGGTTTTTACATTAAACTTTATACATCTTAATATCCTCAATTAGATTTTTTAAGGTTTATTTATTATGTGTACAGTATTCTGCCAGTATGTAGGTTTACACACTATATATACAGTATTCTGCCAGTATGTATGCCTGCAGGCCAGAAGAAGAAGGCACCAGATCTCATTACAGATGGTTGTGAGCCTCCATGTGGTTGCTGGGAATTGAACTCAAGGCCTCTGGAAGAGCAGCCAGTGTTCTCAACCTCTGAGCCATTTCTCCAGCCCTCAAACATCTCTCTAGCCCTCAGATTTCTTTTAAGCTGTATTTTACTTTCCTTAATCCTCTGTAATCTCTTGAGCAGAACTATGCTTAGGTATAGTTCTCATGCCTCAGCCAGGCATGGTGGCGCACGCCTTTAATCCCGTCACTCTGGAGGCAGAGGCAGGAAGGTCTCTGTGATTTTGAGGCCAGGGTGGTTACACAGAAAACCCTGTCTTGAAAAACAAAAAAATATGTTCTCCCATATTAGATGAGTAGTCTAAGCTTACCCAATTAGGCACATGTTTGAGTCAACTCTTGCTTGAACATTTCCATTACTGCTTTTATTACTTATTTGTATGTATATAAGCACATACATACCTTGACACACATGTGGCAGTCAAAAGATAAGCTGTGAGAGTTCGTCTTCTCTTTCCATCACGTGGGTCCTGGGGATTGAATTCAAATCCCACCAACCTATCTGACTGTACCAAGAAAGTACGTTTTGAAAATGTAATTATATTCACATAGAAAAATAGGAGTTTAATGTCAATTCTAGTTACAGTGGTTTAAGCATCTAATGATTGCTGAATATTTTTTGAGTCATATCTTTTAAGTATTTTTATATAGCCTTGTTAAAATTTCAGTTTACTTTTTTTAATGGGTTGAAATTAATGAAGCCTTAACATTTGAAAATAGGCAATATAAGAGAGTAGGAAAATGAGGGGGTGCTGGAGAGATTGCTGATCTTGTAGAGGAACTGGGTTCCATTCCCAGCACCCACATGGTGGCTCACAGTATCCTATAATTCCAGTTCCTGGGGATCTGATGCCCTTCTCTGACTTCCATAGGAACCAGGCATGCATGTGAGGGGTGCGGGAATGCGGGGGAGAGAAAGCGAGAGAGAGACTAAAAACAGCTCTCCGCATCCAGCATTGCAGCTCACTGTACTCTGGCCAAGTTTTTTCCTGTGCACCTTCTGACTTAGTTTCAGAAACAGACGTTTTTAAAGCTATCTTGGGTCAGTGTGTTTGCTGACTGTCATATGCAGGTGACACATGATTCTGGTTGTAGTCTTAGTCATCACCAATTATTATTAAAAGTGATCACTTGGAAACAGACCATGATGACACACATCTGTAACAGCAGCCCTTGGGAGGTTGAGGCAGGAGATTTGTGGTTAAACTGTCCTGAGCTCCGTAGTGAGTTCTAGGCATGCCTGGGCTATATTATATATGTAGCAAGGCTCTTCCTCAGAACAATAAGAATAAAACAAAGGCCCTTGAATTTTACAAATTTTCAATCCTGGAAAAGATTCCATTTAACAAGCACAAAATGCTGTGTGCTCTCAATGGAATGCACCCCAGGAGCTTTGAAAGACGCGCTGCTTGAAAGGATACATGTGCATTAGCTTAGGAGGCAATAGGATGTGTGCTGGTTTGACCGCAGCCCCAGCTGTGCCTTTTTCCAGTCGTAATGTCCTCAAACAAACAGTCCAAAAGCCCCCAAATCTTGAGATCTCGGTCCTTCCATAGAAGGAGCCTGCATACCTAGATTTCCTCCAGGAACAGGTCTCTAATACTGATTTTATGTCACAGCTGGGCATCATAATTATTTTGCTCCAAGCACTACTGTCTTTGAAATAAAAATCAGCACAGTTCACTTCTCTAAAGGAATCAGAAAATGCAGATCTTCAGATTCCCTTATTGGCAGTAGCCAGGTTCACAACATTGTCAATGCAAAGCACAGTAAGATCCAGCTTGTTTTGGATTTTTATAATCCTGCCCTTTTCTACCCTCCTATTTCCTTGTACATTTTTGAGGACTTTTAAATGGCTTTAATAGTTTTTAGACCAATGCAGGCTTGTGCTCTCAACTACTTGAGAGACTGAAGTCAAAAGATTGCAACTTCATGGTCTCATTGGACCTCAGAGTGAGTTCAAGACTAGCTTGGGCAACTCAGTGAAACTGTCTAAAATAAAAATCCCAACAAAGGCTAACAGTGGAGTAGAAGAACATTTGACTAACATGTGCAAAGCCCTGGGTTCAGTCCCCTGTACTGGGCAAAGCAAGTGCTTGGTCTTGAACAAACAATTTTATTATATTAAAATTGGGCCCAAGAGACTCTGAATAGTCTCAATGGAAAGCCAGCCAGCGAACTCTTTGTATTAAGGGTGTGTCCTGATGAGACAAGGCATTACACTTTCCTACCACTAAGCCTCAAGGACCCTGCGTTTCTTTGAGAACTCTTCAGCCAGCACTCAGGTCCTTCCTTAAGCATGATTCTAGCTTGTCTTCCCATCCTTGAGTACGCTCCAAGACTCGTGGGAGCAGAACTGTTTGCTGCCGTATATACACTCTGCTTCCTTCTTCTGGTGCGTTCTCAGCAGCTTGCTGCTGGAAAGGTTGCTCTGTCTCTCTGGGTCCGGTTTAAAAGCTGTCACCTTCAGACTGGTAGAGATTCCTCACTTCATTCATCCTCCTTTCCTCATTCCACCCTCAATACTTATGACTGCTACAAGATTCCATGCTCCCATTATAGATTTTGATTGTTTTGTTGACATGTGTCTGACCCAGTTAAAAACCTCCCACAATTCCTTGCCCATCACATGTTTTTAATGCATGATCATGAAATTATTAAACTCAGAGAGAAGAACATACTCTTTCTATGAAAGGAGAGATTATGGTCTATTATTTTCTGAAATAGAAGTAAAATATTTAAATTGTTGTTTTCTTATAGTACCATTAATCTAATAATGGTGTGAAATGTTGGAAAACAGAATAGCATAGCTAACAGTTATATTAAGGATTACAAATCAGAAGTGAAAGATTAATTATCCTACAACCTAGAATAACCCCTATAGGCATTTTGGTAATTATCCTAATCTGACCTATTTCCTAAGTGTAACGTGCACACGCATCTATATGTGTGCATGCATACACACATGCGCACGCACACACACACACCCTTGTGTATGCACTACATGTTCTTTTCATTCAGAAATGTTGGTTTGCATGCAAACCGCATTATAGCTCCTTTTTAGTTCATTATAAATTGTGCCTTTCCCTGTAAATAAAGAATTCATATCTTTCTTCAGTTGTCCCCTAGTACAATTTGAGAATTTTAATCTCCTGTAGATACCTTGCTGTCTTAAACACCACTGTGGTAAATTGCTAAAAGGAGAGCAGGTGAAGGAAGTGAGCTTTGAAGCTGTTTTAGCATGTGTTGCTCAGCTGTCACCACCCTGGACAGTTGGTTTAGATGAACTCCTTTCTGTGCTGTATGAAAGCCACACCTGCTTCCCCTGCCCCCATCAGCCTGGGAGGAACGGTGTGTCTTCAGTGTCACTGCAGACTGCATCTCCCCATGCTCTGCACTGTCGTAAGGACCCACAGTGCCTTAGGCTTGTTTGTTTCCAACACGAAAGATGAGAGGTAGACATTTCTTAGCTAAAGTTTCTAGGTTGTGGGCATGGAAGCATGGAGACATGGGTAGCTTTTGTCTATGTAGATGTTTGCCATTTCGTTTTAATAATGCAATTTAGTTTTCATCAGTTCAAAGGAATTTGGTGAATAGTTATAAAACTAAGCTTTTTTCTTAATACTATTTAAGTTTCTAAAAGTAAAGTCTATTTTTTGAGGGTTTATCTGTTAGCTTATTTAATACTTTATCAACTTAGCAGAATCTTTACAGTAGTGAAGTGGTTCTCAACTTTCCTAATTCTGTGACCCTTTGATACAGTTCCTCATGTTGTGGTGACCCCAACCTTAAGATTATTCTCGTTGGTACTGCATAACTATAATTTTGCTACTGTTATGAATCATAATGTAAATATTTTGGAGACAGAGGTTTGTTAAAGGGGTCACAACCCACAGGTTGAGAACCACTGATTTAGAGACAGCAAAAACAGACGTAAAGATGAGCCACTGACCCTAGAATGATACTGAGAGGGATGGGGTCCGAATAGTCTTTTACTTGGTACCAAACTGGTTATGAAAAGAGACCAAAGGGGGCTGGAGAGATGGCTCAGCGGTTAAGAGCACTGCCTGCTCTTCCAGAGGACCTGAGTTCAATTCCCAGCAACCACATGGTGGCTCACAACCATCTGTAATGAGGTCTGGTGCCCTCTTCTGGCCTTCAGGGATAAACACAGACAGAATATTTATACGTAATAAATAAATAAATATTTTTTAAAAAGAGAGACCAAAGTACATAGAGAGTGTCATTGTTTACCTGTGTTGAGTCTGTCGCCTCTCCCCCAGAGTTGGAAGAAAATATCAAATGTAATTTGATAATGGGTTAATTTGATTTGGGATATTTTCAGTTAAAGCCACATTTGCAATTAGTATTTTCAGAAAGCACTTCTAATCAAATTGGAACTCAGAAAAGTGACTTAGAGATTGAACTTTGAAGCCATAGCTATGATAGATCCGATGGGAACCCCAATCTTATCTCCCTTGTCTCCTTGCCAGTGTCCTGCACGTCTCTCGGATTCAGAGAATGAAGAACCTTCTCGGTGCCAAATGATACAGACACATCGCTCAGCCTTTGTCTCCAAGAACAGCTCCTACTCCTTAGCTTTCCTGGCAGGGTAAGAACTGAATTCAGAGTTCTTTCATGTGGGGGTGACAGGGTCTTCGGACAAGCAGGGGGAGTAAAAAGAGATGGGAATTAATTATTAATAGATTATAGCTGGATGGTGGTGGTGCACGCCTTTAATCCCAGAGGCATGAAGCAGAGGCAGCAGATCTCTTGAGTTCGAGGCCAGCCTGGTCTACAGAGTGAGTTCCAGGACAACCAGGACTGTTACGCAGAGAGGGGTGTGTATGTGTGTGTGTGTGCGTGTGTGTGTGTTTGCGTGTGTGTGTGTGTGCGTGTGTGTGTGTGTGTGCGTGTGTGTGTGTGTGTGTGTGTAACCTCCAGTGGTATTCCTCAGGAGCCATCTAAAATCATTATTTCCCTTTATTTCTCATTCCTATTTCCCCACTAAACTCAGACTGAAACTGTAATTCTAGAAGCTGTCGTAGAAACTGTCTCGTTGACAGGTATCTTTTCTCTGGATAAGAGCTCCATGTTGGGCTGCATTGCCCTTGTTTGGGCTGTTAGAGGGGTTAGGTTTGGGGCAGAGTTCAGATTGGTCAGCATGACTTACCAACATGACATAACTTAAAAAATAATTATTACTATATGTTCTTACACTTATTAATGTCATCTCTAGTCTTCATTAAGACTTAGTTTTATTTATTTATCTTTTACATCTATTTATGTATGTGTATGCATGTGTGTGTGTGTGTGTGTGTGTGTGTGCGTGCGTGCACACGCACGCTCCTGTGGAGGTCAGCGGGCACTTGTAGGAGTTAGTTTTCTCTTCTGCCATCATCTATACCAAATTCAATTTCATTTCTATATATTAGTGAACAATTTAAAAATGCAATGAAAAAAAATCCCACTTTATCATTACTAGAATAATTAGAAAGAAATAAAGTTAACCAGAGAAACATAAAAATTTAATACTGAAAACCCCAAAGTTTGATTGGTAAAAGAACCTAAATAAAGCTAAAGTATCAAGAATATTCTCACCGTCGGAAACTTGCTTAGGTGTCTTCTCTGTGTGCGTCATGAATTGGTAGACTTAAAGCTGTTACAATGTCAGTACCACGAATAGTTTTTAAAAGTTCAGTATGATGCATGCTAGAGTTCAGTGGACTCTCTTGCAGAAGTGGACATGGATATAAAATTCACATGTGGGATTTCAGGAGATCCCAAATAACCAAAACTGCCCAGAGAAGTTTGATGGTAGAAATCAGGCAGTATGATACTGGAATAAGGGACAGATATAGAAGAGTGGCTTTTGAGAGAGTCCAGAAATGATCTGTACATTTATGATTAGTTAATCCCCAACAAGGCTGTCAAGATCATTCATTGGGAAGAAATATTTACATCTCTTTACATGGTGCTGCACAGCTGGGAATCAACATGCAAGAATGTGAGAGATGAAGCTCTTAGAGCAGGCTCTGAGGTTGGCTGTGCAGCACCTGCCCTCCTGTGACTCTCAGCAGTGTAGATGTGCTTTGGTTTCCCTGGTCATCAGCTGCTCCAGTGCTCTGCAGAGAGCTGCTGCCCCAAGTGCGCTTTCCACATTAAATGACAAAGCTAAAGTATCAAGAATATTCTCACCGTCGGAAACTTGCTTAGGTGTCTTCTCTGTGTGCGTCATCACCACTGGGTCTCTTCTTTCACCATTATGGAGTTGAGGGGGAGAGAGATGTAGTTTTCCCAGCTGCAGGCAGCTGTCATTTGTGGATCTATAATGTGGACCTGAAACTGGACTAGTAACTGTCACCTTGACCATTACCACTGACAGGATGGATTCATAGCCTGTATTGTTTTGGTACAGCTTCAGCTTGACCAACTCCAGTGGCATCAAACCCAGTGTTCCAGAGAGCTGCTGTACTGAAACTTGCAAAGGTCTTCTTCCTTGCATTAGTCAGAAAAATCTTTCCATCCCATTGTCTGTTTGCCTCATCAAAAGTCATGCATTTGAAATAATAAAGCCGCCTCTTTGAATTCTAAATCCTTGGTCAACAGGCACATTATTTACAAACCCTTTTGTGGAGGTGTCTTAGTCAGTGTTCCATTCCTGTAAAGAGACCATGACCATGGCAACTTTTTTTTTGTTTGTTTGTTTTGTTTTTTGAAACAGGGTTTCTCTGTGGCTTTGGAGCCTGTCCTGGAACTAGCTCTTGTAGGCCAAGCTGTCCTCGAACTCGCAGAGATCCACCTGCCTCTGCCTCCCATGTGCTGGGATTAAAGGTGTGCACCACCACTGCCTGGCAACCATGGCAACTTTTATAAAGAAAAACATTGACTTGGAGCTGGTTTGGTCCATTATTTTCCTGGCAGGAAGCATGACAGTGTGTAGGCAGACATGATGTTCAAGAAGGAGCTGAGAGTTCTACATATTGATCTTCAGGGAACAGGAGACTGTGTGCTACACAAGCATAACTCGAGTATATGAGACCCTAAAGCTCTTCCCCATAGTGACACACTTCCTCCAACAAGGCCACATCTCATAATAGTGCCACTCCCTATGGGCCAAGCATTCAGACACGAGTCTATGGGGACCAGTCCTATTCAGACCACCACAGGTGGCTTACATGACTGATAGTTTGTGTGGCTTCTAGGAATGCAAATGAACTTAAATAGGTTTCTAACTAAAGTATCAATCCAGCTTGCTTCTGAGGAGATGTCTTCTTAAGGTGATGTCAAAGTTTTTTGCTTGCTCCAAAATTGTGGGAGATTCTCATCTCATTTAAGTGCTGAATTTTCTTGTTAAAGTGCAGATATGTGTTACACAGCCATCATTTTCTCCTATTGGTGGCCATAAGACATAGACTGGGAGGAACACAGAGGTGCTATAATAGAAATCATTCTGAGTGGTAGACAGGCCTTCTCTGGAGCTGCAAGGTGCAAGAATTCTAGGATTAACCTGTTTTCTATTATAGCTACCTAAGGGAATTGTCTTTCTTGGTGAGTGGCTTAGAATGGTAAGAGACTGTCACTGCTAATCGTAACTATATATTCTTTTTACAGGAAGCTAAACACCAAGGTGCAGAGGAGTCAGAGCTGCAGTGACACGGTTCAGGACCGAGTGAAGAGCAGGCTCAGAAAAGCTCCACCCAGCAGAGCCAAGGTACACCTCAGCCTCAGGCTTCCCCAGCAACACACACAGCTTCCCCTCTACCAGGCAAAGTACATTAGTTGCACACTATCAGGATCCTATAGACAGAGATGACAAAGAAGGTTCAAATTAGTAGACAGAGTTGGGGGGTATTGTGCCATTATAAATAGACAACTTTTTAATAGGTCTCGGTGAGACCCATCTTCAGATTTTAATGTTTCTAACTTCTTCGTGTGTGTATGTGTTTTAAGCTAGGATTTCCCTAATTTTTTTTTAGGTACACATTACCCTTCCTTCCCTATCTTCCTACCATCTAAAGGTTTTATGTAGAAACAAATACATACATGAGAGAGCTGGAAGGATGGCTCAGCAATTAAGAGCGCTTGTTCTTGCAGAGAACTAGATTCACATCAGTCAGTTGCTTCCCATAATTCTAGCTCCAGGGGATCCAACACCCGCTTCTGGCCTCTGTGGACACCTGCACATGCATGTGCATACATACACACAGACCCATACAAGTTTTAAAAAATGAAAAATAAACAATACAAAAAGAAAAGAAAAATACACACACAAACACATGATCTTTTATATTTCTTTCAGGTCACAACTATAACTCCAGGTTCCACCCCCATTATTGGTGTTCTCTTGTCCACTCAGAACAACCGCTGCCTCTCAGCTCCTGACTTAACCATAGAAAAGCGCCTGCCCTTCAGCTCCCTTTCATCCTTGACTTCCTTGCATAAGCCAGAGCGCTCTATCAGCCCTGAAAGCAATGACAGCATCTCTGAAGAGCTAAACCACTTCAAGCCCATCGTCTGCTCACCGTGCACCCCTCCCAAGAGACTCCCTGACGGCCGTGTGCTAAGCCCTCTCATCATCAAGTCAACGCCTCGTAACCTGAACAGAAGCCTGCAGAAGCAGACTTCCTACGAGGCTAGTCCACGGATCCTCAAGAAGTGGGAACAGATCTTCCAGGAACGGCAGATCAAGAAGACCCTTTCCAAAGCCACTCTCACCTCCCTGGCTCCTGAAGGAGGGGAGGAGTTACCAGGCTCTGAAGCTATCCATTCTAGCAAGGAGAGGCCGCCTCTGGCTCTAAGTACAAGACTGTCCAGGGCCCAGGTGCTCTCAGAGTGTGCTGGGCCCACATCCACTACTCCTGAGTATTTCCCTTCTGTTAACCAGACAAAAGCAGAACAGGACTATGTTAGAAAAAGGAGCCATGAGGTCCCACTGGAAACCTGCCATTCCTCAGAGTACAGAGTTGTAGCCAGTGGGCCTTCTTTGGAAGGGGAGCAGTTTGAGGAGTCAAGGTCCACCCTAGATGCCACGTTAGACAAAACATGCATGAGCACCGTCATGAAGACTTCAGCAATTAATTCAGTGTTACCCAAAAATGATGTTTTGAGTGGGGTCCTCAAAACAAAGAAACAGCTGAAGACACTCGGTCATTTTGATCTGGCCAATGGCATTCTGGTTGACAGCCTAGGAGAGGAGTCAATTCCTTCCCTGCGTAGGGGCCGGAAAAGGCGTTGTAAGACCAAGCACTTGGAACAAAATGGTGTTAAGAAACTGCGACCACCCAGCAGTGACATAGGCCTGGCCCCCAAAGACCCAGGGCTGCTTGAGGTGGGGCGGAAATGGCAGCAGGAGGATGCGGGCCCGATGGCTCTGCAGTCACAGCGCATATTTGACAGTGAGAGGCGGACTGTGAGCCGGCGGAAAGGAAACATGGATCAGTATCTCTTACGGTCCAGCAGCCTGGCTGGGGCCAAGTAGCACTTACTGAGCAATGTAATGTTACGGCTTCTCAGAGGCCAAAAGAACTAGCTGAGTGGTCTCACTTTGAGTTTCTTTTGATGGCAAAACACTGTCTATATGGTTCTGAGGGGCTTCAGGACCTTGGTACTCAAAGCCAAGGGTCTATATCTTTGGCTCTCTAGGACCTGGGCCATGCTTCTCACCCTGAGTGAGCCAACTCTGAAGGCTTCCGGGCCCAAATCTGGCAGCACCCACTTGGAATGAGATTGAGATGGCCTCATTCATGAACGTGATGGCCAGAGTTAGAGATGGCAGGGGGAGAGTACCTTCTCACACTCGTAAGACCCCCAGCTTCTTACAACAGAGTAGTGTTTAAGTCAGCCTTGCAGATAAAGGTCCACTCTTCAGAGACAAGCAGTGCAGTGCTTTGGAAGATCCGAGATGAACAGGTGATCATGTTCGTCTGTCTTCCCTATGTAACTCTACATAACTAAATCAGTTGAGCTTAGAACCTTTGCTTCTCCAGAAGTTAATTTTCATTCCCTGTTTAAACTATGACGTTTGATTGATGCTGTGTGATTGACACCTGGTGTCAGCTAGATGAAGCTGCAGTGCAGGTGTTCAGGTTCTCAGCTGCCCAGTGGTGTCGCCCATGCTGACCACTGTGTCTCCTGGATTCTCCACAATCACAGGGTGCCCAAGGGCATTCCAGGGACACTGGCTGGGCACTGAGTGTGACAATGCGAAGCCCCCTCCCCCAGGAGCGGTTGACATTGCTGAGATGTAAACTGTGGAACTGCAGTGGCCTCACCTACCCCGTTTACAGGCTCCTGCGTCCCCAGGAGTCCTAGCCTGAGACAGCTATGAGGTTTCCTTACTACTTTCCACTTGGCGATGGCTATCTGAAATTTTGGTCTAAAAGTCATGAAAAACTTGCTCCAAAGTCAGGCAAAGGTCAGTGCTGAGACTCCCATACTGTGGAAACAAGGTATCTAGCTGGATGCAGCTGGTAAATTCAGTCCCATGGACCTTTGGGGTTTATTTTTCTTAGCAGCTGACACCATGTGTCTTTTGCATCACTGGTGGTGCTTGGTGCTTCTGCCCTTCTGGGCTCAGTGAGAATAGGGATTCTGATATGATTTTAGGGACTCTCAGGTGGGCTGGCGTTCCCTTTGTCTGTATGAGCTGTTACCATAGTCATGTGACTGGCATTTTAACAAACCTTCCAGAGCTTCTATACCCACCCTATGCTGTCTCCCTTGAAAGGTCCCAGCAGGATACTACATAGTTCTCCAGTGAAGTTGCCTTTGATCAGCGAGTTTCTGAAACATTCAAAGTATAGCAATAGCTAGAGGATACCCCCTCCTCAGCGGCTGAGGGAGGTTACCTGTAGTACTGTTTCCTCGGGGCAGATGTCAGTTTTTGGGGATTGTAGAAGAGAGAACCTCAGATTTGGAATTAGCCCAAAGGTGGTTGAAGCTCCTAGGGAGGGGAAGGAGCACATGAAGTTCCAAGAAAGCTGTCCCTTGGAGCAGACGGAGCTACTTTCTCTGCAGCTTAGAACTGACTATTCCCAGGGATGCTGGATGTGTGTGGCCATCACCGAGATAGGTGGCTTCAGAGGCTGCTCTGGTGGGGAAGCTGTGTGAGTCCTGGGGTGGGTGTGTTTTTAAAACATGCAATAGTCTCATTACTTTATAGTCATACCACTTTACTTCTTGTCCTAGGTAACTTCAGGCTTTAGGGGCTGCTAGAAGGCATGTTAATGCCCCAAATAGGAGGGCTGGCCCCGGTCTACAGATACAAGGAGATTCCATTAGAGAAAACTTTGAAATTTTTGCCATTTCATATGTTTCTTTTTTGATCTTAGTAATTATTATTGGAAGGCTAGTCTTACCGGGTAGTAGCAAAGACACTTATTTTTCCACATGCCACCCTTTTATATGTCGTTAATCATTAGAAAAACACTTTCAGTTGGAGTTAATTTTTGGTTTTGGGAAAAAGATAAAATATTTTTAATAGATGAGAAATATATATTTTAAATATTCCCCTGTCCCTAGTTACTGCCTTGACTTTAAGAGTGTGCACAGCAGTGGTGACAAGCATAGCAGGTGTGGTATTGCTGCTGAGCAGGTACTGCGAACACTGGGCTGGCCTGGGGCCGTCCCTGTGCACCCTGTGAGACCCAGTGTGCTGTGAACAGTGTTTCCCACACTTCCTGCTGAGCAGTGGTTCTTGAAGTCAAGGCAGAACAGTTTACATTGAGGAGGAAAGGCTTCCTTTTTAGTCTGCTTAGCTTTGACGGTGGGAAAACTACTAAAGCGCTGCATGCAAGATGCTCTCACATGTAGTCACTGGACACTTGGTTACTGAAGTCTTTCACAGCTACAGGTGTTTGCATGGGTTCCTAAAGAGTAGAGAGACACAGGAAATAGAATGGTTGGGAGAGCTGGTGAGCTAGAATGAAAGACATTATTTCACAAAACAAATACAAGTCACCCTGCAAACTGCCCTCGTTCTGCTATGCTCCTTCTGTATATGCATTCTGCTTGTTTTGTTTTCTTATTAAAGAGGAAATTATGAGTAAGAGGAGGGCGAGTCTTTATGATGGGACATTAAGAGATGTGCCATTCCTCAAAAGGGTTTGATAGCCCTTCTCCAGAAAGGTAACCTTAGTGACATTCATGAGTAGCTGACTGTACCTGTTGGAAGAAGTCATCTGGACCAGATGGATTGGTATCAAGTCAGGGATTATTAAACCAGCAACTGACCTCTGTCCCTTAGTTACCTCTTTAAAAAAAATTTTTTTTAAAAAAAGTTAAGTCTGGCTGAGGCTTATCTAGGAATTCTTTCCTAACTGACCTTATTTGTTAAAAGAAACAAAACAAAAAATTCAAAACTATTTTGTGTAGGGAGAGTATTCTGGTCATAAATGCCATTTATTATTTTTAAGGTAAAATGCCCCTCAGAGTGTAAAGCTATTTCATTAATTATTGTCTGGTTACAAACTAGCCACTGGCTAACATGGGCAGCTGCTGATTGAAGGCTGTGTTCATTCAGTAGGCACTTTTGAGCTCTTAGACCACCCCACCCTGTGCTGGACCGCAGTATAGTCCCCGATGGGAGGGGACGTGTCTAGTGCAATGTGCG
This sequence comes from Ondatra zibethicus, assembly GCA_004026605.1. Taxonomy (NCBI): domain Eukaryota; kingdom Metazoa; phylum Chordata; class Mammalia; order Rodentia; family Cricetidae; genus Ondatra; species Ondatra zibethicus. The sequence goes on from PVIU01000309.1 coordinate 252,421, forward strand.
TGCACGTGTGTTCGGCCAGAGAGTGTTAATGATCTCTGAACAGCCATTTCCTCTATAACAGTGAGAACTAGCACTTAGCCTGTCACTAGCAACATTTTCCATACCTCATCAGTATTTATGAGTTGGTTAACTCTCGTCTTTTTCCGTTTCCTAAGTAACTTTTCCAGGGAAGAATGGATTTTTCTCCTGCAGTGATTATAGAACAGCCACCCTGTTCAGAAGCTGCATTTACGTCAAGTCCTAAGAAATGAGGCAGGTCTGGGTCACTGGCAGGGCCGAAGAAGCCCATTCTTCATCTCAGTGATCTCCTAATGCGTTCCCCAAGCTGACCTGGGGTTTCTTCTTCCTCGCTTGTCACTGAAGTGGAGAGCCATCAGAAGAGGGTAGAGGCTAGCTCATCATCATGGGATATTAAAGCTGGACCAGCCTCAGCCCCACTATTCTAGTTTTTGCTGTAGTTCTCTAGGGCAGAATAATAGTGTGGATGAAGGGGACACCCAAGTGACAGGTTTTAGAATGGCTGTTTTTGTTTCTTTCAGTTAAGTTGTACCTACATCCCCTGAATATATCCATAATATACAGAGTACTTAATAGGGAAAACCCCATAGTGTGAACTAAGTAATAAGTGGAATTTTGTTGTAGTTATTTTAATTACAGCCTTTGCTGTTTCTTTCAGAATAAAATTCCTTAGGGTCTTACACCTTTCTTAGCCAGCCCTTTCCTCCTCAACCATAGGATGCTCCCTAAACTTAGCATTTAGAGAGGATGGAACTGGTTAAAGTCTCATGACCCAGGAGGGTGCAAGGACTAGGCTGCTGTACACATTTTCTTTGATGACCCAGAAATGCACCTTTCACCATAGCATTCTGGACTGTTCTGTAGAAGATATGTAGGAACACACAGAGGTTTCAACTTAGTCAAAGTGGATGGTGGAAGAGGCACCAAACCCACGTGACCAGACTGCTCTGTGTCTGCCAGTTTTTCTTCTGAGGGGGAAATGTACTTTTGTGTCCCCTTTGTGGTGTCTGTCTCAGGTACAGAAGGAGTTAGACAAAACCATGCTAAGATCAGGCTCGCTCCTCTCCCTTCCCTACCACCAGTGTGAGCACAGACGGTGCAGGCTTCAGTATCGAGCTGTGCAGCTTTCTTCTGGTGCCAGGTTCCTGTAGCAGCCTTCAGTTCTCCCTAGCTGGCACTTGCCCTCCAAGCTGAGATTCCAGTTTGCATCAGCCCTAAGCTCCAGCAAAGCAAGAAAACAGATACTATGCAAGACAAGTGGGTGTTCTTTTTCTCCCTTCTTCCCTCTCCCCCTCCCTCTCTCTGCACCTGATACACTGTTTACTCTTAACTGTACAGATATAGTTGTCTTAAGAGCCAAGAGCCAAACCTTTCCACCTAGAAATATAAAATGGTTGTCTGTTTGGTTTTAGGCAACCTGCTATAGCTCCTTGTGGTCTGGTGGTTGTGACTTACTCAACCTGTTTACGTTAGGATCGGAGAAGGGGCCCTGCCTCTGCTGTCTGTAACCCTTGACTCATAAAGAGCCTTTTGACAGAGGACTTGGGACAAGGTATGCCCTGTGAGGGATGCTTTTTACCACAGTGAAATGGTGTGGAATTGAGTGGGATGTTGTATGACTAAAACAGAACCAAAGTGCATTCTTCAATGTGTATGTGCCTGTTCCAGGCGAGGCCCAAGTTGGAAATGCAGTAAAACAGACTTATGAAAGCAAACAGTCTACTTCTGGTTAGTCTCGAGAGACCTGCCTCTGACAGTGTGGACTAAGCTCAAGGCAGGTGTTTGGGTTTGTCCTGGGGCAGGGAGGTACCTGGGATGGAAGGCCTCCCCTTGACACTCTGAATGAGCGAGAAGGCACTGGGGTGCGGTCTCCACAAGGAATAAATACACCTTTTGATGTATTCTAATGGACAGTATTTAGCTTCCTGACCTCTTGTGACCATCCCTACTTCTCTGAAGACACAGTTTGCATAAAGAGTGACTTGTGGGATGCCACCGTCCTTGCCCCTTGCAGCTCTACTTAGAAATGTGATTGTTAGACATACTCTTCTTTGGAATCATTGCTCAGAAAGTCATAAAAAAAAATACCTTTGACATGAGTTTTTCACTGAACATAGAACAAATGTTAACCTGTTTCTCTTAAACTCAGAAAATGAACCTGGAAGACTCTGCCAGCCCATGTGGGATCTTCGAAGACCTTCAGCCCAAGGCCTTCAAGGGAGATTTGAAAAGCCAGCGGAGATTTGAAAACAGTACTCGGTCCCTATAGTAGCAAGACGCTCTACACACTGTTAATTCCCCTGTAACTAGGTATGGTGGTGTCCTCCTTTACAGATGGGAACTCCAGCCCTGGCAGTGCAGAGCCTAGGTGCTGGGCCCTCCGACCCCAGAGCTGCTGTGGCCTCAGCTAACCTTGCAGTGCAAACCTCTACCACTGCCTTGGCGAACAGCATGGTCCCAGCTGCTGTTTGGACTGGAACTGGCTGGGCAGGTGACCACAGCCCACTGTGCTGTGGGACACTGAGCTAATTCCAGGTGTAAGCATAGTCTGCTTCTCCATCTGTGGGTTCTCCCATAGCCTCCCCAACCTTCAGATTGCTCACTAGCCTTCTGGGTGACTAGACGATTCAGTTTGGGAACTCAGGGTGAAAGTTAAGAGCATTGAGTTTGTGGAGACAGCAGGATGGGGAGCTCAAGGTCATCCTGGGCTACATGAAACTCTGCCAGAAAATACATGAAAAAAAATGAAAAACATGAGCCGTCTTAACAAGTCTTACTAGAGTAGTAGCAGAGTTGGGGTACTACATAGTGGCTTCCTGCTTGGGGTTCAGTCACAACATTTTGTTACATGTATGGAAAAGGGGGCTCATGCTTGAACTTGCTCTCTATGAAAGTAGCCTCTGGGGAAAGAAGCCAAAGTAAGGAACTCGGATCAGAAACAGCAACGAGAGGCAACCAGCTTGTTCAAGGGAGAGAAGGTGGTGCTTGGCCCAGACAAAGGTGCCCTCTTTGGAATGTCCTCACACTGGTTAAGTGGCTGCCATGGGGGTACAGAGAGCAGACCTGGAACTGAGGGACTTAGGCAGTCAAGCTACAGAGTCCATTGTAGCCTAACCATTAAAGCTGCCAACAAAGGAAGGGGCTCTCCTTCAGAGTCAGCTCTGTGCCTGGGGAGACTGTTAGGAAGCTAGATTGGAACGGATGTGTGTATAGATCCATTCTTGAGAATATGTGGCAGTAACACATGTGGCCGAAGGGAGCAGTCTAGGAGGTTCTTGAGAAGTGGAACCTGGTGGGTTGACAGTGTCACTGTCAGGGTGGCTTCTCCTAACAATAAAGGAAAGAGGGACACTTCCAAACTCCTGAAAGTCCAGTCTAGCAAGCCAAGCACAAATGCCCTGAATGTGGCTGCTGCATTTACCTGTATCTGTCAGACATCCAAATGGGCTAACTGTACTTTGTCACCTGGCGTGGCCTGCATAGTGATGTACATGCACGTGGGTATCTGGCTATGATCACAGCTTCATGTAAGCACTTTGACTATTTGCATGCCTGTGAAGATGAGTTCAATAATGTGTAAATGGTTGTGATTTGGATTTGGGGCATCTGCCTTGCTGAGGACCAAAAAGCATTCTTCAACCCTGGGGACTGTAGCTCTATCTGATGCCCCCATCTGAAGTAGCCGTCCTCAGGGGAGAAGTCTTAGGTCCCACACAGCTTAGCCCAGCCGGGCTTCTCCAGACCTTCCTGGGTTAGGTGCTGCCTACTGGGCACACACCAAGAATGCAGCAACCCCAGCCCAGATGTTTGTATTCCTGTCTTCAGCTTGTGTCCTGGATTATGGGACCCTGGGTACTAGCCCCTCCCCCTTCTACCAGCCATAATCTCAAGAGGGACCATTCCATCTTTCACCCTCACAATGGAAAAAAGCTTCCTCACAGGAAATCTGTCTGTCTGGCCTGGGTCCTCAGCCTCTGCCTCCTGCTGGCTACAGCCCACTTAACTTCTGGGCTTTCTGTGCTACTTCTCTGTCCCAGCACTTATTGAAGCTGTCATGAGCGACTCAGGTGGGTTTCTCATAGCCCTCTGGGATGCAGGAATCAGTGGAAGTTTTTCCTTAGTGACACCACCACTGTGGCCCTGACCTGGCTTCCAAGAACACTGGGTACCCACTGTATTGCTCTATGCATCATTCTTTATTGCTGCTGGGCCAGCCACCAGGTGTAGCCTGGCCGGGCTCGGAGGCGAGGTCCTGCCGAGCTCCACATGCTGACCACGGAGCGAGATGGAGCCCAAGCCCTCTCTGTTCAGGGCAGGGCACGGTCCAGGGCAGAGCCCCTGGGGAGGGCGGTGCGTAGCTCTACTCTTTCGAGTCGCTGGCCGTGGGCTCCTGGCAGAACTCGTCCATGAACTCGAGGAAGCGGTCCAACTTGGGCTGGCCTGCGCTCAGTGCACGACGGGTGGGCGGCCTGGGCGGCGGGCTGGCGGTGAACACAGTCCGCAGCGAGCTGCGCACCAGCTGCCTGTAGCGCGCGCGGAACTCCTTTAGCAGCCGCTTGGCCTCTCGGTACTGCTTCTGGTTCACCAGGCGCTGCTGTGCGCGCCGCTGCAGCACCGCGCCTGCAGGGACGAGAGCGGACAGCGCCAGGCTCGCCGGTTCCTCAGGCCCAGAGATACACAAAGTATATTGGTATGTGGAGGCAGTACAGCCCCGACAGGGGGAAGTCATGCCTTAGTTCAAAACCCGAAGGTGCCCGGTGACGTGGGAGCCTCCTGCCTGCCTTGCATACACTGTAAACGCTTGGAAATTCCCACTTTCCACATCCTTCCCTGCTTTCCATGCTCCCTCCTAGTTTCGTACCAGCCCTCCCGGGTAGACACCAGCCTTGATGGGACAGTGGCACCATACCCAGTGGAGCTTCAGTGACGTTCCGAGGGTCCCGCATGCGAATGAGGATGTCATCCAGCAGCTGCGCTCGGGTCTTCCGTGGGGGTGGTATTGGTATCCTCCCAGCCTAGCACAAGGTAAGGAGGTCTGTCACTTCATGCACTCATAGCGACAGGCAGGGGGCAGTAGGGAGTGCTGGGAAACGGGCCTCAGGGTCCCAAGGTAGAGACCTCAAAACTCAGGAGCACAATCAGTGGCTGAGGTGCTTACCCGCTTCTCTTTGGGGACGTAGGGTTTCTGGAAAGTGTCCAGCCTGGGCTTGGAGGAACGGCAGACAAGCGGCTGCTTCAGCATGCGATGCAGGGCCTGTGCGTTCTTCTGGATGCCTAGCAGAGAAGGCAGCAACAGGTGTTGTCCCTGAAACTGCTCAGTGCTGGGAAAAGAACTACAGAGCTCAAGAAAGCCATTTACCAGGGCTTCCTCATCTGCGCCTGCCGCCCCCACCCCGCCCGAATGCTTCACCATTCATTGCAAGGAATGTCCCTATGAGCTCAGAGCCTGATGTGGGGAGACTTTGGACCTCACAGTGATTCCATAAACTCGGGGGTCACATGATAGGACACCCAGGAAACTGTCTCCCAGCAGTCTCTTTTGGAGGCACAGATACTGTTGTCACATCAGAGTAAATAGAATCATAGATGAGAGGGCACTGCCTCTGCTGCCCCAAGCCAGGTGGGAAGGGTTTGGGACGGTCTGCTGGGCCTTAACAGAGGCTGGTGAGAACTCATTAACCCTTCTCTATGAGCAATTTTTCACCCAGGGCAACTGGACTAATCCAGGCAGCCTTTGGAAAAAATCCATGACCCATCAGCAAAGGACAGTGTGATGCTGCCGTGTACTAAGAACCCCTGGCAGACATTCACATGGAGGCAGCATCAGCCTTGGCCTGGCATGGCCTGCTCTGGGCTGACAGGATGTCCCTGGCCCCGACATACCCTTGGGCTCCACAAAGGCAGGATCAGGCTTGGCTGTGAGCAGTTCCTCATACTTGTTGGACATAGAGGCAGACGGCTGCTTCCGCCGGGTCCTCTTTGCCTCTCTGGGTGCAGTTAGTGGTCTCTTTTGGGCATTCTCCTTCGCCTCTAACTTTTCCCTGTGGACGGTGGAGGATGGCAGTTCATTCACCTGTGCCAGGAAGAAAACACACTCACTAGTTCCCTGCCCAATCCCAACATGGGCTCTGCACAGCCCACATGTCAGGCCCTGATAAGGGAGAGCTGAGGCATGGAGGAGGCCGAAAGAATAGGTGGTGTGTGCTAACAGGAGCAGGCATGGCCAGTCTGGAGAATCTCAGAAGAGGCCCAAAGCCCACCAGACAACTCCATGGAAAGTGGTTCCTTAGTCTGGGCCAAGTCTTGGGGACACAGGAGAGCTGTTCCCAGAAAAAGCAGATAAAGGACTGGACTTCCAGCCATGACATGCACGCTTAAAGAGCAGTCAGTGTAATAGACAAGGACCTTCGAATGCCACGCGGAGGGCATTTGTTTTGTATTCTTTATTCTCACTTTGAGGTAAGCCAGGAACATTTTGGCCTACCCAAATAATCTTTATACAATACAGGAAGCCCTATCCATGTAGGGACGTTCTGGGAGACCCTGCCAATTCTTCTAGCCTTACGGAGGTTGAACAATGTTTACATGAAATGCCTGGGAGAAGAACGTTTATATTTTAGCATATTTACATGACAAGATAAGATACCTTGGCACAAGACCCAAGTCTACATGTAAAATTTGTTGATGTTTTATGTATATTTTAAATATATAGCCCTAAGGTAATTTCATATATCTTCAGTGATTCTATGCATGAAACAAAAATTTCATGATGTGGAATTTTCCTCTTGTGGACATGCTGGCACATAAAAAAATTTCAAAATTCAGACTATCTGGGATTTGAGTCATTCACATTGGGGATTTCCTTTCTCTGCACCAGTGGTTCTCAACCTTCCTAATGCTGCAACCCCCTTAATACAATTCCTTGTGTTGTGGCTAACCCCAAACATAAAATTATTTTTGTAGCTACTTAGTAACTATAATTTTGCTACTTACGAATTATAATGTAAATATCTGTGTTTTCTGATGGTCTTAGGTGACCCGTGTGAAAAGGTTGTTTGACCCCAAATGGGTCATGACCCACTGGATATTCATGGTTCCATTTGAATTTCATTCCCTGCACCACACTTCCTGTTCTCTTTGTCCGTATCCCTACCTTGCTAACGTTTCCATGGCCTGAGAAGTGCAGCTCATTTGACCCTTCTCCCAGCCCTCCTGGTTTGGAACAGAGGCACCCTTCCTGAGACCTGGTTCCTGAGTTCCCCCCGTCTCAGCACAGATGGCAAGTTCTATTCCTGTCAGCTTTCCTTTTAGACCATAAGCACCTTGAAGAGGGCACCTGTATCTGAGCCACCTTTGTCCCCAGGACCCAGGGCAGCATGAGAAGTGAGGTAACTTAGCAAAGGTACAAGTAGTGACAAAAGCCTCTGCAAACTGGCCAGCACCACATCCCAGTGAGATCCAAGGTGCTATGCCACAGGACTACTAGTGTCCTGTGTAGCCCCTGACCAGAGAGTGCCTGAGAGCTGCACGGCCTTCAGGTTTCCCTGCCTGGCCTGGACAGTCCACAGCAGTGCAGGTAGCTCGGTGCAGGAACTTGTGAGCACTGTAGCCAGAGGTGGAGGCAGCTGGGGACAAGCACCTGAGTCAGGAAGATGGACTCCGTACTCTTGGCATCTTCATCTGATGGGTGGTCTGGGCTCAAGAGGCCAGCTGTACGGTTTGGATGGGATACTGGCTCACTGTGTACGGTGGAGTCGGAGCAGATGGGAGGCATTGGCACAAAGGTCCGGTGAGTTAGGGAAGGGCCTTCTGGGCCCTCAGTAGCCAGCAGTGCCTCATGAGAGGTGTTTTTGGTGGAGGGCAGTTCCTCAGCTCCTAGCTCTGGCTCCTGCATAAAACTTGAGGGAGGCTTGTCTGTGGTCATGCTCAGGTGATGGGGGACCAGAGAATGCCTTGGCACTTTGGGGATGTGGGTTTTCACCTGTATGAGAGAAAGGCTGGGTTAGATTTGCTCAGGAATGAGTTCTGGGCCCCACCAGCCTCAGATGGGCTGCATGGTGAGAGTGGAGTCTGGGGAGGCAGGAGGGCCATCACATGTGCCCTTCCCAGAGGACTCAGCATCACTGTATACCACCATGGTGGCTTAGTGGGGAGGGCTGTTGCTGCCAGCCTGGAAGGTGAGAACTGGCTCCCACTGGCTCCCACAAGTTGTCTTCTGACCTCCACGTGGCCACTGTTGCTCATGTGTGAATTTTATAAAGTACCTAGGAACAACTGGCCTCTTTCCCAGGTACTTGTCCCGGGCTCTAGGCCTCAGCTGCATCCTGACCTGACTCTTGGCAGTACACTGTTCAGGGTTACCAGATGCCCCTCACTCTACAGGGTGGGTGGCTGTTTCCCTAGGCCACGTCTCTCAGGAGATGGGCCCTGTCACCATCTTTCCTGCACTTAACTGGCAGGGCCCTGTCACCATCTTTCCTGCACTTAACTGGCAGGGCCCTGTCACCATCTTTCCTGCACTGTCTCCCTGCGTGTGGAGCAGGAAGAGGGGGGAGGCTGTCTGTGCCTTGTTGTCTAGATTTACAGACTGACTACTGGGGTAGACAGGCTCTGGGTACTGTACTTAGGAGCATGTGGGTTCCTTGTGAACAGGGCAGACCACTCCCCACCCTCTCCCCCTCCCACGGCGGGAATTGACAGTCTTCATTCCCCCCTGCCCTGGGGCCAGGCTGCTGTAGCTGCCTCTTGTGTTCTCACAGGAAAAGCTCTTCAGTTTTCCCTCCTGTCCACGCCCTTGTCCAGGGAGTTGAGGAGAAAAGTCCTAGGACTGGCCTGCATGTGCAGCTCTCCCTCTTGGCTGCTGTCTCAGGACTAAGCCATGCTCTGGGGTCAAATGCTGTGTGTACCTAGATGTACCCCACTGCTTTGTTTCTCACAGGCTGATACTGTGTTCATTAAGACCTCGATTCCTCAGAACCTTAAACAGGAGGAGGGCGAGGGACACCCTGAACCCAACACCAACTTGTATCTTGTGAGCTGGTGCACCTCTCTGAGCCAGTTTTCTTGGGAGAAGAGCGAGGACAGAGGTGTGAGTGCCCCGTGGAGTACCAGCCATGGACAGTGTAAGAGACAGGCATGTACCCAGCATCTAGCTCACTAGCATCCGCCACTGCCCCGCCACAGATGGTAGATGCACAGGGAGGTGGTAGATCCTCAGAGCATGCCACAGAAACCCTAAAAATGTCGTCTAATTCTGGCTTTAACCCTTGCTCTGCTCCTCTGGGGGCTTAAGAGCTTTATTAACTGAAGCAGCTACAGAGCAGGTAGCAAGGGACAGATGTGTCTGCCTTTGGGGACCAGCAATGTCTGCATTAGGAGACAGGCGTTTTTCACAGATTTTCAGAAACTCCTTTAGATCAAGAGGATGTTAATTACTAAGTCAAGGTCCCCCGAGGTGAATTTAAGAGCCCACTGGGAGTGAGAGAATCTAGCCTGCCTACAGCATGGGCTGTGTATCTAGTTCTGGCCACCTAGAGCTGTCGCGTGCACCAGGACCCTGTGTGACTAAGGGCTTGTGCTCGTCAGTGTAGCTTCATGGCTCCTTCACCTGCCCTTTAAGCAGCTCTGTGAGGTTCAGAGCCGAGACACCAGCCACTCAGATCAAAACTCTTGCTAAGTTCAGACAGCTGTAGACAGTGAGGGGTCCTAACTTCAAGGCTGATCTCTCCCCCATTTCTTCTCTGGCCCTAGTTTTTCTGTAAAATTAGGGGGTCACTGACTTAGTGACCACCAAGGCTCTTCATCCTCTCTCCTCTTCTTGAGGGCTCTCTGTCTTATCACCATTGCCTCTATCTCTGTCTAACAAGAAAAGGCGGCACAGGAGTCAATAGAGAGAGAAGTTCCAGGTTTGGCTGGGGAGGGGTGTTCTCATGCCCAAGCCAGTGTGCATGTTAAAACAGGCTCCACTTCCCCGGGTCAGGGTCCTGTTGGAAGACTTACCTTTCGTGATTCCTTCCGAGGTATCAAAATATGGTGTTTAGCTTTTACCAGTTTCCTTCGCACTAAGCGGATGCCCAGGCGCTCCTGGAGGAAGCTCTTTAGCAGTGGTGGGATCCCTGGTGTTGTGGAGGAAAACAAGATGACTGACGATTGGCTGGTACGTCCTGGGCTTCCTGTGTGTTTGGCACTGTTCACATTACTTTGTATGTGTTAATGTACTTCTCTTTTCAACCCTAGTTATTCCTGGTCTATAAGCAAGGAAAGTGACACCCAGAGGCTAAGGTGACAAAGTGTAGCAAGGTGTCCCAACAGACCCAGGGCTAGAACAGACCTCTGGCCGGTAGGTCTTGGCCAGAAGATGGTGGGTACCACAGCGGAACTGCATTCAGAATGCTGGCAAAGCTAGCCCTGCAGCTGTGCCAACCCCAGACAGAACTGGAAATGGGACCACAGAGCCCTGCTCTGCAACCAGGGTGCAGCTTATAGAGCTCCAATAAGGGCTAGAGAATTCAAAATTCCCAGCTTTTTTTTTTTTCTTCTTGAGTTACCTTGAGCAGACCATAGCCACTGTAGTTCTTGAGGTTAGTGCCTGTTTGCCATGGCTGCTGTTGGCGTGAGCAGGTGCAAAGCAGGAGCTCAGCCACATCAGCTGTGCTCCATTCTCCAGGCAGACAAGCCCCACTCCCCTCCTCAGCTTGCTCCATCCCCACCTTAGCATCTAAGGTGAGAGTGAGGGTTCCAGGGCTAACACTGAGCGCTGGGTTGGGGGACAGATCCATGGCCGTCATACCTCGTGTATGTGCTACCAGAGGGTTGTTGTGGAAGACAAGCTCACAGAGAGAGGGGAAGAGAGCTGCTGGCAGGACAGCATCCTCCTTTGCGATCTGGAACAAGGGCAGGAGACATGTTAGTCAGTGCTCCCCACCCAGGTAAGGATGGCTGCAGGACAGATGTGAGAATGATGGACAGGAGGCAATGCCTTATCCCTGCACCATTGCCTGCTCAGGCACAGAACTCTTTGCCCTCCTGTCTAAAGAATCTGTTACCACTGCTTCATCATATGAGTGTTTTGCCTGCATGCAGTGTACAGTGACCTCAGAGGCCAGAAGAGGGTGTCAGATCTCCCTCAACTGGAATTACAGTTGGTTGTGTGGTTGTGAGCTGTCACGTGGGTGCTCTTAACAGCTGAGCCATCTCTCCAGCCCTCATTGCTGCATCTTTAAGAATTAGAAATCTCTCTCTTATCCACACTGAACATATCCAGAGTATCAAGGATACTGGTGGCCAAATAATCAGAAGCATTTGTCTCAAAGAGCCTTGAAGGTTGGCACAGACGGCACTGGCTGTGGATGCAAATGGTCTTCCTCATGGCAACCCTGCACACCCCAGCATTCCGTCAGCAACGCTCCTTGGCACTTCTTCCCATTGCCCTACGCACCGATGGATCAGGCGAAGAGCACCAGAGGGCAGGGGCCCACTTATCAAATGGAATGAAGCTGGGCCACGGCAAGGGACACCATCTCATGGCTGGGCTGGGGCCAGGGGCTATAGTGCCCCTGCGCACTTAGCCTGTAAGTGGTCAGGCCAGACTGCAGGACAAACTCACACAAGCGTTGTTGAGCAGAGTAGCTAGAACACGGGAACAGCGGGGGGGGGGCGCAGAATCCACGCCTTTGGTTTCAGAGGAGCCCAGAGTGGGGTTGGACGCAAGGACACAGAGGCACAAGGGTGGCAGGGGAAAGAGAGACTTCAGATGGCTACTGGATCCTCACTGGACTGCACTGGAGCAAATGCCTTGTCATGGCTGGTCATTCAGCTAGCCCAGCGCTTGGTTCTCGAGATTACAGGCCACTAAACTTCATGTGAAGAGCCAGGCAGTAAGTGCTGGGACACAGTCTCTGCTCCTGACTCAGCCCTGGACAATTCATGAGCAAATAGCTAGAGTGTTTCTTTTGCAGTAAGATTTTACTTATAGACTCTGAAATTTAACTCCATATAGTTTTAACACATCATGAAACGCTATCCTTGTTGAATGTACCTGAAAATATAAAGGCCACTCAGTCCAGAGGCCACCGCAAGCCACTGGCTCACCTGCAAGCTCCTTGTGCTCACATCACCTCTGCAGAGCTAAGGGGCAATATCGTCTGGCCCTTTATTTAAAAAAAAATTGCTGGGTTTGGGGATGTGGCTCAGTGGCAGAACGCATGCCTACCTACCATACTGAAAACACGTTACCAAAAAACTTGTGGGCCTGTGCGCTAGAGCCCAGAGAAGGAGGCTCAGTCTCCAGGCCTGCCTGAGTGTGTGTAATGGTGGCCCAGGATGGCACAGGGAGAGACAAGCACTATGATGGGATATGTAAATTAATTCAGTCAAGATACAAGATCCTGTTTATAATTAAAGTATGAAGGAAGTTGAGTGGCACCCAGGGTGTGTGGTTGTCAGATGTTCTGTGATGCCAAGCCCTAGCTGAAAGGCATGGACTCAGGGCTAGCTGATCGGTTGGCAGAATCTGGCCCCAGGCTAGCTGCTCCCTATGGGGTGAGTCAGATGACTTCAGGGGCACAGTCAGGTTAAAGTTTGAGTTAAAATGACTGTTTTGCTTTTGACACAACACTTCTAAGTGAACATCTGAGGGAGAGAACTTCTTGTTTGGAGGCAGAGTTGGTTTTTAAAGCTTGTACCTCTGGTAAACCAAACACTGATTTTGAAACATGCATCCGTGTCTGCGGTGTGCTACAAGCAGCATTCATGAAGACTTAGTGCCCACCGTGCATCAAGTTATTCTGGATGCTAAGGATACACGTGTAAGTAACACACAACCTAACACTCAGATGTAGCCTGGTGGTTGTACCAGGCAACTGACAAGGGGCCACAGTGCCAGGAGTTAACTGTCACACAGAATCACGGTCAGGACACAGGAGCAATTCTTGCCCCAACAAGAACAATCCGGGCAAGCCGTATTCCAACTGTTCCGAAGCCGGCAGAGAACTCTGGTCTCAGAGAAGCCCTGGAGAGCTCCCAGGAAAGCAGGGCTTCTCCAGGGCAAGTGGGACACTGGCTCACCTGTGGTCTGTTCTAGGGCTACGTGTGCTTTAAGGACTAATCAACTAAAGATTGTAATTAATTGTTAAAGCTGTGGCTCCTGAGGGTGTGGCTATGGTGTGCGGATATGACAAGATCACAGAAAGCTACACGTGGCATAATGTATGCCTGGGGGAGAACGGCTGCCCTTGCAGGAGAGGCAGTGGCCCCCTGCTGCCCAGAAAGAACAGCCAATCCCCAGACATGGCATCTGGGAAAGGGAGCCCTTTCTACTCCTGAGGTGGAGTATAAAAGCACCTGGGTCCTGCACAGTAGAGATCTCCTGCTGCCATGGGGGCAGCAGCGGTAGGACCATAAGAGCTGCCCTCTTAGAGAGGCAGGACCACAGTGCTGCCCAAGGCTGGGGGTGGAGCCCATCTTGGGTTCGTACCTTGGGCTGGCACCTGGGGGAAGACTGAGAGCTAAGGACGGGAGCAGCAGAGAACCCCTCTCACAGCCTAGCACAGATGAGTCCTCTGTAGTCTGAAAGGGATGCCTTTAGCACAGATGGCATAGGCCACAAGTGCAAGGGTAGAGACATAGACTGATGCCCACGGAACCCACAAGTCAAAGACAAAACCACAGGGAAAATTAAAAATACTTTAGGTGAATGAAAAACACAGGGGCTGGGGTGTAGCTCAGTAGGTGGACACATGTAGTGTGCATGAGAGCTTGGGTTTGTTCTCCAACAAGGGTCTATAGAAAACAAACAAGATCTGGATATACTAGATAGAGGGGAAACAGCCAAAGTCAGACACATGGACTTTTCAATCTGTTGTGCTCCCCCAACCCCTTCACCTGATGAGACTCGATGACTCAGATCTAAGCTCAGACACCACTTCCCTTTGGCCAAACATGAGGTCAGACCCGGCATCATACACTGCTTCCTCATAGCACCAACCATGCTGGCATTATGACTGCCTGTCTGGTGTCAATCTCTCGGCTGACAAGCTCTGAAGGCCCGTGGCTTTTTCTTTTACACAGTCTCCTCTTGCTCTGGCTAACCTCAAACTCACCAGGCAGCTGACCTTGATCCACCTGCCACTACCTCCCACGTGGTAGGATCACAGGGATGTGCCACCACACCTACTTTATGCCATACTGGGCACTGAAACCCTGGGTTTCACACATGCCGAGTATACTCTATCAACTAAGCACCAGCCCCAGTCTGGAGGTCTTCAAACTTGTACCCCCAGTGCCTAGCGCAAAGGCTAGTATGTGGCAAGTGCCAAATAGCCTTCCCTACCTTGAGAACCAGAGCCACACTCTTGTATGCAGGGAAGAAATTGCTGGGCTTCAGGCCAGAACGGTTCACATCCCTTCCTCCCATTTATGCCCCAAAGGAAACAGCAAAAGCAGTTACCTTGTTGTAGGCCAAGCTAAGGTATCTTAACTCTGGGAAAGGTGGGGCCAGCGTCTGGTTCCTTGCTTTCAGTGACTTCACAGGAAGAATCTCAAATATGGGAGGAAGTGAACATATCTTGGCTGCCTTAGAAGGAAAAAAGTCAGAGTCAAAGTGTCACAATGATTTGAAAAAGAAAAAAGAAGTTGAGGCTGGCAGCAGCCAAATACCCTTTCTATTGGGTGCGATGTAAAGACCTCTGTGAGTCTGGACAAAGGGATTTTTGGGATCATAATGGCCAGAATTCTGACTCCACATTCTCTGAGCTCACAGGAGCTCATTCTCCAGTATCCAAAGTTCCAATTTCAAGTTCCCTGGGGCCACAGAAGACCACAAGGAGTGTTGTAAAAACCAGAGGCTCCTGCAACCCCGAGGCAATTTGGCCCTGGCTAGCCCTTCTGTGCAACTCAGCTGAAATTTCCCCAAAGGTAGAGGAAGCATTTACAAGTAAGACTGATAAAGGCAATCAATCAGTCCATCAATCAGTCGTCTTGGCTAGAAGAGGGCAGGAGGGAACTGAGTGGGGAAACTCCCTACCCCTAGGCCCTTAGCCCCCAGTTCTCATTCAGGGTGGAGCAACAACTAAGTCCTGGTGACTGAGCCAGGCTCAGCCTGATGACCGGATGCTTCATCTAGATCACCTGTTGTTGGCAGAGGCCACTGGTTCATTCCCAGCTGCTCAGCCCCTAAATAATCACACAGAAACTATATTATTTGCAATACTTTTGGCCAATAGCTTAAGCGTATTTCTAGCTTACTCTTATATCTTAAATTAACCCATTTCTATTAATCTGTGCACTGCTGCGTGGCTGAGGCTTACCGGCAAGGTTCCAGTGCATCTATCCCTGGCAGTGGATACATGGCATCTCCCTGACTCCGCCTTCTTTCACCCAGAATTCAGTTTAGTTTTTCCCTGCCTAGCCCTGCTATAAGCCCAAAGCAGCTTCTTTGTTAATCAATGGTAATCACAGCATATAGAGGGAAAACCCACATTACCTCCCCTTTTCTGTCTAAATGAAAAGGAAGGTTTTAATTTTAACATAGTAAAATTACATATAACAAAACAGATATCAAGCAAGAATTATAGTTACAATATTTATATCTACTTTATCTTTTTATCATAACTAAGGAAACTATCATTATAACTATTCATTTCCATCAAAGACTCCAGAAGGATATACTACTACCTAAGTTAACAGGAAGTGCATTGTAAGCAACTTCCAAAACTCTAGAATTGACAGCGACATCTAGCTGCCTGGACAGTCACCCAAAGTTCTTCTATATCACTGGGGCACTCATCTTCAGCCTACAGGCCCATAGTATCCAGCAGACTTTTCCATGAAGCGGGAAATTTCAAAGACTGTTCCACCTATATTGGCAGTTTGTCTGTCAGTCACTTTCTTCTGTGTCTTGCTGAATGTCAGGCAGATTCTTTCATGAAACAGAAACCCTGAAGGTGAGAGGTCACCTTTAGGCAAGTTCAGCAGTCATTTCTCTGTGGATCCTGCATGTTCAGCCAAGCAGTTTAGGCAAGCACAGTTTCTTGCCCAAATGGCTAACAAACTCCATAAGGACCCTCTTCAGTGCCTATCTTGCTCTTGAAAGTTATTGACGCTGCCAGGAGCAGATGTGTCTCATTATCATGAAAAGTCCTAAGTTCTTAAAACATTTTAAATGCCATATTCTGTAGTCTTTGAAAGGTTTGAAGAATGCCTATTCATCTGAAATATATCTTTGTACATCTAGAAAACCTAACTAACATGACTACAAGCTTCACTATTATAGATGACTATTAACCTATATTTCTTAATTATACATTTTTAAATGAGATGCACAAACACAATACCTTACTCAAGAGCAGAAATATACATATAACAAAATTGACCTAAAATTTGTATCAATAGAGCAAGATCCCTACCAATGCAACTCTCTGTAGCAACCTGTAGTTCCTGGGCTCCCTACAGCCTGGAGTGCTTCAGGGCCAACGTAGGATCAAGCATGAAAATGGAACTGATGCATTAACCATGCCAAACACTTATGTTTCATGAATTGCATGGATTCAAAGGACATGACGAGGGTAGGATAATTGGGCTAAGGTGAACCAGATGTCCCAAGTGCCACTAACTGCTGTATGATCTTGATGCAATCATTCTGCCATCCTTTGTTCA
Organism: Ondatra zibethicus; assembly: GCA_004026605.1. Taxonomy (NCBI): domain Eukaryota; kingdom Metazoa; phylum Chordata; class Mammalia; order Rodentia; family Cricetidae; genus Ondatra; species Ondatra zibethicus. Next base: position 269,092 of record PVIU01000309.1, read on the forward strand.
ATAGGTGGACGTGTGGGACAACTATTTCGTGTCCTTCTGAGTCAACTGGTGGAGCCGCACGAACGAGACAGGCTAGCACGAGGTAAACAGAACTGAGCGACAGTCCTGGAAACTTACAGGACTCCTCTGGTCCATGTCACCCTCTGCAATCTGACAGAGCAGGGGGCAGTGACAGCAACAGAAATCTCTACTTTTCAGCTCCCTGTGACAGGGATTGACGCCTGCCTCTGACTCCTTAGGGGCCTACAGCTATCTCTGTACAACTCTCAACTTTCGGTCATATCCCTGCTCAAGTCCACATACACATTTAAGGGGTCGCCATCATCCTTCAAGGCAGAAGACACAAGATAAGAGTAAGACATGTTCAAGATTCTAGACGCAGACTGCAGGCAGACCACCCCCACCGTGGGAAAAGAGGGAGAAGCAATTATCCCATAAGGCAGTGGAGGCTGCCCCTTGAGTGGGAACAGTCAGCACGTGACTGATCCCCACCCCCCACCAAGCAATACTTTCCTGAGAGGCTACAGGCCCTAACCAGACCTGAAATGATGAGTCACACAGAGATGGACCAAGACTGATGGGCTGTGTATACTTATGGGTCCACCACACAGTATTTTGTTCTTCCCCTACACAGCCTGGGCTCTTATCAGTACCCCAAGGACAAGGGTTAGTCACTGGTCCCCCTGTTTCTTCTCAGTGTAGTCACTGCGTAATAAATTATTTTTTTCCTTGGCCACCACTTGTCCCCTTGAACTCTTGAGGAAGTAGGTGGCAAGAGTCTGGCCTGTTAGGACCTCTGCAGGGTCAGAATTGGGGCAAGACTGGGTAAGCAAAAAGGGACAGACAGGGTAGAACACAGACCAGGAAACATAGAGAACCAGGCTCAGAGTACTGAGGGAGTGGCTGTCCCTCTCCTAGAAGGACGTGCATCCGCCTTTCACAGAGAGGAGACCCGTGCACATCTCTACCTCTAATTCACCTTCAGGGTCCTCAGGTACTGAACTGTAAGCACTGACAATACTGTCAACTGTCATTTATTTCCAAGGAGCATCCCTGGTTACAGGCCCTTCTATCTGATATGAATGTCCTTTTGTAGTGTGACCCTTGACACTGCCCCACCCAAATGGGCAGCTGCCGTTTCTACATTTCTAAAAGTGTGCTGGCTGCCTTTTGGTGAAACATTTATCTGGTTTCTGTCCCAGACTCCTGGCATTGAGCTTCTAAAGCCCTGGGAGTTTCCTAAGTGATGCCTATCTGTTACCAGGGTTCCTTGAACCACATTTCCATTTTGCTAATGGGATGAGGATCAAACCCGGTAGGAGGGTGGGGCTCTGAGCTCAAACACATCTAAGAAGGTGCTCCACCAAAGCTGCATGCTGAGGCTCAGGAGAGCTTCCTGGTGGGTAAGTACACCCACTTACCTGCCAGGAGGGTGGGATGCCAGGTTCTATGGGGAGAGTGCACAAGTTTTGCAGGTGGGATCTTCCATATCTTACCTTATGAGTCTTCTCATTTTGCTGGCCTCATTTTTTGTCCTTTATATTACCACTGCAGTTGTTTGAGCATGACCCTTTCTCAAGTTCTCTGAGTTCTATAAAGTACTGAACCTCAGAGGAGGGGGGCTGTGGGGACTCCCAGTGTGGATATCTTACTGTTTTCTTCCTTCATGACTGGCACCTAGGGTGAGGCAGTTTTCTTAGGAACCCTACTCCTAAGCTTGACCTTAAACCCTGGGCTGGTTAGTGTTGGCACTGTGCTCTGTCATCTGCCCTCTAATTTGCTTTGACAAAAGAATGTGGCCAATGTGACACATTTGAATTTCACACTCTTCTGCGCTTGCTTGCTCTCTTGAGACCTGGAACTGCCCTGTTGTTAAGACCAGGGTGTAAAGACGACGTGGAGAGGCCAGGACACACCATATCCTTTGAAGCTCAGCTCCCAGCTGGCCTGCAATGCCAGCAGAACCACCTTGCTGGCTCCAATAATTCTGGGAAGTAATCAGCTGAACTGAATTCAGTCAGTGGTCAGTAGTTCTGTTGTGCAACCACAGTTAACCAGTACAGTTTCTGACACAGTCATATCTACGAGGAGGTAGCTTACCTCTCAAGGGTATGGGTTAACTGGGTGTAGACATGCACACCTTACTGCAAATGGAGGCATCAATATTTAGTCTACATGTATCCGCTCTCCATGAACTTGGTTAGTGAGCTCTTCCCTGAGACGGAAACCAGTCTTCTATGTTGACAGAATCAAACGGTACGCCTTTGACAGCGAGGCTCAGATCTGGGCAGCAGTGTAACCGGCAGGAAATGTACTTTTTGAGGCCTTTGTGAGAGGGCTCTTGTGAGTTCCATCCTGGTGGCAGTCTCAATTTTATCACCTGAGATAGCCTTTGTCACTACTCTCTGCTAAACAGTGTATGAAGGCAAGAGAGGGGCAAGCCTGTGGACCGATGAGTTCAGGGCCTGGTCAGTTCCCCCACCGTGTCCCCAGTGGTCAGCATAGAGCTTGAACCGCAGTAGGTGCTCAGCAAAGACTTGTTCACTTAGTGTGACCTAAGGAAGTGTCTCTTGTGGATCTATTACTTGTTTGTTACCCTTTAATGCTCTTGTCGTTGTTCTCCGACTACTCAAGTACAACTAAAAGACTTTTCACCGTGTGTGTCGGGGGGAAAAGGAACCCAGGTGAGACTGGAAGTGGGATGGCACCCGCTCTGTCTGAGCAAGGCCATGGGTTCATCCCTACACAGACAGTGAGCAAAGACCACAAACGTGAAGCAGCAGTTCCTCCTACCTCTGAGGTCGAAAATCCAGGGTAAGATGAGAACACAACCTCTGAAACAACAAAAAGACAGAGGAAAGGTTGGTGAGAACACCCGCTGATCTCAGAGGGTCAGGGCTGAGCGTCTTCCCTGCTGTGTGCTCTGGTGCCTCCCAGAAGGTCTCAGTGCTAACTGGAAAAGGATCGGATTGGGATGATACCCAACTGCCTCAGCCGGGCTGCTAAGGCCCACAGTTGGTCCGCTCCCTGCTTCTCCCATCGTATCCCACCTCAGCTCACGCCGCCCTTCTGCTCACAGTGCTTCAGTCACATGGGCCTTCATCCTGACTTTGTAACGTGCAAGCTCTTTGTAGCCCTGGTGCTGCTGGGAAGCCTGCACGGAGTAGGAAGCTAACCAGCTGTCTCATAAGAGAGAAGTACAGAAAAGACATCCCATCTGGGGAGCTCAGAACAGCTGATACAGGGAAGAGGTGAGAATGAATTCATCCTTGGAGCCCTTGGACTGAGGTGAGCCAGTCAATAGCTGAGTTTACCTGGGGATCAGGGCAGAGCACCGTGGGACTGCGTCCTGTGCAGCCTCCTCCTGATTCCAACCTTTTCACCACAGAAAGAAAACCCCAGGCTCTGGTGACGTCATGGCAACGAGAGCAGTGAACACTGCTCACCCGAGCTCATGAGGCAGTCACAGCCCTGATCGCCAGTCGTCACAGGAATGTCACCACAGAGGAAGGCACTACACTAGTCGCCTCCTGGACCATCACGGCCGAGGGGCAGGGGTCTTGTCCACGGAATGCAAGACTGACTCAACACTGATAAGTCCATCCAGAGTTATTTCACCCCCTCAAATAAAGAAACGTGGTCCCCCACCCCATCGATCTGTTGTAGAGGTTGGTGGTGCATGTCTCTAATCCCAGTTCTGGAGAGACAGAGGCAGGCGGGTCTCTGTGATCAGCCAGAGCTACATGGTGAGACCCTGTCTCAATTATTTTTTTCACCTTCCCACCACCAAATATCAACCCATGTAATTACCAGCTCAATAGATGTTTTTTAAAAAGAAATAAAATTCAACACTAATTCACAGGGAAAAAAAAAAGACCTCTCAGCAAACTAGGAATACATGCAGATTTCTTTAAATTTGATATAAAGTGCCTACAAAAATATATACAGCAAACATACTTTTGAAATACTGAACACTTTTCTCCTAAGGTTGGAAAGAAAAATTCCCACCATCGCTTCTGTCCAACGCCATACTGTTTGGGTCAGCCAATAAGGCGATAAGAAGGTGCTAAGAACTATTACGACAAGAAAAGAGCACATAACAGGGCATCATGTAGATGCTACCACCACGAACACACAGAACTCAAGAGAGCCTGCAAGTGACTGGAAGAGAGAAATAACCTTGGAAACGTTGTTGCTGATAGCTCAATATGTCTGCGCACTAGCAACAAATGAGTGGGGCCGAAATATAAAAAGCAACACCACTGATAGCATAAAAAGAGATCAGAAACCCAGGAACATAGTTAGTGACAGATGTGCATGGTCTTGGCCTTGGAAACAACAGAACACTCCTGGGAGGAGTTTCAGAAGACCCCGATCAGGCTGCAGAGATGGCTCAGTGGTTAAGAGCACTGGCTGCTCTTCCAGAGGTCCTGAGTTCAATTCCCAGCACCCACAAGGCAGCTCACCATCTTGTGTAGCTCCAGGCCCAGGGGAACCGATGCCGTCTTCTGGCCTCTTTGAGCACTGCAGAACACCCCTGAAAACTGATAGGATGTGTCCTTATACTATTCTGGAAGACATTATTTCTACCCTGACCTGTAGAGTCTCAGTGGGACCCTGTTGGAAACAGACAATTCCTAAAGTTAGGTGGAAATGCTGGGACCTTTAGTGATGCCAGGAGCTGTTGGGCAAATGGACCTGAAGAGCTTCACTCCCAAGCAGCTGACCTACTTATAAAGCTACAGTGCTTTTATTTCTGGAACTGTTTCAAAACGTGTGGGATGGTAGCAGGGTATGGAAGGGACAACGTGTTAAAAATATATTTGCAGCCAGGTGGTGGCGCACGCCTTTAATCCCAGCACTTGGGAAGCAGAGGCAGGTGGATCTCTGTGAGTTCGAGGCCAGCCTGGTCTACAGAGCGAGTTCTAGGACAGGCTCCAAAGCTACATAGAGAAACCCTGTCTCGAAAAACATACAAATATATGCATAAAATATATGTATGTATTTGTCTGAAAATAGCCTTATGCAAAACTTTATAATAAAATAAGAAATGAAAAAAGAATTTTTTAAAAAAAAGTCTTTCTAGGGAACCCATGGAGGGGAGCAGGCCAGTGGTCTGGCTGCAGTCAGCCCCCTCTCCCTCTCCCTCCCACCCCGCCCTGTGTGTGCAGTTACCAGGAGGAAGTGAGCCCTCTGAGAGTTGTCAGGAAGAATGACTTTTGGAGGCTACAGTGACTCACACACTCAGACTGTCACCCGACAGTGTCTCCCCTACTCAGTGGGGAGCACAGGTCTTCCAGTTAATGGTGCTGGGTCACAAAGTACATACATGCAAGCAAGCAAACGCTGACTCTGCCTCACACCATATATGAAAACCTTAGGCAGATCACTGGCCAACATTTGAACGCTCAAGCTTTTACAAGAACATATGGGAAAATATCTCCATAGGCTTGAGAGAGGCTCCAAAGTCTTAAAACAGGAAAGAAAAACAATGACATAAAATACTGACAAGTCAGATTTCATTGAAAGGACTTCTGTCCATCAAATGCCATTGTGATGGACATGGCCTGGGAGCTGTAGCTGGCAGTGCTAGCTGAGCATCTGGGAGCCTCTGGGCTTGATCCCAGCAGTGGCAGAATGGGAGAAAGAGGAAGAAAACAGACTACCCACTGGGAGATTTCTGTAACATTTATAAAGGATTTGTGTCCGCAGTTATAAAGAATCTGACAAATCAAAAAAATATATGCATTGTATTTCCCAAAGAAACAGTGAAGTGACCAGCAAACACATAAAGGATAACAGCATCACTAGTTCTGAGAGATGGGTGAAACCACCATGTGGTACCACTACCTACCCAGCAGAACAGCTAACCTGAACTTTCATGCATTGATGAGGCTATGGAGTCGCTGGGAATCACACACAGCTGAGTGGAAGCGAACGCTGGGTCAGCCACGCTGGCAAACGCTCACAGTGTCCGTGAATGCTCGACAGACCTGGAGATGTGCAACAGGCAAGTTCTCTCCTGGGCATGTGCCCACCAAATGAGAGGGTGCTCACAGCAGTTCACAGCCTCCAACTAGGTAGAACCAGTGTCTCTCAACAGTAAAAAGGAAATAAATCATGGTATGCAGAGTAAATAAGAGCAGGGGAAAAGATGTGTGCAGTAATATTAACGAACCCAATGGCACAACACTGAGTGAAAGAAACGGCACGAAGTCCATGCTGTACAGTTCCGTACATGAGCTTCAAACTGGACGAGGGAGGTTGCTCTTGGAGGAGGTGCTTACTGCCAGGCTCCCGCTGGGAATGTTCTGGATTGTGATGTGAGTGAGTGATGGGTAAAGAGTGGATATATAATGTCAAGCTCTGCCCGAGATTTCTGTTCTTCACCTGCTGTAAGCCATTTCCCCCCATTTGAACAACACAAACAGGTGGCAGATGCAGAGTAACTCAGGATGTCCAACCCAGACATGTACCCTCTAAACCCTGCTTGGGTTTACAACGTGGGAATGTCTTTCCTTTCTGCCCCAGGAGGATACCATGTGGATGTGACTCTAGGAACTGTGGAACCATCCTGAGAACCTAGTAGGAATCAGCTTAACAGGACAAGCAGGCAAGCCAGTGCCCAAGGAGGGTGGAAAGGCCCGAAGCCCTTGAAGACATGGACACGCCTCAGACTTTCCTGATTCCTGAGTTTCTTAATATATGAGAATTTTTACAAGACTTGTCCACTTTTAGTTGGAGTTGGAGAGCACCTCACCTGACAGAAATGGTTAGAAAGTCTAAGCCATTCATTTAGAATACAGGGGCTCCCAGACCAACCCCCAGAATCCCATTCCCTGATGGAGCAAGCATCAGGAACCAAGGACATGGCTCACCTGTGCGGTCAACGTCCTTCTTCATGGGCAGTACAGTATAATTTGGTTGCTCATCCGGGGTCTCAAATATCCACGTCTGGGGCTGTAGCTCTTTCTGGAGATTTGGCCCCTCTGTAACCCAGTCCCCTGATGACCCATCACGGAGCTGAACCTGTTGTAGGTACGGGATCCGGAAAATCTTGTTCTGGTCCAGGCTCAGTTTCTTCAGTCTTCAATTAAGGAAAGTAAATTCAGAATTGCAGCAGTGATGCCACCTCTGGGGTGTTACTAAGCTGGGGAACACACATGGATTCAGGCTTGGGCATGGACACCTGTTGTGTAACCTTGAGATGGGAGGCACTTACCTTCTCTGGGGCCCGATGGCCTTACCTCAAATTGGGGATAAGGTTTATTAATCCTTAAAGCTCTAGTGAAGACTAAATGAGACAATATGTAAACAGCTGGGCACAATAGTACTCAGTAAATAGTAACTAAATTCCAAGGAAATATTTTAGAGATCTTTGTCAAATATGCAGAACTTGGCAGCTAAAGTTCTCTCTGTGTGTGGGGGGAGGGGACCCTGTCTTCTTTTTCAGGGTCAGGGTTCTACCCTGGGTGATGGCTAATCCTACACACAACCAGAAATAACCTACTGATGCTGCATTTTTCTGCCAGGCTAAGCTCAGAGAGAGAACTGCCTTGCCCAAGGCCACACAGGAGAAACCTATGGTGAAGCTGGGATTTCACCCCATGCTGTGTAGTCTGAATGCTGCACTCGGGGTGTGAGCCCCACTGGGGTTGGGGATGGTGCAGAGGAGGGGCTGTGACATTACCTCCTGAGCCCAGCCAGGCTGGCAAAGCAGCTGGGATTGGACAGTTTGTTGTCATCCAGCATCAGGGTCTCCAGTGCCGGGAACCTCAGGATGTACTTCTTGCTCATCAGTGATGTCATGGATGCCTCCCTGTGGGCACAGAGATCTTGGGTACTGAGCAAAGGTAGCGAATGAGAGCCACTATCCCCAGGAAGAAGGGGAGGACAGGGAGCTGACCAGGGGGATTAATCAGCTTCAAAATGTCCCTGGTGCCTACAAGAGGTCCATGTAGAGATGATCAGAAGGTATAATTCCCACCCACTGACCCCTCCCCCAAATCCTGCCTGTCCACACTGGCCACTGCATGAACCTCTTGTAGGCACCAGGGGAATTTCACTGACAGTGGGCTAGGCTGGGATAGTAGGGTCACCGGCTGTGTTGATGGTCAACACCAGGGTGAGCGAAGCATGACCAAGTTGTATAGAAAATGCTGCAGATGGTACACTGTACAATTCTGGCCAGGGGTGGACTCCTGGGTATCTTTTGTCATCCACCCTGAGGATTGGTAACCATGGGAACGATATGCTCTTATGGACCATGGGTGTGCCATCAAGTTTTCCTTGAAGAATTCCCAGAATGCCTGAGAATAGGATTTAAGAGGCCGAGGTCCTGATGTGCACAGGTGGGCAGGAAGTGGTGGCAGTTTAGGTGTGACTGTTAATGTGACCTCGTGTTTCCAGGTGGATGAGGCCTATGTTGCTCTAAAGACACAGGGGCCGATGACTCAGATCACAGTTTCGCCCCTCCATTTCATTCATAAAATATACACACATCCCATGCAGGAGATATAGGCACATAGGCAGCCAGTGAGGTGAGCAACATTTCCCCCAAACCTGCTTCATTCCTGCACTGTGGTAAGGAACTTCACGCGTCCTTTGAGGAGATCAGTGGGAGAGGTATAGTCCACCTGCCTGTCAATCAGGACGTGTGTGCTTATTTTGTTGGAAAGTTTTGTCTGTGTTTTCTGGTGTCCTGTAAGTTTTGCTGCTGGCATGGAGCTGAAACAAGAATGGTTTGGATATTTTTGTTGACAGCAGCCAGTCACCACCCTCCGTTGCTGTGGTTATATTTATGATCATGACTGAGAATTTGTCTCTGAGCTCTGGTCACTGGATTCAGATATCTTTTGATGTAGATGACATTAAAACTGTCTTATGCTGTTCTTATTAAAAAGCTGGCTCTGGAGTTGGATTATAGCTCTTTCTTCACTAAACCCGGCATGCTTATTTAGAAGTTTTCTCTATGTCGCTCTGTCAGTCTGAGCCCCTGACACAGTGACATCAAAGAAAACAGCCAAAAAATTTAGAGATGGTTTATGTGAACACGCTCTACTTTAAAATTTGTTAAGTTTATTTGGTTAGATATGGTTAAAAATCTGTTAAAATTAAAACAAAGTTAGCTAAAAAATTAAAACTAGTAACACTGGCAATTGGTAATTTAAAATCTATACATGGGTAATTTTAAAGGAACCATATGATGTGATTCCAATTTGGATCGCCACCATTTTTTAGTCACGTGGTTGGATGCCACAGGATTTCTCCATCATCTTGATTAGAGACATCACATGAAAGGGGCCTGACTAGGAGACAGCAGATCTCCAGGATAGATTTTTATATGATAATTTATGTACTGTCCTAAACACAGGGTTTATAAAAAAATAAGAATTAAAATAGTAAATCTGCACCTCAATGCTTTTGTACACAGAAATATACCTTGCTCTGGCAGCTAAACTTTGTAGTTTTAAAGTCACCCAGGTGACAATGGTTATAAAGACATGAAGAGATCACAGGGAACAGCTGAGGTCTGCAAATGTATGGCAGGACTAGAGTCCCAACAGACTCCAGTCACTCTGGATGGACCTTAACAGTTTTAGAAGTGCCAGTGCCAGGTGAAGACACCAGGAGCACCGGGTACAGTGAAGTGGAGCAGGCTGAGATCTAAAAGGCAGGGCTGTGTCTACACTGCCGGGAGTGGGCCAGAGGGGGATCCAAGCCACTCAAAATAAAGAAAAAGAAGTACTTTATTCTTGATATTGCAGGAAGACATTTAAGAGATTTAATTTTTTTAAATACAGGGTTTCTACGTGTACCTTTGGAGCCTGTCCTGGAATTCGCTCTGTAGACCAGGCTGGCCTTGAACCCATGGAGATTCACCTGCTTCTACCTCCCAAGGACTGGAATTAAAGGCATGTGCCACCACCTTCCGGTGAGATTTAAATTTTTTTCAGAACAGCTTTTAAAATATTTAAATTTATAAGGCTATGGGACATTTGTGCTTATAAAATGCTTTATATTGTTAATATTTGGACTTACCAGGAAAGGCTAAAAATTAGGGTCACAGCCATAAGCACCAAATGCTAACTAGAAACTGTGGAAACTGGGGAGTTAATTTCTCGTGATGTGGCAAGACAGCGACCTACACTGTCTGACAAAGGGCTTGGAGCAGTTTCTCAGCCCATTGAGTCTTGGCCCTTTGGGGGTTAAAAAAACTCTTTTTACAGGGGTAGCCTAGGACCACCTGCATGTCAGATGTTTACACTAGGATTCATAGCAATAACAAAACTGCAGCTGTAAAATAACGGGAAAAATTGTAATGGGGAACTATAGTAAAAGGTCAAAGCATTAATAAAGTTGAGAACCAGTGGCTCAGAAAATGTCTTTCCTCACTCAAGGTCTATTCAGGCTTAAACATGTATGTTTAGCCTCCTTGTCTTTGCCAGCTTTGGTAAGCTTAAGCTATTTGGATAAACCGACTCATATAAATATTTTATGTTTCACTAAAAAGAGCTTCAGTTCAAAATCATTATTTTTAAAGCTAAACCTGACAGAAGTGTAATGTAAAATCTTAGTCTTATAAAAGCTACTAACCTATTGTAAAAGGTTAAGAAATACAAGTTAATAACCATCCTTATAAATGATCAAGTTTGTGAATTATAGCTATGCTAAGTACCTACTTATATAATTAATTACAGAGGTAAACCTTACTTTAGTCCCCTGTATATGTTTTCAAAAGTTAAGCTTAAAACAAGTAACTAGACACAAAGTTGTCTATTCAAATATATCTGGGCAGCCCTCAAATACTTCAAAGATCTGGAGAATATGGCATTTAAAATGTTGATTAAAAAGCTTATTATATCAGAGACTCCCAGATCCTAGCAGTGACCAAGGTCTCCAAAGAAGGTTATGGGACTGACAACACTGACCACTGGGAGAGATGCCCCAGTGCAACACCACTGCCAGGACCTGGCCCAGACTGCGGACAGCAGCAGAACTCCGGAGAATTGATTGTACCAGACAAAATAAGGTCATTCTTTCCCATGTCCCTCTTCCACAGGAAAAAACAAAATAAACAAAAAAAAAGCAACTCTCACTTTATGTGCCTGGTGAAGACTCCAATGCTATGGAGACCTGGATATGGCTAACTATGTAGGATTAGTCCATCATTTTTAATAGATTCGGAAGCTGCTTGGTCTACACTCAGGTATAATTCATCCTTCTTGGATCTCTGATAGTATTAATGGCTGGGCTAGCTATAACTTTGTCAGCTTGGCAGCAGGCTACCAGGCTCTTCCCAAGGGTATTTTATATATAAAAATATATATAAATATAAATATATATAAAAATCAAGCCTTGATATGGGTTTAAAATAAAAAAAGGTCTGAGGATATAAAAGCTTATGAGCTTTAAGGGTCTCAGAAAATGATTTGAGATATAAATGCAAGTTATAAAAATGTAAATAGATAATTTAAGATATAAAAACGTTTAAGATTATTTTTCCCCTTCTATGGTATAAAAGTTGGGAGTTTAGCATTTAATAGAGTCTGGTAAGCTGGCAGAGCAGTGACCACTTGCTGCTCAGTCTCAAGCTCAAGATTCTGGATTCATTTTGGTTATCATCTAAATATAAACTCAAAGGTTCCTCTCATTAGGCCAAAGATATTTTTTGTCCAATCTATACCTGGCTCTCCAGACAAAAGAAAAATGTACATGCTTCTGATGTGGGATTCCCCTCTGAATGCTGTGAATACCATTGGTGAATAAAGAAACTGCCTTGGCCTGTTGATAGGGCAGAACTTAGATAGGAGGGGAAAACTAAACTGAATGCTGGGAGAAAGGAGGCGGAGTCAGAGAGGTGCCATGTAGCCCCGCCAGAGACAGACACCAGCACTTTAGCCAGTAAGCCACAGCCACGTAGTGATACATAGACTAATAGAAATTAATATGTAAGAGCTAGCCAATAAGAAGTTAGAGCTAATAAGCCAAGCAGTGATTTAAATAATATGGTTTCTGTGTGATTATTTCAGGGCTGAGCAGCCAGGAACCAACTAGTGGCCTCTCTACAACATGCTTCCAACCCAAATCTGTAGTTTTTGCTAGGACTCAAAGGTCTAAGTCTAATCCTGCTGTTTTACAGACACGATACCCATTATTTGCTTTTTCTACAATATGGATTTCAGTATAGATTAATGATACTAATATATCTAAAGCTTGTATGCCCTTTTGTAAAATAAAAATTCATATAGGCTTCAGAAAAAAACTGGATCCACTTCTCACAGGTCAAAAAGACTCCACATAAGTACAGCCTAGGTTTTCTCCACCTGTCTATCCCTGAGGATGATATTTTTCTCTCCCCTGGTCCTGGGACTCTTCCCCTTCCCATTAGCTAAGACTATAGGCCTGAAAGTTTCAAATGTAATATTTTCCTTTACGTTCATTAATTTTAACTTCTGTTCCTAGTTCAAACTTGTCTCACCAGGTTTCTACTTGGCTGACAGACACATCCAAGTTATCAGCTGATGACTGCAACCTGCCTCAGATGACTGAGAGCCCTGGACTTGCTGAAAGCTGGATGTGAACCAGTCCAGCCTCAGTGAATTCCCCGTCTCTTCAGTGAACCAGATGCTTCTGATGAGTGCCCCACTGCCTGGATTCTCTCCTTACCTTTGACCAGTCTTTCAGCCTTGTAGGGCCCTGATAATAATGCTCCAATATCAGATCGAAGTAGTTACAGAAAAGAACATGTTGTCCCATGTTCTCTGCCCAAAATAGGTTGAAATGCTAAGACAAAGGGAACTCCCTGGCATGGGGGGCAAAATCGCTACCTATAATGCCCACTGACATCCCAGGAAAGTAGGCCCAGAGTTGTCAGTTAATGGATTTTTTAACTAAAATGGTTCTACAATAAGATAAGACACTTTGGTTCTTTTTGTAGAACCACAGAACCAAAGAGGGCATTCAGAATTATAATTTGGTTGTACTCAAAGATCAGAACTTCAGGACTTGATAGCAGAGGATAGTTACTGCCCTAGAAAAATCTGTTAGCTAATGGTTCTTAGGTCCCAGTACCATCCCCTTAAGCCCCTGGGCAAGTAGGACCCATGATGGGGTCCTGTCATCGGTACATGTGAAGGGGGGAATGTAGGACCCAGCCATGACAAGCTCAATAGAGGCCTGAGTTTCAGATTGGACCACCCAGGAACAGATCACCCCAGGGGAAAGTACCTAACATTCCAAAGGAGAAACTCTGTGATCTGGGCATAACAGACACAAACCTACTAACACAGAGGAAGCACTGGCAGGGACTTGCTTTGCTTTATGCAACAAGGCTTCCCAGGGAGACACCAGAGTCATGAATAGTGCGCGAAAAGGAAAGAGAGGCCTCATTTTCAAACCTGCTGGAGGACTAAAGGCCTGGAGGAAGCAGTGTACAGAACCTAAATCCCCAAGACAGAACTGAATGTAGGAGGCTGGGCAGCCTCAAGGGCATTTGCTGACCCTGTTGGAACTGAATTATGGCTTAACAGTCTGGAGAATCAAAACCTAGAGAGTGCTGACAAGCTGGGCATCCAGTGCGAGTCAGAGATGCTGACGAGTTGTCCACCCTCAGGAGGGCGTGGGCCCCTCAAAGCCCCCTCTCCTCTCACAAGCAGGAAATCTGTCTTGGAGTGAGCTGAGATGGAGAGTTTGCAAAGCTGTACCTCCGGGCACCTGGCCAAAGAAATGGAAAGGCTGATGTGGTAGACAAGTAATGTAGGCCAACTTATCTGAAGTGCCCAAAAACTCATAAGATGTGAGGGATCATGGGGCTGAGTTTTAGGAAGTGACCCAAAGGCTACTTTCCCCAGGGCTGTCTGCCCACAACAGGAGTGACAGGCAGGCTGGGAAGTTGATTGGACAGTCTGTTGATAGTGCCAACGGCGGGTCCTAAACCTTAGGTCCATGGTGTGCCACAGAGTGAAGCCTAGGAAAATGCCTATGGGTAAAGTTTAGGGAACCAGAGGACTAAACCCTAAGAGACAGTGTGTACTAGAAATACTTTCAAATAATTTCAGTTACTGTAACTGAATTAAGAAGGTATGGAATTATCCATATAGAATCTATACTAGATAATCAGAGACTCTCGGTGATTTAGTTTGTTCAAAAGGAGAGTTGGTATATTTCATTCGGTTTGGTATTTGAGTTTAAATTAGACAGAATTGTGCTTAAATGAATTAGAAAAGCAAGCTCTTGCCTCAAAGCAGCTAATTTTGAGCGCTTGCTATGACTGTAGCTACCACACTGAGCGCCACCCACACAGAACAGCAAGCAGCACCGTACAGTGTTCAGCTTGACTTGGACAAACCGTCAGACGACACCTGCTGGCTGGCGTGGGTCTCTGGGGATGTGGAAGGCACGGGGGGAGGGGGCTGCCATTCAGTGTGGGGATTGTGGAGGTCGAGGAAGACTAGAATTCCCTCCCACTTGTAGTTCCCCCCACAGCTTGAATTAGACGCACTAACCAAGTGGCAGAACACCCACGCTTGTTTACTCAGCCCCAAACTGGGGGACCGTTGCTATGGAAAACGCCACACTGGAGCTCTAGAACTTCTCTTCCTTAACAGTAAACTGAAAACTCCATTGTCATCCCGAGGTCACTGCAGAGAGCGGTGCCAGCATGGACGCATGGGAACGGGAGGCTGGAAATCGTATGGCATTCCTGTGGAGCGCCCCTGCTCATCTGCATTGTGCAAATGTCAGGTCTTGAAGAATGACTGCAGATTATGCGATCTTGACTCCCTGGTGACTCCCTCTCCAGCTGTTGCAGATGTGAAAGCTTTCTGTGGTAAATCAACAGAGCTTGTAGCACTTGGAGTCGATCTGAGAACCTGAAAACGGACCCTTCTCTTTATCAGTTACTTGGACTTCCAGAAATAGCTTGCTTTAATCTGACAGGGACAACAGTATACCTGTGCCCTCTTCCTTCAGGGCTACATGAACTTCAAGCCCTATTATGATCAATCCATAAGGATTTTCATTATTTTGATGTCCCACAGGAAACATCAAGCTGACTGGACTTGGTAATAAAGTCACACAGACACACACACCCCAGATGGCGCAGGAAGGCTCACCGTGTCACACAGGAATTCTAGGGACTGTCACCTTGCTTAATTTCCTTGGTGGTCAGGCATGTGGAGCACGTCAGGCTGCATTGCCTGTACAGAGCTTTGTTGGTGCCGCTGGGTTCCAGAAACTACAAGGGAAGCACTTTCGGCATTCAGACCCGCTGACTGATTTCTCCAGACCGCCAGTTTTCAGGACAAGGCTCTTCAGCAGGTTGGGACTGCAGCCCTAGTGGCTTTTTTGCTGGACTGTCACTCAGCAAGACCACCCAGGTGCTGACGGTCCAAAGCAACAGATGTGCCACGCAGATGGGGCTGCCGTGTTTCCTGTTTTTCAAACAAAGCTTGCATTTCTCCATTTTCTCAAACTGGTCTTTTATGCTCACTCAGATATGTTCTGGGTTGGGTGATGAATGACAATGCTGTGCTATAAATAGAACCCTTTGTAGGTAGGAATAGCGGAAACCGAGCAAAATAATGCCCCTTTTCCTTTTGAAAACCAGTTTTTGGCTACTGAGTTTTGGCTACTGAGTTTCACATGGCAAAGACTGGGCTACACATGAGACACAAAATGGCCATGTGATGTGAGTTGTTCATCACGAACCAGATTGTCTGACTGACTGGACTCATCTAGTGACAGAAATGTGCTTATTTAAAATAATGGGCACGTTTAAAATGTATTTATGGAGCCCTATGTGTTGCTTTGATAATATTACATTACATAATGTTTGGGTCAGCATACATACATCTATTTTCTCAAACATGTACTGTTTTATGATAAAAAATATTCCAGGGGCTGGAGAGATGGCTCAGAGGTTAAGAGCACTGGCTGCTCTTCCAGAGGTCCTGAGTTCAATTCCCAGCAACCACATGGTGCTCACAACCATCTGTAATGAGGTCTGGTGCCCTCTTCTGGCCTGCAGACATACACACAGACAGAATATTGTATACATAATAAGTAAATAAATATTTAAAAAATTCCAAATCTTTTCTTCTAGTTTCTTCTTTTTTCTTCCTTCCTTCCTTTCTTACTACCTAGCACATACTTATAACTTCTTATAATAGAACATGAGAACTCAGTTCTCCTCTATACCAGAGCTCTACACTTGTTGATCCCCCTCTCCCCATTGTCCTCTCCCAGCCTCTATTTCATTCTGCTCTCAGCTTCTATGAGATAAACTTTTCATAATTCTGTGTGGGGTGTATGTGTATGTGTGTGGGGAGGATGTATGTATGTGTGTGGGGGTTATGTATGTGTGTATGTGTGTGTGGGTTATGGTGTATGTGTGTGGGGGTGTATGTGTGTGGGGGTTATGGTGTATATATGCACATGTCTATGCATCTGGGTTCATCCATGTGTAGGGGCAGAGGTCAAGGCCAGGGGTCTTTATCACTTTCTACTTTTTTTTTCTTGAGACAGGGTCTCAGACTGGAGCTGGAGGTCACTGTTTTGGGATCTCTGGAGGCCATTGACTGTCCCTGCCCCAGTGTGAGAGTTACAGGTGGGCACCCAGACATACCCCCTGACT
This sequence comes from Ondatra zibethicus, assembly GCA_004026605.1. NCBI lineage: Eukaryota > Metazoa > Chordata > Mammalia > Rodentia > Cricetidae > Ondatra > Ondatra zibethicus. Next base: position 285,728 of record PVIU01000309.1, read on the forward strand.
TTTACCCTCTGAGCCATTCCCTACCTCCTTTTTAAAAATAGGATTTCATGTTTCCCAGATTGACCTCAAATTCACAATGTATTCTCAGACTTCAGATCCTCTTGGCTCCACTTCCCAAGTTCTGGGATCAGGTGTGTGCCACCCACCACACCTAGTTTGTATACCTGCTGGGAATTGAACTGGGGCTTTGTGATGCTAAGTATTCACTTTACCAACAGAGCTCAATTCCCAGCTGGGTTTCACAAATCAGATTCCAAGTCTGAGTGAGACCTTGTAGTATTTGTCTTTCTGTGTCAGTTTCAGGAAGTCTGAATTCCCATGGTGCCTAGTTCAGCTGCGCCACTATCTCCATCAGCTCACAACCAAAGCCCTGCCCCCACTAGACAGGGAAAAAGCCTCCGCTGTACTCGAAAATTATTCTGTATTGATATGCTAGCATCAATGAAAAATGAGCTGTCATGGTATGGCTCTACGCAGCAGTAAAGCTTGCAGCAATGCTCCTGATTGTCCATGCGCTTGCGTGGAGAGAGAGAAGTACAGATCTTCCCCAGGCAGCGGGTGGATAATAAAATCTTGTTAAAAAACAAAAAACAAAACAACAACAACAAAAAAAACACCTGCTAATGGGTGGTTTGGGCTCATCTCTGAATGGATGGAGGGTAGAAGGCTATTTCTGTCCTCTGTGGGTGTACGTACTGCAGAGATCCCAGCCATCAGATGGACAAGGTGACCTAATTCTGTGAATGTCAGGCAGCCAACTGGCCTCCACAGCAGGGAGGAAGACCATGCACTTCCTGTCATCAAAGCACACAGTGCATCATCTGGCAACAGGAGAAATCACCGCTGTGCCCCAAAGGCACCTTTTCAGGAGTTTGAGCAGTCCAGTGGGGGACAGACTGGCTGCAATACATCCCTTCCTTCAAATTTGAGTGTTTGTCCCTATTAAAGTGATTCTCCAGTTTGGGATATAGATTCGCCTTCTCTGCCCACAGTGTTCTACAGTATTATTACAGTAATACCTTGTTGACTGAGTATTGACCTAAATACAATCTTTGTTTCTGCTAATGGCTTTGGGTGCTGTCTTTCATCCCAGTCTTGGGTCACGCCCCCTCCTAACACTTCCTATAGAGGAGGTCTAGAGGTAATGAGTTCACTTAGCTTTTGTTTATCTTGAAATGCCATCGTTTCTCCCCTACCACAGAAAGACGGTTTGTTTTTATTTGTGTGTGTGTGTGTGTATGTGTGTGTACATGTGAATGCAGGATCTACAGGGGCCAGAAAGCAATGAATTCCCTGTAGCTGGAGTCTACTAGGCCATTGAAAGCTACTGGGTGTGGCTGCTAGGAATAGAGAGTGGGTCCTCTGCAAGAGTAGCATGTACTCAGTCATCCCTCTAGCACCCTGAAGGGCAGCTTTGCTGGACATGGGACTCTTGGTAGGCAGTTTTTTTCTTTTAGCACTCTGAATATGTTGACTTCTGCCTTCTCGCTGCCAAAGTCAGGAATCATCTGATAATCTTACTGAGACTCCCTCATGTGAGGGGTCATTTCCCTTATGCTGGTTTTAAACTTCTCTTTATCTTTGACACGAATTGGTGTCAAACTTGGTGTGTGCACCAAGTTCACTGGGCTTCACGGATGCTTATATTCATATAAACTTGGGAAGTTATTATAGGGTCATTATTTCTTCAAATAATCTCCCTCCTTCCCTGCCTGCCTCATTCATTCCCCCCTCCCTTTTCTCCTCCCTCCCTCTCCCTTCATCCCTTCCTTCCTCTCCTTCTACCTCTCCCACCTTGCCCCTCTTCCTCTTCCAGGGCATCCACAGAACACAAATTGATTTGCTTGACAGTATCTTCAGGTCCCTGGCTTTGAAGAGGAGAATCCTTTTAGTTCTCAGACTTGATAAGCCTGCCTTTGGACTCCTCCGATCACCTTTTCACTTCAATAACTTTGATTGTACAATTTTTTGTTTCTTCTCAGACTCTCACTCTTCACTATTAATATTTTGCTTGTATGCCATTTTCTTGACTTTCCCCTTGAGTTGTTAGCTCTTTTGGCATCTTTACCACTGTTGAAATTTCTCTCTAGAAGATCTTCCTTCAGATTGTCCTGAGAGATATTTCTGTGTGTTTAGTTTTTCTTTGTAACAGCCACATTTTCTCAGCTTGGGACTTTCAGTGGAAAAACTGAAGTTGGAATCTGCTAAAGCGATAGCCCTGGAGGTTAGGCTCCTTTCTCATCAAGGTTTGACGGGGTTGGTTTATTTTTGTAATTTTTATAGGTTGTCTTCATGGCAAGGGCCATTCTGAAGTATAAATGTGAGGTCTTCTCAGATCTTTTCTGACCCTGCGCCTTTCTCTGCATATCCATGGTGAGTTTCTAACTTTTCCCACATGTGCAGTTGGTGCTGAATGTCCAGGCGTTGTCTGGCTCCCCAGAAGGGGAAATACATGTGAGGGAGGATGAAGAAACACTATCAGTCTTGAAGTTTCTCCAACTGAAAAGGGAGGGGCTTGAAAAAGTGTGGGGCAGGGAGGTGTCTGGCAACAGTGGATGAAAACTCTCTGTGCTTCATCATCAGAAATAGAGTCAGTCAGTGGTCACAGGACAGAGCCCCACATTTGGAGAGAGGGACCTTTCTGTCCATTCTGGCAACTGCAAGCTATTCATAGTTACACTCCACAGGAATATGTGTGACCATTACCCATGGGGATTGCAGGATGGGTCCAGCTACTGGGAAAGACTGAAATGAGTGATGTCATCGGCATTCTGACGGCTATGCCTTCTTCTTCTGCAAGTTACATCTCCAGCAGGCTCCAGAGTCCCCCAGTGGTCTCCTGAGACTCTGCCAACCAATGCATTTGGCAGTAGGTGAGGAGACAGATTTGGGGTGCTTCTTACTCTACCATGTACTCAGAATCTTCTGGTAAAACAGCCTTTATCACTCAGTTACTATACCAGGTCTGTACAGTTGGGGAAATTGAAGCCTTGACTACTTTACAATGGGGACATCACATCAGCAATCAGTGATGCTGGCTTTTAATTAGCATTCTCATAAGGACTTTGGGATTAGCAGAAGGAAGTAGAAGTATCCTCTCACAATGACATCTGATAGTGGAATAATGGTATTTCTTGCAGCTTTGGGCTGGGTGTGTGCATGTGTGTGTGCATGTGTATACACACACATGCCACAACATGTATGTGGAGGTAAGAGGCTAACTTTGTGGAGTTGGTTCTTGCCTTCCACATTTACATGGCTTCCAGGGATTGAACTCAGGTCAGCAGGCTTGCGGGGCAAGTTCTTTAAATACTGAGCCACCTTGCTGATCCCACTTCAGATGCTTCTGACTTACTGAGGTCTGTCTTCTCAAGAGAGGTGCTCCCTGAGGTCAAAAGAACAGGCTCATTGAACTAGAAGCTAATACTGCTATGAGCCACTTGAGTCTCTTGTTTCAACAAACCAAGAAGCAGACAAAGAGGGTATTTACATTATATAAGTAATTTTCAAAAGTTAGGCTGAGCGCACACCTTTAATCCCAGCACTCGGGAGGCAGAGGCAGGTGGATCTCTGTGAGTTCGAGGCCAGCCTGGTCTACCAGAGCTAGTTCCAGGACAGGCTCCAAAGCTACAGAGAAACCCTGTCTCGAAAAACCAAAAAAAAAAAAAAAAAAAAAAAAAGGCAAATATATAGTTGTTATTCCTTGCAGACCCAAAAAATACCTTTGGAATTCATGAATTGCTGGTCTCCTCTTAGAGAGTCTACTGATGTGGGACTCCCCTCTGCATGCTGAGAATACCACTGGTTAATAAAGAAGCTGCTTTGGGCCTATTGCAGTGCAGAATAGGGCAAGGCAGGAATTCCAAGCAGACAGAGGAGAGAGAGTAGGCAGAGTAAAAAAGAAGCTATGTAGCCACCACAGGCGACAGATGCCAGACGCTGGACGGAACGGTAGGCCACGACCATGTGGCAATACACAGATTAATAGAAACGGGTTAATTTAAGATATGAGTTAGCCAATAAGAATCATGAGCTAATAGGCCAAGTAGTGTTGTAATAATACAGTTTCTGTGTGATTATTTTGGGTCTGGGCAGCCAGGAGACAGACAAACAGCCTCCACCAATCGTCTGTGACACTTAGGAAACCACCGTAGCCTCGGAAAGCAAGACACTCAGTGCTCAGACTCTTTGGGAGTGAAGAGCCGAAGTGAGCTCAGGCTGCTGGCCGACAGGCACCTTTATAGGGGTGAAAGGAAAAACAAATAAATATCCACTATGGCCTCCTGACCAAGAAGAAAAGATGTATTGTGGAATATTCCTTTACACTCTGTGAAGATATGTCACCGTGATTGATTTGATAAAAAGCTAAACAGCCAATAGCTATTCAGGGTTTTCAGGGCAGAGAGGACACTGGGAAGAAGGTGGTGTCGCCAGCCAGGTACAGAATAACCGGGATGAGCATAATGGAGATGAGGTAACGGGCACATGAAAGAGCATAGATTAAAAAATATGGGTTAATTTAAGTTATAAGAGCTAGTTAGAAACAAGCCTAAGCTAAGGTCAAGATTTCATAATTAATATAAGTCTCGGTGTCACTTTCTTTTGTGAGCTGGCACTGCCCAAAAAATCCACCTAAAAATGGACCCAATGTCCTTGAATATATTTTCACATAAGACCTGAGAAAGCTTTCAAAAAATTCCAAACACACAAAAACAGAGCCAAATGCAGTTTCCTAGCCCCATAGTCTCCTACGCTGTCTGTGGTATAGAGAGGCACCTCCTGGCTACTACCTGCTGGCCTGAGCCACCAGCACACCATGAGCTAAGTTGTGCTGCAGTTTAAGGTTCCATTCAAGCAGACAGAAAAGGCTACAGATATGCAGTGAAGCGGGTTCAGGTTATCCCATGCTTAAAACTGTGCTTAAAAAAGAAAAAAAATGGGTATAGACAATCATAGAAAAATAGTTTATAAATAATAAGATGAAGTCTTTAAAGAGAAAATAAAATAATATAAAAAGGATAAGTCATGTAAAGATGGAAAATACACAGGAAGAATTGTCTGGGTCCTGTATGGTGCTGTACTGACTTTGAATGTTTTGATTGCTGATGAGCAAACAACAGCTGCTGAGACACTGGATCATAAAAACCACTAAATTAAACCAACCTATGTATTTTTAAAATGTCTTAACTTTAAAATACAAGTAAAAAATATGTTGCATTGGAGAAGAGGTTATGCTTTTGTTTCCATAGAAAACAAAAAATGTGGGTTCATTCAAGGTTAAAGAGGATCAGGTTTGACCAGAGGAGACCCCCTGAGAATCCTGGCTACAGACATAGAGAAATAAACCTAAAAGAAATCCTACAAGACAAGTGATGTATATTTTACTTGATCAAACATAAAACAAAAAAATTGTCTTTAGCTGGCTTGTGTACAATGTACAGTCCATATTTGTGTTAATGCAGATATGTATGTTGTCTTTGAAAGTTTATGTGTTTGCAGAGCAAGGGGACCAGACACCAATGAAAATGGATGGCCCAGGTGGTCCAGCCTCTCAGATGCCTCTGTTGCAGTTTCCTCAGAGTTCTGCATCCAGAATAGCCTCAAGGCTGCTGGCTGAGATGGTCCAGCCTCACAGACTACTCCAGCCAGGACTTGATTATTACCTAATTTTCTCAAGGTCCCCCAAAGATACCAATGCTCCCAAACAACAGGGAGCAGTCTAGAGAACACAATGTCTACATTCTCAAGAGATGGGGTGGATGGCTTTTGGATATTCGGTGGGTTATGAATGTTTATCACTGTTTAAGGGGGTTGGTTACAAATTGTTATTGGTCATGGTTAAAAAACTAAACAAAGGACATTAGATGCAAGGATCTCTTTCTGAAGAAAAAGGAGGACTATAGTATAGGAATGATGAGATTAAAAAGGGTGGATTGTAGAGTCTACTTTTGAATGACCACTAAGTCTCAAATATTTTACATTGGTATGGATTTTTGTATATTAATAAAAATTTAAGGTTATTTTTATTAGAACATACAATACTTACATTTCTCCTCTTGTCTAAGGTTTGCACCTTTGCAGCTCATTTAACAGTGCAATGTAAATTTTTAGTTTATGAAAGTTATTATTAAAAACTACTTAGTATAATAAAGAAATGCAGGTTAGTTTTTAGTCACCTATAACAATCAAACTTTAAGCCGGGCAGTAGTGGCACATGCCTTTAATCCCAGCACTTGGGAGGCAGAGGCAGGTGGACCTCTGTGAGTTCGAGGCCAGCCTGGTCTACAAGAGCTAGTTCCAGGACAGGCTCCAAAGCTATACAGAGAAACCCTGTCTCAAAAAACGAAAAAACAAAACAAAACAAAAAACAAAAAGAACAAGAACAACAAAAAAAACCTTTTAGTCATGTTATGTATGTTTTCAAGATCAAACAGATATATTTTAGATAGATAGATGGTCTTCAAACACTTCAAAGACCTACAGAATATGGCACTTAAAACTTCTTGTTAACATAGGATTTTTCATGACAGTGAGAAGCATCTGCTCCTGGCAGCATCAATTGACTTCAGAGAAGATGATGGGCATTGAAGAAACTCCATATGGAGTCTGCTTTCAATATGGCAAAACTGGCCATTTGGGCAAGAAACTGCTCTTGCTGCCAACAGTATACTGTACAAACTAGACAAACAGGACACAAAGGAAAAAGACTGTTGAACTATCCCACAATAAGGCAGGAAAGGCCTTCAAAAATTCCTGCTTCATAGAAGAGTCTGCCAGATATTCTAGGTTTGTAGTCCTAAGGTTGAATGCCCCAACATTGCAGAAGAACCTTGAGTGACTGTCCAGGTAGCCAGGTATCTCATTTCTATAGGTTTGGAAGTGGCTTTCACTATAATTACTGTTTACTCAGGTAATATTATTTCTTCTGGGGTCTTTGATGGAGCTGAAGACTAGGCAGTCATAGTTGCAGTTTTCCTTAATTATGACAGAAGGTAAATTAGGTACAGAGCTTTGGACTCATCAAGATAGAATAAATAATGGAGCATTTTCTCCAAATATGCCAAATACAAATGGGTTGGACATTGTAAATGCAATTCTTACCTGATAATTGTTCTTTTTATTTATAGTTTCATTATGTTACCCGTTCCTTTTTACTTAGACAAGAAGGGAGGAATGTTGTGCAACAGTTCTTTACACTATGTGAAGTTATGTCACTGTGACTGGTTTAATAAAAAGCTAATGTTCAATAGCTAGGCAGGAGTTTGGGGACAGAGAGGACTCTGGGAAGAAGGCAGAGTCACCAGTCAGGCATGGCAAAACCAGGATGGGCATAATGAAAATAAGGTAATGAGCACATGGAGGAAGGTATATTAAAAGTAGGGCTAATTTAAGTAGTAAGCCTCGGCTAAGGCCGAGCTTTCATGACTCGTAATGAACCTCCGTGCCACTTTTGTGAGCTGGCAGCCCAAAGGAAAATCTGCCTACAAAAATGACTGCAGCAATTATGAATATTCTGTTACATTTTCTTTCTTGATTTATATACACATACAAGTGTGTGTGTGTGCACTGCAGATATAAGCTGCTAGGTGATCACTGACTTTGTAGCTTAATTTTCGGTTCTAAAACATCCATTTGTTTTATTTTTCTTTTCTTTTTCTGGGACAGTCTCACTGTGTACCCCAGGCTGACCCCAAATTCACGGTGTAGCTCGGGCTAGCACTGAACTCTCAATCCTCTGCCTTTCTCTGCCAAGCAATTACAGGCAACATTTCTACGGAAGTAGTCATTCAGAGATAGATACAGTAGCTGATGGAACTACATGTCAGCCTGTTGTGGAGTAGGGTGGGTGTCTTCAAACATCAGTTACATGAAGCCTATGGTGGTTGTTACTGTTGTGTGGGAATTAAATATAGAGAGGAGAGAGAGAGAGATCAGGGCTCCAAGGGGTGGGTGTGCCAGTCATCTGGCTCCATGCCCTCAGCCTTCACCCGTTCCCTCCGTGCTCAGCTCTGCATGGGAGAGCTTGACTAACGCATGCTAAGCTGACTTTTTAAACTGGCTTCAGGTGCTGTCATTGAAGGGCTGGGTAAGACTGCCAACCCAGGAGAGTGGGGGCAAATCTTCCTCCCTGCTTCTGACAGCAGCAGCGTGGGCACAATGAGAGTGGTGAATTTCCAGGCGGCAGGGCTGGAACAGAGCAACGGCCTCTCTACGAGTCCAGGTGCAGACTCCCGGCTCCCGTCCACCAGAGTTAACTCCCAACAGCTGAGTGTCAGCCCTCCTTCCTTCGTTCTTCCACGCCCCTCTTCTCCATTTGCCCCAGCAGTGTCCTAAGATTTATATAAAGGATTCTCTCTACTTATCATTGGTGAGGCTGGAGGTGGAATAAAGGCTTGCTGGTTCCGAGTTTTAAAAGAACCCTTATCTCTAGGAGCACATTGAATATTTATAGATGACACATGAATCTTCTGATTCATTTGTGAGCAGAGTCATTTATAGCTGGGTACATTTTTCTTAAGAATAATCTACAATAGGGCATGAGAAGGGGTATAGCTGTAGCAGATTGGCCATGACCTCACAACTGTCGGGTGCTAACTACAGGGTGGCAGGGACATGGGGACCCATTCTACCACTTATTCTCCTTATGTTATGTAGTTTGTCCTCTGCTGTGACAAACATCCACGAAAAGCAACTTATTTATGTTTTTTTATGTTTGAGTTTTGTCTACATTTAGGTCTGTACACCAGAAGATGGAATCAGAGATGGTTGTGAGACACCATCTGAGGGCTCCGCAAGAGCAGCCAGTGCTCTTACCCACTGAGCCATCTCTCCAGCCCCGAAAAGCAACTTACAGGGAAGAACCATTTGTTTTGGTTATTGGCTTCAGTTGGGAGTCCTTTATTCTCTTGTTCTGGGCCTGCAGTGAGATGGAATCGTGCTACTGGAGTCTGTGGCAGAGATTACCAACCTCAGGGAGGGCAGGAATCAGAGACAGACAAGAATGAAAGGGGTACAAGATCCCCCAAGGACCTTCCCAGGAAACGACTTCCTGTAGCCAGGCCTCCCTTCCTAAACTTCTGGCCCCTCCCAGAACAGCCCCACCAGCTGGGGACCTACCCTTTAGTATATAAGTCATTTGAGGGCATATTACAAAGTCAAACCATAACTTTCCTTTTAGACATTTCTGAAATTTTCCATAGTAAAATGCCAATGGTGATCTCTCTCTCTCTACTCAGAGCAAGCAAATTCTCAATTCCAATACTTTTTTTGGGAGTCTGACTGAGACACGTCCTCTCACAGAGAAAGCCTAGCTCCAAATGTAGTCAGCACAAAGGCAAGCAAAGCTGTGTGCAAGCAACAGATACCCTAACAGAACCCTGACACATCCTGTCCCCAATACCCAGCACACAAATCCAGCAGATTCATTTTTAGGACTTTTCAGATTTATAAGCCTCCTTCCCTTTCCTTTTTAAAAATATATATTTTTAATGTGTATAGGTGCTTCATGTATGTCTGTCCACCACATGTATGCAATGCCCATGGAGGCCAGAAGAGGGCACTGAGTCCTATGGAACTGAAGTTACAGATGATTGTTAGCTGCTATGTGGGTGTTGAGAACTAAGCCAAGTCCTTGATGCAAGAGCAACAAGGTGCTTTTACCTGTTTAACCAACTCTCCAGCCCTCCTTTTTCTTTTTAGCAGGAGACAAGGTCTCAATATGTAACTCAGGTTGATCTTGAACCCCTATGATCCTCCTGCCTCAACCTCTCACATACATGCTACCACTAAAGGTTCATAAATACCCATTTTGCCTCAGTTAGTGTGGAAACAAAATGATCCTAACCAATGAAACCCTAAATGCAATGATCACTATTATCCCCACCCCTGGAGCAACTAACAAACTGCTGTCAATCATCGCTGGCACTGTCTCCTTATCTTTCATGGTGGTAATGAACATCATCTCTAGGACCTGTCACCATCAATACCTCTATTGGTCAACATCAACTGACTACATATTAGATGAAAAGCACAGATCCTTGTCTCACTGCCACTGATCAGGGGTGAGTGAGGCAGAGCCCTTGCTCTGAGTGCCCCTCACCCTCAGATGTTCCAGCCATCTAGATATCCACCTCCTATAAAGATACGTGTTTAGCTAGCGCAGGTCGCAGCAGACTAGCCAAGTACTAGACTGCCTAGGAAAACATTCAGTTTGCCTGATGCTTAGAGAAGAGAGGAAGTGGGTTAGGAGCCAGGCCTTGGAATATGACCAACCTATGTGAGAAGCCATGATGATGACTGTAGGTTCTGCCTCTAGAGTCAGAAAAACTTGACTCAAATCTTGGCTCTGTGAGGAGCTAGTTTTGCAAACTTGGGGAAGCCATTTAAGTTGTCTCTACCTCAATTTCCTCATCCTGGAAAATGGGATGATAATCTCCTATCTCATACAACTGCCAGGAGAGTTAAATGAACTTTCACAAGTACAGTGTGGATAACAGTGTCGGCACACAGGAAACACTACTTATGTGTTGTTACTCAGCATGTTCTGGAAGAAGACATGGCCTCATCAAAGGCACAGAATGGAGTGTACAAAGCTTATCTAGAGACCAGGAAGTAGACTTACAGAGCTGGGACAGAGGGCTTATTAACGGGAGCACCCAGCAAGAGCAACCAGAGGTAGGGAAAATGGCTTTGTAAATTGTGTATATGTGTGTGTACACACACGTATGTGTGCATGTACAGGTATGCACTGCATGTTTGTGTTCATGTGTGCATACATGTATGCATCTATGTTTTGAAACAGGGTCTCACTATATAGACCAAGCTGACTGAAACAGATTGACCTGATTCAGCCTGCATGCTGGGATTGAAGGCCTGCCCATCACGCCTAGCTCTAGTTTCTCTTAGTCGCACATGGGAAAGCATCCATGGGAGGACGAACAGGCAGCATTCTCCCCTTGGGCACTCAAAGCCTGTCTTTGCAGAATTTCCAGGAGGAGTTGCTCTGAACTATTCCTTTGATGTCAGGACTCAGGCTTCTGAGGGGACACGCAGAATGAACCCATGGGTGAAGAACTTACTGTTCTGCGACAGCCATGTTGGGTGGCAGAGAGGTGAGCCCGTTGCCTGTGAGGAGAAGCACACGGAGATGCGGCAGAATCCCCAGATCACAGATGGCCTCCTCAGTCAGGCTGTTGAAGGAAAGGTCCAGGAACTACCATACAAAACAAAAGAAGGGATAACAGGAGTAACATGTGACCACGAGGCCCAAACACACGGTGGGAGCTGGCTACGTCCCCCTCCTCACTTCCTGGGAAACCTCATCACCCACACAACAAAGTCTCTTGGGTTTAACATTCACAGCCTGTGGGGGTCAGGCTCAGTCCTCTTTGCTTCCACTGCACAGCTCTGTCTCCCTGGGGGACAGAGAGTCCTCCCTACCCCTGGCCTGTCCCCCTAGTCACCCTCTTCATGTGTCTGGGCACTGGAAGCTCAGCCCCAGAAGGCCACCTCAAAGATGCTTCCTTATTAAACAGTCCCCAGCCCTCAGGCAGGTAGGCTACCTCCCTCCCCTGGCTCTGTCAGCTTTCTCTAAACTACCCCAGGATACTTGTCCAAGGCTGCATGTCTTCAGATAGCTGGAGATGTCTAAGAAACAGGGGTGCCATGTACTATGTCTGGCACATGGTGGAAGAGGTCAGGGGCCATGCCACTGCAGTATGGTAGCCTCATTACTGAGCATAGGCCCTCACATGAAGCCGACACACATGCAAATGAGCCGAAATGAGCCAGCTGATGAGGACAGTGCGTCCAAATGGTCACCCCACCAGCCATTGTCTCATCGTCATCTCCTCATCCACCACCCCCATGCTGAAGGCTTGTTTCGTCCTGGCCCTCTGGGAGTTCCCAGATTTCCTGGGCTGCAAGCTCTCTATGTCCATCTATTAATAAGTGATGTTGCTGGGCTCAGAGAAACTTCTGTACTGGTGGGTGGTCAACACGGAGACTCACAACCGATCCAAGTACAGAGAGTAAGCGGCTGCGAAGTGCCCGACCTTGATGGGACACCTATATCCTCTCCTTCAAGGCTCAGGGGCATCACAGAAGAGGGCGGCAAGAGTTTAAGAACCAGAGGTTGGGGAGGAATGCTGTAAAACTGTCTACTGGGTGTGATGTGGATGATGTACTCATGACCTCACTGTGGCTGTGGAAGGAGAAAGGGCTCGTGGGGCCCCGCCGCTCTGGGAAGGTTTACTGGTAGTTAACAGTGGTGGGGGGAGGGTATCACTTTCTTCAGTGGTGATAGGTTGTCCATGTTCTGGTAAATAACCTCCCACCTACTCTCATGCAAGCAACCCAGAGGGCCACGTGCACAGAGGTCGTAGAGGACGGACTTGGGAAGAAGGGTTTGAGCAGGAGAAGAAGGGGATGAAACAGGGTACCAGAGGTGGAAAGGATTCAAATTCATTCTATACATACGTGAAACTGCCGAAGTATAACAAATAAGTGAATTTAAAAAGAAGTGATACGGCTACGATAGCTATCTGGACACACACCGCAAGCCACAGAGGCAACAACAGCCAGGCCTGCCAGAATGTCAGCACAGGCTTCACACAGTGGCAGTGTCTGAGCAGCGTCTGAGCCGTCCTCAGACAAGACTGTTAAAGGCAGAGAGTGCTGGAGTGAGAGAGCACAAACCGGAAGCAGGAGGCAGCCATCTTCTTGCTGGTTCTGAGAACTGTGAAGTTTTGGGTATAGGTGATGCTTGTGGTACAGGAGAGGCGGGGCCAGGACGTGAAAGGTTCCAAGCACCAACAGGAAAGGGAGGACTTGAGGTGCACATAACAGGGCCATCTCACTTGGCTGGAACAAGGAGAGGGGAAGGCCCGGAAATGGGGTCTGAAAATCACACATGAAGACGGGGAAACCCTTGTCTCTAATACTTGTGTGTGGACCGTCAAGGCAGATGGATTTGTACCTGCCTCCTTCATGTCTCTCATCGTCCCTCCAACCCATTCCTCATACAGCAGCCAGACACGTTTTCTAAAACACAACTCTGGCCACAACATGATCCCCGTCCCATAAGATGGTTTCAGCTACTTAGCAAGTCCAAGACACGCCAAGGTCTGTCCTAAGCCACCTCAGGCCCACACGGCACTACCCGTCCACAACTCTCACCCCCTCCCCCACCAATCCCATCCACATTTGAACTGGTTCCCCACTATTCAAGGTCAGGCAGGAGTCAGCACACCAGGGCCAACGAGTCAAATCCAGCCTGATGCTCGTTTGTGTCCAATGAGCTAAGAATGATCTTTACACTTAAGAATAAAAACAAGAGGCCAGGTTAGGAGGCACGTGCCTTTCATCACAGTGCTCGGGAAGCAGTATCAGGCAGAACTCTGTGAGTTGAGGCCAGCCTGGCCTACAGAGTGAGTTCTAGGACAGCCAGGATTACACAGAGAAACCCTGTCTCAGTAAATAAACAAACAAATAAATAGAAGAATAGTGTGTTCCCTGCGGCAATTATGAGTAGTTCACAATTCAACATCATGCTTGGTTGCCTCCATTCTGTCTATAGTTCTTCTACAGAGGCACGGATGACTAGTTATGAGTCATAATTAATTATGAATAGATGGACTAAAAGTTTAATATACTTAATTTCTTGTCTTACAGAAAAAAAATCCTGTGGACCCCAATTCTACTGCTTTGGCTATTTAATGTTGGGTCCAGATTTGCTTTCAAATCACAGCCAAGTGAAGTTTTCCAAAACTGACTATGGAGGAATTCCACTCTGGGCTGCTCCCCTTGGGGCAGGCTCGCTGACAACCAAGGACAGAGATTCCTAGCCTGGCTGCAGTATCTGCTGAGTCACATTGGGTTTTATTACACATTAGAGTATTCATTACCGTGAGGTGAAAATTCAGGATATTTGACATGTTTATCTTTTTTCCTAAGGAGCCCTTGCAAATCACAGAGAGATGAGAACAAATGACTGCTCCAGAGATTCCCTTCTCTCGTTTATATTCTGCACCCTAAAGTGAGTCTGTTTTCTTTTGTCGACAAAGTCTTTTGACTAATACCGGGTCTGGAGAATAAACAACCCTCATCAGATGCAATCAGACTCTAAAGTGGGGGTACATACAAGATCAATCATGATGAACATTAGATCCCGAGCCAAAGCGTGATCACATCCCTCTGGATGGCCGCTGGCACTTGTGGTGTTTTTGGGGTATGTGGAAGGAGGAAGACACGATCCATGGCACTATATGCAGTTCTCGGGAGTTGCAACAATGGAAGTCTATAGGGGCAGCTGGGCCTGGAGGCCAGGGAAATGAGTCCTTGGCTCTCTAGTATCGAGGATCCACCTCCCACTGTCAGCACCAAAATATCATACAGAATGAGGCTCCAACATAGCTCCAAACTGCATCAGTTACTTACTTTCTTTGGATTTTATTGGACTTTGACCATTTGCCTACCAAATAAGTCTGAGGACCAATGCATGCCCCAAGTCAGAGCAAACTGCTGTCATCTTCAGTGTGACTCGAAACCATGGGAAAAGTCAGCTCTGCGTTCAGCGCTAGATGTTTTCAGAGTGTGAGGACACAGCATCCATCTGGGGAAGATGCCCATTCCGATATGCTAAAGTGTTTCCAAACTCTGGCGTAGAAAGGCCGTCAACTCCTTGACAAGGTCAGTCTCTCTGAGATAAGGGAGGCACACGGGAAGCATGGCTGGCCTTTGATGCAGATTTAAGTTAGCAAAGCGTACAACACGTAGACATGCTGCTAAGGCGTGAGTGGAAAGGCTTTGCTTTTAGGCCCGCATTGCTCAGGGAGAGACTGAGCCTGGCCAGGTGGCTGAGCCCCACTTCTGGCACTGTTCTCTAGTCCGCATGTGCAGTGACTCTCAAGTAGTGACAGAAACTTCATTCCCTTGTTTTAAAAAAAAATTGGCCCTCTACTCTATCCAAGTCACGGGAGGTGATAAAATATGAAGAGATGCAAACCAAATTTCCTATTCCAAGGTCCTGAGAACAATGAGGGATGTGCATGCATGTAGAGCGTACTGTTGAGTTCATGGGAACCCCATTTTGTCCATCCTCACCCTAGGTCTAGGGAATAGATGCAGAGCCTGTACTACCCCAGCCCACTGGGCCCAACCTAGCTTACTGAGGTCAGGAGTGTTTTGGTATTGGTCCATAATGTCTCTTTATTTTACTGCAGCTGGCTCTTAATCTCTACAGCTCTTCAGACACCTAAGGAGATACATCTTCTATGATATGCCATTCAAAAGGAAATACATCTTCTATGATACTCCATTCAAACTCACTTTTCTATAGACTCTCCTGAACGCAAATGACTCTAGGCACTTACATCCCAGAATCATACATGTTGGCTATAGTTACCTATCTACCACAAGTACCACTATTACCATCATCATCATTACCATCACCACCACCATCATCATCACCATCATCACCACCATCATCATCATCACCATCACCACCATCATCATCACCATCATCACCACCATCATCATCATCACCATCATCACCACCATCATCATCATCACCATCATCACCACCATCATCATCATCACCACCACCACCATCATCATCACCATCATCACCACCATCATCATCATCACCATCATCATCACCACCATCATCATCATCACCATCACCACCATCATCATCACCATCATCACCACCATCATCATCATCACCACCATCATCATCACCATCATCACCACCATCATCATCATCACCATCATCACCACCATCATCATCATCATCATCACCATCATCACCACCATCATCATCACCATCACCACCATCATCATCACTGTCATCACTACTACCACAACCTCCAGAGGCCATCCATGAAGAAAGAGCCTACCAGTGAAAGCCCAGAGAACCCTTCTCCAAAGTTACACTCTGTAAAGACCCCTATACTAATCCCTTACAGGGAAACAGGTAGGATCAAAAACTCCCTACCTCCGACTTACTTCCAATGTCTTGAAGTCTCCATATTTCACATAGACCATCTTGATGCCATTGAATGCAAGCTCCAGCTCCTTTAGGGTTGGAAATGTGTGAAAAGCATCTGCATGGGAACAGAAAGAGAGACTCTTGAGCTCGTAAAGGCCTAAAGAGAAAGATACAAATGACGACCATTCACTGAGCTTTCCACAGGGGGAAGGGTGAGTGTTGTGGATGATGCTTTATGTATCAGGCCTTTAAAACTCTAACCATAGGGCTTCAGAGATGGTTTGGGGGTTAAGAGGACCAGAGTTCAGTTCCCAGCACTCACACTGGGTGGCTTCTGACTGCCTGTTACTCCAGCTCCAAGGGTTCCAATGACCTCTCTCTCCTGGCCTCTATGAGAACCTGCATTCATGTACATACACCCAAACACACACTCACACTCTCAAAATAAAAATAAAACAATCTTTTAGAAAATTTAAAATCTCTAACCACACTTGCTAGTAGGAATTATGACTTTCATTCCACGGCTGAGGAAATGGAGGCTCAGGTGACTAAGTGACTTTTTAGAAGTGGGAAAACTAAGGCTTGGATGCACAAAGTCTGTTCAAATGCAAAGCCCACTTAAAAGTTATCTCTTGTCTTTCTCCTTTTTTCTTCCCAGACTAGGAATCAACCCCAGGACCTTACGCATGCCAGGCAAACTCTCTACCACTGAGACACACTGCTACATAATGTCGATTATTTCTGATTGGAGATGTCACTGTGTTCACCCCAAATAGTCAATATCACAGGAAAAAAATGTTCCTTTAGTCCCAACAGTTGGGGGTCAACTGTTTAAAATTCCATGTATACACCTCATTTTTCTCATGTGTGTATTGAGATACAATGTTTTTATAACATAGAATGCATGCTGTACTGTGGCTTTTCTCCTTTAACAGTGTGACTTGAAGATTAATCTATGTTAAAACAGACAGATTTGTCCACCATCTTAATTACCTTCTGGTATAGACATGCCATAATTTTACCCTTTTCCTATTGATAGCATTTAGGCTATGGGGGTAAGAGGTAATCTGACACTCCCTCTTGCAAGATAACTGCATCTTAAGATTCCCTTTCTAGTCCTGTTTCCCTGGTAACCTGAAGCACATGCTATGGTAACTGTGTTACTAGGCAACTATTGCTTGTGGTAAAGATGATTGCAGACCAGTAAATTGTGTCTGGACCAGGAGAAAGTATAAATTGTAAACATTTCTGTAAATGGTGAGTCCCATAACCAGATATGTCCTTCGTGGGACCACTACAAGCTACAGACCTATGGAATGCCACAAGGGACATTGGTTCCTGTGGTTGATGAGATTTCCAAGCAAAGGTGATTCCTGCATTTACCCAGTGAGAGTTTCTGTCATGAGCCTAGGGTGACACTTGGCTAGTGGGCCATTCATGGGGACTCCACTGAAGGACTCTCCTGATGCCGTGCAACTGGCACACAGTGTAGAATTACTTAGAGCCTTGGAAGTGAACCTGGTGTGCTGTGTGGCCTACAAAAGGCTTGTGAGTCAGAATGCTCAGGAATAGGCAGTCTAGTGGGGATTTCCTTGTCTAAGTCTTTCTCTGTAGGATATATTCCTAGAAGCGGAGATACTAAAAGTGATGACTATTTAAATTTTTAAAAGATTTATTTATGTATGCGTTTGTTTGTGTGTTTAGTGTATGTATGTGTGCCTTGTGACTTCATGAGCAGCAAGTGTGTAAAGGAGCCCATGGAGGCTAGGAGAGGGCACTGGATCCCCTGGAACTGGAGTTACAGGTGGCTGTGAGTTACCCCATGGGTGCTGGGAACTGAACCTGGGTCCGTTGCAAGAGCAGCTAAGCCAGCTCTCCAGCCCTGTTTTAAACTCTAAGAGATACGACCAAACTATGTCCCTGGTGTCACACCGACTTCTTATATTACTTTCACCAAGAGCACCCACCTCCACACCAGTGCTGGATGTTATCAGTCTTTTTCAATACTTGCCAATATCTATCTGATGGGCATAAAATAGTATCCTGGTGTTATGTTCCTTGTTAGTGAGGCTGAACATCTTTTCATGTGCCTTTTGGGCAGTTTGTGCCAGGACATCTCCTGGCAGACCACACTTTCTTCCAAGGCACGGGTCTCATCGGATGCCTCTTCAGAAGCTCCCATCCAACTCCCCGAGACAAACAGAGCTCATCTTGTCAACCCCACCCTTCCAGGACTGTCTCTGAGCGGTCCCCCTGGATCCATCCCTTTCCTTATATCCTCACAGGTTGCCTTGCCCTCACTCAGCCTGTTTCAAGCATCATCTTCCCTTCCACAGAAAACTGAACTGATTCCTAGCGTCTCCTGGCCTCCAGTTTTTCTCTCTTAGAATCCACCCCCTCCTCACTGAGCTTCCCTGTTTAAAGGCTCCCAGGACTCTTCTGTCTGGAGGATTAAGTTCGACTTCCAAAGCCTTCCAAGATCCCGAAGCCCTGCCAATGTGTCTAGCCTCAATTCTCCTCCCTTGTAAGCAATCTTCATGACCAGGCAGTACACACTGTCCCCCAACCAAAGCACCTTCATTAACTCCTGAGTCAATTTCTTTATTACATCGTGTGTGTGTGTGTGTGTGTGCGTGCATGTGTATGCATGTGTGTGTGTGTGTGTGTACACGCGTGCACAGATATCAGAGGACAACTTTCCAGGAGATGGTTTTCTTCATCTACCACGTGAGTTCCAGGGATCAAAATCAGGTCACCGAGTTCAGCAGCAGGTGCTTTAACCCACTCAGCTGCCTTGCCAGCCCAGTTTATCTTCTGATTAGGTGCTTTTTTCTTATGTTTTTCTGACTCACAGCGTGGGTTAAAGTCCCCCTTGTGTGCTTGTGTAGTATTTCCTGACCTCCCTGTACCATTGCTTATATGTACCCTGCTTTCGGTCTGAGTCTTAGCCCATCTCTCCTCTCCAGAGGGGAACTGGGCATGCTTCTTTCTAAAGGCCACACATTCTGACACCAGCAGGGGTCACTGTGGATTTGCTGAATTACCAAGATGCTTTCTCTCTGCTAGTCGCATGCACAGGTTTAAAAGCCTCTCTCTCACTGGAGTTTGCAAGGTGCCCACAAGGTTGGAGGAGAGGGTTATCTGTGTGTGTGGAGAGGCAGGCTCCAGTGGCAGTGTGGGACCAGAGTGCAGACTGAGTGATGAAAGGTCAATCGATCACAGTTGGATGGACAGACAAATCCTATCACAAGTGATTTTTCTGGCCAGGAGGACAGTTTCCAAGAAGAGGAAGCTCACCTAGAGGCAGCAGGTTTTCAGAGGCGTTGATATAAATCACAGAAGTGAAATGTTTGAAGTCCTTTTCCTTTGCCTGTCAGAAAGCATTCCAGAAACACACAGGATTAGTCCCCTGCCCAGGAGCCCTGCAGGAGCACCAGAGCGGCTGCCGAGAGGGCACCTGAAGGACTGAGAGACATTCTGAGTGCAGGGGCAGTCGTGTGGGGAGGGCTGGGGGGCTTTTCTGTTCACTTTCCTCTACCCTGGAGTACTTCAAACGTGTCGAAAAGGACAGTGAACGGTCTTTAAAGATGTAGCCAGGCATGACCCAGTTTTAACAGAGCTGAATCTTAGCTGTTTAAATGTGAAAGAAACTATTAGAAGACTTACAAACTTCCATGTGCCGCCTGCACCCAAACCTCACACCTCATCCCGGCTCTTGATCTTTATGTGTGTTACATACACACACATGTTTATATCCATCAACTATACAAAGGGTGATTTACATGCTTTAAAACTTCATAGTCATACAGACTTATGGTACAGTATGCCTTTTTACTCAATAGTATGATTTTGAGGTTTATGTTGAGATATGTATAACTCTTTGGAGATTAATCTGTGTCGATACACATAGGTCCAGTTCATCCATTTGAATTCCTTGCTTGAGTGTAAGACAAACTATTCTTTCCTAATGGGTGAACATTTTCTCTGTCTCAAATATTCCATCATTACAGACAATGGTGCCATATACATTCTTATATATTCTACCTCATCGTAAGAGTTTCTTTATCCCTACAAGGTGATAAGCTTGTATGATGGGAACTCCACATAAAGAATTACAGTCTGCCCAAATTCCCTGGCCAGTTCACACCATTTTCTTTGCTCCCAGTCTCAAGAATAGATTCATAAAGTAAGTTTTTCTAATTCATACAAACACTAAATTTAAAGCAAAGTTGGAATTTGTTTCTGCCCGGTGAGCGCTTGTCTGCCCTCCCTTCCTCCCCCTTTCTACATAACTGATTTCTAGTGCTCAGGGACTGTGGAGGTGCCATACACAAACCAGAGCGTCTGGATGCCCCTCACATCTGGCTCTGTCACGCCTTTGCTGCTGGCCTCACCTTGGAGAACTTCATGCCGCTCACGTTCACGGTGCAAAGGTCTGATGGTTTTCTTACACAGTGGTGCTTCATCTGGAACACAGGACACAGACTTAGTCCCAGGGTCCCAATGGAGTATGATAGGTTAAACTATTCCTGCTAAGTGCCTTCTCACTGGGCACCCTCATAAAACCTGCCAATTGTTTGTATGTGCATTTGCTCATTCACCAAGTATTAACTAAGTACCACCTCTGGGCCACGAACTGACTGTATTAACAAGCTTTTGTTTAATCCTAACTGAACCCCTTTTCTTTAATGTAAAGAGTGTGTCTTATTACTTATTAGTTGTGTTCAGGGCTTACTTCTCTCTTTCAGTATTACTTTAGTTCAAGGGTTTACTTCCCCCATCAATGAGGCTAAGAGACAGAAGGTGCCTTGCCTGAGGCCCTAGAGTTAGTATATGATTGATCTATGATTTGGATTCAAATCTGGAATCATTAAACTATGCATTTTTGCCTACTGCATGTCATTGTAAATAATGAAAAAGTTAGGATCAGATATCAGCTTCAAATTATCTCCTAGTTCAATGCTGCAGAGCTCCTTGTCCCAGCCATTATGGTCCATCCATATGGCGCCTACTTTGAAGAGGCTCTAAACAGGCTAAGTGGGGAAGCGGCAGAAGCCGTCCATGCCTTCACTTAGTGGGAAGTCAAATGAAGTACTTAGAAATGTAATGATTATTTTGAAGGAGAAATTCAAGATTCCATGGAGGTATGGAAACAGGAGGCCCCAATCTCAGCCTCTGAAGGAGGAAACATTTACTTGAGGGAGTGATTTTCCAGCCAAGGGCTAAGAACTGAACAGGAGATGATCCTGTAAAGTGGGTAGGGAGTGTGCAGGCCTCCCAGGCAGAAGGCGGCACGATGTTTTTGAGAGGAAGCCAAGACAAGGCTAGAGAGGGAATTGTGAGACCATTCGGGTCCACATTGATGCTGAACAAGAGTGTGGATTAAGTAGTGGCTGGCAGTAGTTTCATAAAAATCAGTATGTCTGACCTCCTTAGAAAGGATAAGAAGACAAAGCCGGGTGGTGGTGGTGCACACCTTTAATCCCAGCACTCAGGAGGCAGAGGCAGGTGGATCTCTGTGAGTTCGAGGCCAGCCAGGAATACAAGAGCTAGTTCCAGGACAGGCTCCAAAGCTACAGAGAAACCCAAAAAAAAAAAAAAGAAAAGCAAAGCTAAGAAGACAGAAAAGCCCATTGTACCAGGAACTGTTAATGATCGTTCCAATAAACATTTGTCTACATCTGATACAGAACACTGAGGTCATTTCCCTCCCTTAAAGTGGACATGTTCCAAGCTCCAGCCCCGAGAACCTAACTTGTACCAAGAACTAACTTGTAACAAGCCTTAACTTATACCAGCCAACTGTCAAGGTCTTGTTCTTCCAACTGGCACTGGGTATGTAGGTCCTGCCAATAAGATACTGGCTGCTGAGGGCAGGAGTGGGTGGCCAGTCTAGGGGGGCCTTTTCTTCTAAAGACAAGCACGGTAGGGTGGCAACCCCTTCTCTGCCTTGGGATGTTGTCCTCTGTGTGTGTGAGATGACTGGAATTGCTGCAGCCATTTGGAATAACGAAGAGAGTCAGGCCAGGAGGACAAGCCAGCATGCTGAGGATGGCGGAGCAGAAAGACGGAAGGGCGCTGAGCCTTGGAAGATGTTACGTTATGTAACCATCATGCAATGGATCCCAAGCAATGCCTCAGGCTTCTGTGTGAAATAAAAGCATTCTAGATGTTATTTAATTATTATTATCAGCAGCAGCAGCATCTGGGAATGTGTGCATGTGTGCACATATACCATGTCATACATGTGAAGGTCAGAGAACAACTTTTGGGAGTTGGTTCTCTTCTTCCACCTTCCCTCCTGGGGACTGAACTCAGGTTGTCAGGCTTTGTACAGTAAGCACTTTTATACACCGAGCCATCGGGATGAACCAAGAGAAAAGCTTTCTAATTGGTCTGAACTAGTTCGAGAGTTATGTGGTTAGTCCAGTAAGAGATGATGGTGGCTGGGTGGCAGAAGAGATGAAAGGAATATAGACTTGATGACTGTTTAATAGACGTTCTTGGACGTGCTAAAGGTGAGACAGAGTATAAAGTAGAACCCCAGGTTACAAGTTTGGTGACTGGTTAATTAGTGACAACAAAGAGATAATATTAACCAAAATGACATATTTGGGGATGTGGGAGTTGTTGTAGGAGGAATGAGCGGGTCACATCCCGCCACCCAGCTAGCTTACACCCGAAATAACCACACAGAAATTGTATTAATTAAATTACTGCCTGGCCCATTATATCTGGCCTCTTCTTGGCCAACTCTCACATCCTGATCTAACCCATTTCTACCAATCTGTGTAACGCCATGAGGTCGTGGCTTACTGGGGAAGATTCTAACCAGCGTCAGTCTCAGGCAGGAGCTTCATGGTGTCTCTCTGTCTCTGCCTTCTTCCTCCCAGAATTCAGTTCTGTCCTCCCCACCTATCTAAGTTCTGCCCTATCAAAAGGCCAAGGCAGTTTCTTTATTCAACCAATGAAAGCAACACATAGAAAGAAGGACCTCCTACACCATTTCCCCTTTTTCTGTTTAAACAAAAAAGAAAAGCTTTCACTTTAACATAGTAAAATTACATATAACAAAACAGTTATCAAGCAAGAATTACAGTCACAATATTTATATCTATTTTATCTTTTATCATAACAATGGAAAACTATAACTATCTATCTATTCTTCAACTTCATCAAAGACTCCAGAAGGATATAATATTACCTAAGTAAACAAGAAGTAAGCAACTTCCAAAACTCTAGAAATGACAGAGACATCTCACTGCCTGGACAGTCACCCAAAGTTTCTCTGTACCATTGGGGCATCCATCTTTAGCCTACAGGCCCATAGTATCCAGCAGACTTTTCCATGAAGCAGGAAACTTCAAAGACAGTTCAGTCACTTTCTTTTGTATACTGCAGAATGTCCCGCAGACTCTTTCATGAAGCAGGAACCCCAAAGGACCATCTCACCTTTAGGCAACTTCAGCAGTTTACTCTCTGTGGGTACTGCATGTCCAGTGAAGCAGTCCAGGCAAGAGCAGTTTCTTGCCCAAATGGCTAACCAACTCCATAAGGAGCCTCTTCGATGCCCATCTTCCTCTCGAAGTAGATTGGTGCTGCCAGGAGCAGACATGTCTCATTGTCATGAAAAGCCCTAAGTTATTAAAACATCTTAAATGCCATATTCTGTAGTCTTTGAAAGATATGAAGAATGCCTATCTAACTGAAATATATCTCTATATATTTGGAAAATCTAACATGACTACAAGCTTGACTATTATCAATGATTATCCATTAACAACCTATATTTCCTAATTATACATTACATTTTTAAAATGAACTACACAGTCACACTACCTTAATCAAGATCAGAAATATATATACATATAACAAAATTGACCTTAAATTTATATTAATAAATCAAGATTTATACCAATGTAAATTATTCATATCTATATCATATCCCCCTTTAAATGTAAAACAACATATATAAACAATATTTGGGAATATGGACATAGTTATTTCTCTCCAAACTGCTTCGTGCTGTATGGGGGCACTGTTAATCAGGACTTTCATGGTATATCCTGTGTGCTTGGTTTATCCCAGTCAGTAGTTGGGCGAAGAAATTTTTGAGGGTGTTTACAGCAACCTTTCAGAAAGGGGGGGGGTCTATCATACCATATTGGTCTAGAAGAAATCCACAGGGTCTCGTCCTCTGTGAAAACAAAAGAAGAACCTCTTTTCCAAAGCATCATATCCTTAGACCCAACTTCCGAAGTCAAGATACCTTTATAATATACATGCTGGTTTGGCTTAGCAGCCCACACAATGAAATGTCTCTCTGTACTTAGCTCCTTCACAGTCAAAAAACTCAAAGAAAACATAATAATATACAGAATCCAGACTCTCTGTGAATTTTCCATTTTTATGTGGCTTATTTTTACTCTATCACTTTACTCTGTCTCTTTAAAGACTTTTCCCATTTATTTTAAAGCATTAACTTTATTTTATGACTCTCTATACTCTTTATTTTTTTTGTCTCTCAAGCCTATGTACATTTATCTAATACTGTGACCCATTTAGAGGTCTTTTATGTCTGAATATCTCCTATTGTGAATCTGTAATTCTTTACTATCCAGGAGCACTTCTTAAAATGCTAAGCACTTCTTAAAAACTTAAGTTGCACCATGTAGGGGTAATGCGGTACCACCTGTTTCCTGTCCAGTCTAAACCTTAACTGTGCTGTTATTATGATAATTACGATAGTTCCTACCTGAGATCAGCACAATTCAGCATGCTCCTGCCTCAGAGCCATTTGGTGCCCCTGAGCGGCGCACAGTTCCAGGCACACAGCAGTCCACATTGCTATCAAGCAAGCCATAGCACTTTACTCACAAAACCCCATCCAAATTCTCTGTCTACTGCAAGAGACAGAGGTCACGCTAGGAAATCTCTCTTTGGCATGCCACCAGCAAACAGGAAAAAGCTATGTTAAACTCTGTTTTTTTTTGTGTGTCTAGAATTCCTTTTCAAGCCCTCTCAGGTTTTACGTGGAGTTAGTTGACCACATTGAAGGCACCAATCTGTTGTAGGAGGAGTGGGGCCCCTTTGTTCCATCCTGCCTGGCTAGCTTACATTCGAAATAATCACACAAAAACTGTATTAATTAAAGTATTGCCTGGCCCACTATATCAAGCCTCTTCTTGGCCAACTCTCACATCCTGATCTAACCCATATCTACCAATCTGTGTAACACCACGAGGTCATGGCTTACCGGGAAAGATTCTAACCAGCATCAGTCTCAGGCAGGAGCTTCTGTGACCTGCCCCCCTAAAAAAGGTACTGAGCAATGTGGCTAACATAAGTAAGAATAATGGGCTATATAAGTTATAAGAGCTAATACAAAGCCTGAGCTAATGGGCCAATCAGTTTATAATGTTCTGGAGACCTCTGTGTGATTTTCTTTGGAGCTAAACGGCTGTGGGAACTGGGCAGGACAGAAACCCCGACAAGCAGGCCCTTCATGTTACAGGGAGTCAATGAATAGCACAACCTGAGGGGCCAGTGAACTGAGAGGCAGCATGGAGACCCGTTACTCTGAAAAACATTCTCATTGCTTCTTCTACCCAAAGCAGCAGTGCAGGTACAAACCTGGCCAGCTCAATGTGGGAAGAGTTAATCCTCTCCCAACTTCTGGAAAAGCTAGGATGTGAAAACAGGGACAGTCGAGTACCTCAGAATTTTAAAATTAACTTTATATCTATCTGGATGCTTGCCTACATGTATGTGTGTGCACCACCTGTATACCTGATCCCTGTGGAAAAATTAACTTTATATCTGGATGCTTGCCTGTATGTATGTGGTGCTGAGAGCTGAACCCGGGTCCTCTGGAAGAGCAGACAATGCTCTCAACCACGGAGCCACCTCTCTAGGCCTTTAGTCCCTCATTTAAAATGGTGTCACACTTGTTAACAACCTATGTATTTCCTCCTATATACTTCAAACCATAACTGGGTTATTGATAGTACCTAATACAGTACAAATAATATGTAAATAATTGTCAGATCATATGGTTTAGGGAACAGTGATATAAAAGTATGCACATGTATAGTACAGAGAAAAAATTTTGCTTTATTTTTCACAAACATTTCAGTTTGTGGTTGTTTGAATATGTGGATGAGGAACAGTGGATATGCAAGGTCAACTCTATTTGGAAATGCGTGGGGGAGGACACTGTGGAGTAACGTGATCTGTCCCCCTTCCGTCCTGCTGCTTCAGTCCTCATAGTCATCGGTACCCTGCACTGAGGAGTGGTCATAACAGTCAAACAAATCCCACAGGCTCTGCAAAAACCTTTCCCTGCTCAACAAGGGGAGACAGAGCCAGGCATGACCTCTCGTAACCTCTGAGATACATCTGTTGGGACTCACAAGCAGAATGTGGAAACAAGGAAGGCTGCCGGAGTTGTTCTCGGGAGCAATGAGAACCACACTACCCATTAATATTAATTTACAAAATTCATCTTTCTTTGCCAAGCTACTGAAGCGTTGCACAGAACAGATGTGAAACTTCCTGGCTGGTCTCCAACCCAGCACCCTAGATCTTTTCAGAGAAACTGCTTCAGGCCTCGCTAGAGTAATACCACGAGCTCCTTCTGCTTCCAGGCAGATGCTCAAACCAAGGACACCCCTGTCCCACTGGCTCCCACCCCAGGGCAGTACACACACAGCATGGCACACAGAAACCTCTTGCTCCTCCTCAGCACTGTCATGGGATCCTTAGTTTACCCTTTATTTCTGAATCACTCTTGCCTTTCCAACTCACATAAGACTTTGCACTTCATACGATATCCTTTTTCTTTTGAAGCCAGGGCCTCACTATGTAGATTCACAGAAATCCACCTGCCTCTGCCTCCCAAGTAAAGGGATTAAAGGTGTGCGCCACTGCATCTGGCCATTTTATATAATATAAAGGTACAGGTTTTAGACTCAGGGTTCTAATCTTGATCCAGTCATTTATCGGCTATAGAGGGGACTTCTTTTTCCCTGTCTACAGGCAACAATATAATAAGGATGGCAATACTGGGTCTGTCTCACAGGGTGCATATGTAAAAGCTTTGCATGTTAAAGGAAATTCCCAGGGTTCTTTCGTCACCGGCTACATTCAGTTTGGCACCATCGCTCTGATTGCTGAGTGGGCTAGGAGTAGTGGTACCGGGGCAAGACAAGTCCTTGTCCCTAGCCAGACAGGGCAGGGAAGGGCAGTCCTCATTCCTCCCTTCCCCCTCCCTTAGCTGATGTCGCTAGATACTTGGGAATGCATTTACTCTCACCAGAAAAGCTCGGTCCAAGACGTGTCCAAGACTGTCTGCCTGACTACCCCGCCGAGACACTTTTTTCAACCCAGTCTTGAAAGAAACCTTCTTCAGGTTCTCCTGGCCTTCAGTGGGTGCTTTAGCCACGCCCTTCTTCATGCTGCCTTTCCGAGCCACTAACCAGTGTCCTCGGCCTGTGGGGAAGAATAGACCGGAATAGACCGGTGAGATGGGCCAACCTCCTCTGAAGCCGAGTGTGTGAATATGGATATTGATCTTTAATACTAAAGCCCCAGTAGCTCCTGAGTACTAATGCTACCAGTTACCACCGCTGGAGGGTATTTGTATACGCGTCTCATTTAAGCAGCCACTAAGCTCAATGACGCATATGCTACAGATGAAAATGCTTACAAAGAACAAGAAGGGATGGCTACCCAACTCCTTCGTTTACCTCCAAATGTGTGCCTCCTAAGTCTACAGCTCATTGAAGAGACAAAACTGGACACTTCCTGTTATGTGATGTCTTCCCTGACCCCCCTCAGCATAGAGGATTACTGTCTCAGGTGCTAGCCAGTTACTCTCCCACCAATCATCTCTTGGGTAAAACCTATGTGTGACCTGAATTCCATGCTTCAGCAAAAAGAAGAATACGAGGGCTGGGGATGTAACTCAAGAGTTGGCCGAGTGTTTGCCTACCAAGCATGGAGACCTCGGTTCGACCCCAGCACTGTGTAAAACTGGTTATGGTTGAGTCACACCTGTAATCTCATTAGTCAAGGAGGGGGAAACAGGAGGGACCAGAAGTCCAAGGTCATCCTTGGCTATCTAGCAAATCTGAGGCCAGCCTGGGTTACATGGGACTCTGTATCAGAAAAAAATAAAACAGATTATGAAATTCATAGTAAGTTCACTTAAAAATCATGATGACATTCTATAATCTGCTCTCTTCCACATTAGCGATTAACCTACCCATGGCATTAACTGTAATCTGTAATTACACTATTATTTACTCATTTGTTGTCTACATTCCCCTCTGGAATAGAATCTCTGAACAGCAGGAGCCTTGTCTGACTCACTCAGCTTCACGTCCCTGTGGCCAGCACAGAGCTCACCACTGTGACTAAAGGAATGACCTAGTGAGCCTACATAATCATCTGTTTGGATGTCTGTGGCATCTACTTTGCACTGAGAGTGGGGGTTATGGGAATGAACATGACAGAAGCCCTGACCCCCAAAAGTTCAATGATATCTGAGGTGCCAAGGAAGCCCAGAGAACCTACCAGTGTGACATAGATCTAGCGAGCAGAAGGAATTCATTAGAAGAGGATTGAAACCAAGACAGTCTGGGCAGAGGGAAGAACAACAAACAAACAAAAATGCCCAGAAATATAAAAGGCCTTGAAGTCACAGAACCACATAGCTGTGAGACCCAGTCTGGGACCACTGGCTCTGGCCTGCCACAATTCCTAGTTCTGCCTCTAGGGCTTGGACTGACATGTGACCACTATCGCCAGTTCTGCCTGCTCTGGCCTCACAGAAGCATTTGCTGTTGTGGAATAATCTTTGTGTACACTGTGAAGATTTGTCACTCAGGAAAGAGAGGATGCTGGGAAGAAGGGCGGAGATGTGGAAGAAGCCAACCAGATGAAAAAGAGGGGATACAGTATTAAGATGATGAGATTAAAGGGTGGATTATTGAGTCTTCTTTTGAGCAACCACTAGTCTCAAATTTTTTACATAGGTATGGATTTTTGTATATTGATTCAAATTTAAGGTTATTTTTGTTATATTGTATATATGTTTCTATTTTTGTTTAATGTATTGTACCTATACAGTTCATTTAAAAACATTATGTATAGTTTTAGTCTTTAAAAGCTTTTTAGGATAATAAATATAAGTTAATAGTTAGTTACCCATAACTATCCTTCTGGGGTCTTTTATGGAGCTGAAGACTAGGTAGTCATAGTCATAGTTTTCCTTAATTATGACAGAAGGTAAATTAGGTACAGAGGTGTGGACTCATCAGGATAGAATAAATGGAATATTTTCTCCAAAAATGCCAAATACAAATGGATTGGACATTGTAAATGCAATTCTTGATTGATAATTGTTCTTATTGTCTACAGCTTTATTATGTTAGAGTCAAAAACCTTTCCTTTTTATTTAGACAAAAAGGGGGAACTGTTGTGGAATAATCTTTTTGTACACTGTGAAGATTTATCACTCAGATTGGTTTAATAAATAGCTGAACGGCCAATAGCTAGACAGGATTTTCAGGGCAGAGGGGATGCTGGGAAGAAGAGCAGAGATGTGGGAGAAGTCATCCAGACATGGAATGAGTTAGACACACAAAATGGGATAAAGGCAAAAGCCACATGGTAGAACATGGATTAATAAGAAAAAAAATGGGTTACTATAAGTTATAAGAGCTAGTTAAAAACAAACCTAAGCTATCAGTCAAACTTTCATAATTAATAAGTCCCCGTGTAGTTTGGGAGTTGACTAGGTGGGACAGAAAAAGTTCAACTACGATTTCCCACTCCTGCCATGGAGCAGGCAGTTTCGTAGCCCACCAATGGCTGCCCCATCCAGGGCATAGACTTTGGTGCTCCCTGACTCTCTTGTTGTATCCCTGACTCCTGGCGACAGCAGTCTGAGTTGGTGTGAAAACTCAAAGTGGTCAAGAGGAAAGGCCAGGTCAATGTGAATGAGGCTGGGGGGGTAGGGGGGTCAGGAGAGACAGACCATGAAAGTGCTGAAATTGGATGGAACCTGGTAATGATATCGGCCTTTAGTAGCAAGGTGGGTGGGATCAAGGGAGGACTTGTTGCTTTGTTTTTCTTTATAACTTTTCATTTTGAGATAATTTTAGACTTCCAGAAGAGTTACAGAAATGGTGTAAATTGCTACACAGCCTTTACCCAGCTTCCCTAATGTTCTGTTCTCATATTACATAACAGCCACACAATTACTAAGCCCGAGCAATTAGCATTGATGCAACATCAGCTACGAATGCTAGCCCTTCTTTGAAGTTGGCCAGTTTCCTGACTAATGCCCTCCTCCTGTTCCAGGATCCAGGCCAGGCTCTCACATCCCAGCCCGCTGGCTCCTTAGTCTGCTCCCACTGGTGAGATGCTTCTCCACTGTTTTCCCTTCTGCAGACTCGACACTTGTGAGGAGTACTTGTCAGTGAAATACTAAATATTAAAGTATTTAAAATAAAAAAAATCCCCCCGTGTGAGCTTGTCTGAGGCTGTTCCATGTTCAGACAGAGGCTTTGAACTTGGCAAGCTACCACAAAAGCAAGCTGTGCCTTTCTCTGTGTATCATTTCAGGGAACTCCTGGGGTCATTATGCTTTATTGCTGGTGGTGGTAACCTGTTTTGGGAACAGGTTCTCACTATGCAGTCCAGGCTGCCCCGAAATTCACAATCCTCCTGCCCTGGCCTCCCCTGAAACTCACAATCCTCCTGCCCCGGCCTCCCGAGTGCTGGGGTTTTAGGAGTGTACTATTATACAGCACATTGACATTGCATTGTTTATTTGACGTGCGTATGGTATACACATGCATGATGTCTGTGTGCACGTGTGCAGTTGTGCACACAGAAGCCAGAGGAACATGTGAGATTTCTCTGTTGCTCTCTATCTTGTTCCCTTCAAACTGTTTCTGGTTGAACCAGAACTCGACATCTCAAGTGTGCTGGCTGGCAAACCCCAGCAATCTTCCTGTCTTTGCCCCCACTTCTGAGGTGACAGGCATATATGGCCACGCCCAGATTTTACATGGATGCTGGGATGGGTACCCATGCTTGCTGCAAGTGCTTTTCCCTGCTGAGCTACCTCTCCAGTCCTACAATGCTGATTTTGATCACTTAAAATGGGGTCTGCTCGATTTCACTACTGAGAAGTTCCCATTTTTACCTTTGTTATTAATAACTATACCTGGAAAGTTCTTCAAAAGTCTTGTTTCTCATACTTCCATCAATTTTTTCCTAGCATTCCAGATTGCTGTGTGTCAGCTTTACTGGGTTATGCAATTGTTCAGACAAAACGTTGCTGTGACAGTATTTTGTATTTAGTTAGTGTCTTGATGAGGCGATGTTGGTGAGAAAGGTACTTGATGATGCAGGGCACCTTCCCTAACTCGGTGAGCTGAAACACTTTAGGAGCAAAACCAGACTTTTGAAAGGAAAAAGAAGTCCTGCTTCAAGACTACAGTGGGGGAGGGGAGCAGGTGAGGCATGGTGGCACGTGCCTTTAATTCCAGCATTCCAAGACAGAGAGGCTGGTAGAGCTCAGGAGTTCAAGGCCAACCTGCCTATATAGTGAGTTCCAGGACAGTCAGTGCTAACTAGAGAGACTCTGTTTAAAATAAAAAAATAAATAAAAGGACAATGGGCTGGGCTGTAGCTCAGTGGTAGAGCATTGCCCACTTGTGCAAAGCACTGGACTTCATTCTCACCATCAGGAAATAAAACAAAATAAAAACACACTTCAAAGTCAGCTCTTCCCCAGGGGGTTACCTCAGCCTCTAAAATCACATAAGCCAATTCCTATTCTATCTACCCACCTGCTCATCTATCTATCTATCTATCTATCTATCTATCTATCTATCTATCTATCTATCCATCCATCCATTCATCCATCTATCCATCCATCCATCATCCATCCAACCATCTATCATCCACCCATCCATCTATCATCCATCCATCCATCATCCATCCATCCATCCATCATCCATCTATCCATCATCCATCCATCCATCATCCATCCATCCATCCATCCATCATCCATTCATCCATCCATCCATCCATCATCCATCCATCCATCCATCATCCATCATCCATCCATCCATCATCCATCCATCCATCATCCATCCAACCATCTATCATCCACCCATCCATCCATCATCCATCATCTATCCATCATCCATCCATCATCCATCCATCCATCCATCATCCATCTATCCATCATCCATCCATCCATCTATCATCTATCCATCATCCATCCATCCATCTATCATCCATCCATCTATCCATCATCCATCCATCCATCCATCCATCATCCATCCATCTATCCATCATCCATCCATCCATCCATCATCTATCATCCATCATCCATCCATTATCCCTCCATCCATCCATCTATCACCTATCTATCTATCTATCCATCCATCCATCCATCTATCATCTATCCATCCATCCATCCATCCATCCATCCATCTATCATCTATCCATCCATCCATCCATCCATCTATCATCTATCCATCCATCCATCCATCCATCTATCATCTATCCATCCATCCATCCATCTATCATCTATCCATCCATCCATCCATCCATCCATCCATCCATCTATCATCTATCCATCCATCCATCCATCCATCCATCCATCTACCTATCTTCTACTAGCCTTACTTCTTTAAAGAATCCTGACTGACATATTATCATAAGTGGGTTTTACCTGCAAAAAATATTACCGTGATATTTGAACAGCGATTTTAAATACCCCTCATGTCTTCTGTAGTCATTAATGAGATTTTTACCGCAAGGAAAAGCTGTTTCTTCTCCCCCACTTATTTATTGACTTAAATGTTTATTTATATCATTATGGGCTCATGAATATTTATTGCATGGTTTACAACCCAATCCTACCATTATTTATTTTTCTGTTTAGGCTGTCTCAGATATGGCTCTGTTATCTGGCTGCTGTGTCCTTTCAACCTGCCCTCAATGTTTTTCTGAGCACTTCTTTACTTTATGGTACCACAAGATGTTCAAGGCCCAATCTGAATTCTTTTTTCCTTACCTCAGACCTGTGGACATCTATTTCTCTGGAGAGGTCTTACTCCTATCTTTGGAGAGTGGTATTTAGAAACCAAGATCCAAGCAACAAGTATATTCGTCACTGCTGACACCTCCTTGCTCTCAGTGAGTGTGTATACTCTTCCTCCCTTCCCACTCTGTGTGTGTGTGTGTGTGTGTGTGTGTGTGTGTGTGTGTGTGAGGAAGGCAGAGAAGAGATTGAGCAAGAGAAAGCATAAATCCAGATTGAAAGGTGCTTTGGAGCAGTGGTTCTCGACCTGTGGGTCACAACCCTTTTGGGGGTTGACTGACCTTTTCACAGGGGTCACATATCAGATAACCTGCATGTCAGATATTTATATTATCATTCTTAACAGTAACAAAATTATAGTTATGAAATAGCAATGAAAATAATTTTATGGTTAGGGGTCATGCAATATGAGGAACTATATTAAAGGGTAGCTGCATTAGGAAAGTTAAGAACCACTGCCTGGAGGATTCAAACAAGTATTCAGACTAGTCCTAATTTATAAATTAAACCTCATCAGGCTGCCTGTATTTATGAGGAAATACAGTATATACATGTCTATATGTATGCATACACATATATCGTTTACATTACATTGTAGACATTGACTAGGGAGTTTCCCTAGTCAACATCCCCACTGATGAAAAGGAAATATATAGAGTGGGCAACAGATCACAAGACCCAAGAATAAAGGAGGTATACTTCTCTCTTGACCTACCTAACTTCTAGACAGTGTCCCACTTATAAGGGTGGGCTAGATGGATGTTTGAAAAACTACCAGAGAAGATTTAGTGGTTTCATTTAGGAGCTGACCAGAGAATAATTAGTCATCTGATCAGAAAAATGGGAAGACAGATAACATAACAGACTAAGGGGTCATAGGATGGTTTGTTGAAAAGTGTGGATTTGAAGACTTTGGCTAACTGGAATGGAGGCCGAATACTCCAGACAAATCCAAAAGCTCTGTGAAAAGAACACCCGAAAAAGGAAGGAACATAAATAAAGGAAAGGGGCTGTGGCAGAGACTGAGTGTAGGTTAGAGTGTAGTGTAGGTTAGTGAATGACATGTCCCTCTACAGGGGTCAGCAAAGACAGGCCGCTGAACCGTGGCACTGCCGTTAAAAGCACACTGCAGAAGGCCCGATGGGGCTGCCGCAGAAGTTGGGATGAGAGGGGACGGGACTGGGTGGCACAGGCAGAGACGAGAAAACGAGAAAACCGTGCAAGGCAGGAGCTGGGTGCGGAGAAGGGGTCACTGGGGCATTCCTCTCACCTTCTTCCGGCATCCGGAGGAGACTTTTGGCTGGAAAGCAGTTGTTGAGGCAAGGCTTGCCACTGTCCATTTTGTACATTCCTGAAGACACCATCTCCCTGAGAGACAGCAAGGACAGTGAGGAGTCACAAGAGTGAGAAGATGCAGGGGAGCCCTCCCCAGTGCCATCCCTGAGCCACCAAGACCACTGCGTCCTGAATGCCCTACCTCTGGGACCAGGAAGCTCTGCTTTGGCCATGGGGCTGCCATGAACAGAGCAGGGGTCAGGAGTGGGGCTTTCCGGTTCAAACCAGTCCTAACTCAGCAGGACACTAGATTAGGCTCACACAGGCCTGGCTTGAATCCCGGCTTTGTCCTTCTTTGCTGTGTGACTAAACGTGTTCCTCTACTCCTGAGTCCCACTGCCCTTGCCTGTGTGGCAATGCTCCCACCTTAACAGGAATGGGTGGACTGAATGAGAGGGGCTGCTGTCTTGGTTCTAACAGAGTTCAGAGAAAGGGGCTTACATGATGAACAGACCAAGTTTGGACTGGATAAATCTGGTCTGAGGGGTAAACCGAATTTACTGATGGAAAGCTGGGGGGGGATTATCAGTGATATAGCACAATAAAAACCCACAGACAGACATTGGGGTTCAAGCAGAAGATCAGAGAAGCAAAGCAGCCAAGTCACTAGAGAGCTCTTACCTCTACCCAATCTTCAGACTGAAAAGAGAGTGTATTCCCGTCTCATCCTGCCTCATACTCCTCTCTCATGCTAGTATTAAAGGCATGACCCACCACTGCCTGGCCTCTATGGCTAACTAGTGTGGCTGCTGGGATTAAAGGTCTGTGCCACCACTGTCTGGCCAGTATGACTGACTAGTCATACTTTGTTAGATCATAAACAAACTATCCCTATACAGTCCAAACAGAAAGAGCCATAGGACTGAGGGCATCATGGTGCACAGAAGGAAATGGTCAGGACCCAGGAAGAAGGCTGTGCCTTTGGAACTCTTTGATACAGTAAGGTTCAACAGGAAGATGGTGCCTGCTTCTGAAGGGTGTTTGCTGAGAGGCAGGGAGACTGTGGTTTCACACTGTGTTTCACACTTTGTCCTGGGCATTCAGTGACTAGGAGACAGAGTCAACACTTGAGCTTTACACAAGCCATGCTTGAGCTGTGCTTGGGAAAGGGGGGTCAGACAAAATGGTCCAGTGAATGAGCCTGGCAATGGGGAACGCTGGTAGGGAGCACTGTACCAAACTAGTGGAGCTTTGAGAGACCACGGAACACAGAGGAACCAAACAAAGATAAAGATAAAAGCAAGGTGGTGGTGGTGGGGAACAAAGGAGGGAAGGCGAAACACAGAAACAAAAACCAGAAACAGAAACAAGACCAGAAACCAGGTGTAGAGAGGTAAACAGGAAGGTGGAAGAGGCCCAGGGAGCTGTCAGGTAAACCAAGGGACCACAAAGCTCAGGAGAGCATCTGAGAGGTCAGGGAAGGGTACCACCTCAAACAGGCCTTGAGGAAATAACAGTCCGCTTCCAGGAAAGGGCAGAACTAAGGGCTGATGTAGGAGGTGTGGAGAAAGAGAGGCAGTGCAAGAGGTAAACACAAGCAAAGTTTCCAAAGACCTCGGCTGCGAAAGGGAGGAGAGAGGCAAGCAGTCGCACAGTGGAGAGAAAGCAGCCGATAGGGCAGGGACTCGGGAGTGTGCGGTGTGGGGGGTGTCAAGGGATGTGCTCTCCAGCTCACAGAGCGACAAAGGCAATGCTTTCACTCTAGTCCCAGCCTCGGAGGGCCGTCACGGCAGAGCATGGACTCTGGAGGGTTCAAACGCTAGTGAGAACAATCACCTCATGCCTTTGGACACTTAAGTTATTTAACATTTCACCACACTGCCTCAGTTTCTCCCTCTGTGAAACGTAGACAGTAAGTGGACCTCTTCTACGGAACTGTCTTGATGACCAAATGAGAAAATGCTTGTGGATGGGCTTAGGAGTGTAACCAGCACCTGGCTAGCATACATTGGTCATTTTCTACTATGACTGTAACTAACAGGACGAGAAAGGCTCAGTATGTTATCACCAAGAGGACGGAACAGGTTCAAGGAGGAGAGAACGAGGAAGAAGGGCAGCCTTACCCTCTCTGGGAGTCATCAGGAGGAAGGGACAGGGCAGGAAGGCTCCCTGGGACAGCTATGATAGGAAGATATTTCACATATCCTGATTGACCCATTTCTTACCACCCAAGGAATAAAAAGAACACAAGTGAAATAACCTTTCACTTCCTGTTGGCTCTACACATATGTACATGCATGTATACAGACAGAAACTGGAAAGTGAATATGGTTCTGCCTCCAGGGTCTGACTTGGGCTTTTTTTAAAAAAAATATCAACTTGTTACTGTCTTCAGAATAATTCCTCAAAAGAGGGACTATCACTAATTATAGTTAAATTTATCACCTGTCACTCAGGAAACAGGAAGTTAAAGAGCTTGCAGAGTTCAGGGAAGATAAAGATGAGCTGAGGGCAGAAGAGTACTTGCCCAGCATGAGCTCAGTCCTTAGCAACACACACACACACACACACACACACACACACACACACACGACTGTTTATCATATGTACCTTTAAGTCTTTGTCAGAGTCTGATGTTAAACCTTGCATAAACCTGCATAAGTAGCCAAGTATTGCAAATCCAGGTCTTTACAGGAGTTGGGCAGGCTGTGGGAGTGGAGTGGGTGAAGGAAGCTGAATGCCAGATAGACAGATGTATGTGAGCGTATGTGTGCCTGCAGGAGCAGCTCCTACTCAGCCCTCCCCAAGTGCTACCAAGCAGAAATCTCAGTCAATGTTGCCAGACCTTCCCTTTTTTTTTAAAAGAGAAGTCTGCTTTTGTATGAAATCTTATTTGAGCATGAGCGATTCATCTGTCACTTTGAAATGATGTGCAGACCAAACACATCTGGGAAGATCGTCCACTCCGAGGCTACTGTTGGTTTTCTGTGACAAAAATCCTTTGTCTTTCACAGGAATAAAGTAATAAATGCTATTCAAAATCAAACCAAACCAAAGCAGAAAACAACTATTACTTAACTTTGCAAATTCAGCCACAAACCTTTGCTGCTGCCTGGAAATGCACAGCTGGAGACTACAATGCCAGCTGGACCCTGCCCTGGCCCCAGGGCCTTTCTTCTTATCCCACGCTACGTTGGGGCATTTGTTGTGGCAGGATTCCAGCTCATACTGTCCTAGCTCTTCGCCTCGGCATTCGCTCGTACCAACTTAAACTGCTGCCACTCTTCTGACTGGACCCTGAGGAAGCCACAGGTCCTACTCATTTGTTTGTTTAGCTGCATTTTGTTTTTGCTGTGCTGTGATGGAACCCAGAGCCTCAAACACACTGGGCAGGTTCTCTGCCCTGAGCCCAAGGCCTGCTCTCCAAGGTTGTTGGCACCAGCGCCCTAACCTTTCCAGCCTAGCCAATCCTGGGCATTCAGTCGTACAAGGGTATATTGCCACCAGTGTTTCCACCTTTGTGTTAGTGCTTAGTGTTGCTTCAGCATAATAAATATCCATTTTTATCCTGTCTACCTGGTTGATCTCACCCATTAAAATTCAGTTCTGCGGGGCTGGAGAGATGGCTCAGAGGTTAAGAGCACTGGCTGCTCTTCCAGAGGTTCTGAGTTCAATTCCCAGCAACTACATGGTGGCTCACAACCATCTGTAATGAGATCTGGTGCCCTCTCCTTGACTGTAGGCATACAAGCAGACAGAATACTGTATATGTAATAAATAAATAAATCTAAAAAAATTCAGTTCCGTTTCCCCCACAAAGACCTGAGTTTCTTAAATTGTAAACTCCTAGCGATTCTTCTTTAATACACTTCCATTATCAAAAGCTCTGCTTTGGGGGCAGCTGCAGATATGAGAGACTATCTGAGCTGCCCCGGCTGAGTTAAGGGAGTTCCCTGAAGACTGTGAGACCGAGGCATGGAGAGTGTGTGAAGAATACATACAAGACAGGAGAGCTGGGATCAAGGTGTCCTGTGAGAAGGTTTCCTGGCAGTGACAAGTAGCAGAGGTGGGGCAGAAGGAAGAGGGCAGTTTGGGAACAAGGAACTTAACTTCGGGTCTAGTTTTTACTACAAAGCAGGACAGCTGTGGGTAAGTCATTTACCTCTTTGACTCTCAGTTTTCCTATGTGGGAAATGGAGCTAAAAATTCTGTGCCTGGAGAACTGTGTTGAGAACAGAATGAAGCAATGGATAGATGTGTATAAAGAAGGTAGAGAAAGGACGTCTTTCTACACACTTTGCACATGCCACCCCTCTCACAAAGCTGTTATTGGATTTTCTAGAAGGAAACAACGGTGCTTTTTGCTAGACTGAGTTTATTTATTCAGTCCTTAATGTCCCCTTCATGGTTTCACTGCTTTCAAACTCATACAGTTGCTACTGATGATGCAAGCCCCCCCCCCCCCCCGCAAGGGCCTCTAAGTCTGAAACACTCCTAATTCATTGCTTCACATCCATCCATGGGACCTAGCACATTAGAAGCACCCAAAGGCCATGAGCGAGCCAAGTGAAGGCTATGATAGCACTCCTGGGACCCAAGGGTCTCTGCAGTCTCCCTCAAGGGAAAGGGTAGTATGCGCAGGGAATCATCTAATGCAGCAGATCCCATGAGTATCTATGGAACGAGTAGGTGATGCTTGGCTCTCCTTTGGTCTAATGTGTAGCCTGTGTATTCTGATCCCTGAGCTCCCTATAAAAGGGTTAAAGGCTTTTCTCAGGTGGCCCTCTGGCTTGCCACACTTCTAGAATCACTACTTTGTTAGTATTTTGCTCCCCTCCCCAATTCCCCCCGTTACAGGCCTAAGATTGCCTCACCTAAACAAACCCGTTCTGTGGTCAGGTTCCTTTTACTTGCTTTTGCCAAATGATACAAACTAGGGTTGGTGTCACCTGGGAAGCATGAACATCAGTTGAGAAAACGCCACTATCAGACTGGCCTATGGGAAAGTCTGGGGCACGTTTTATGGATTAATGATGGATGTGGGAAGGGCCAGGTCTCTTGTGTAAGAAAGCAAGCTAGTGAGCGGCAGCCCTCTGTGATCTCTCCTTCAGTTCCTGTCCTGCTTAGCCTTGGAAGCCTTGGCCTCCCTCACAGAGAAACGGATCAGAACACGCAAGACAAATAAAATAAAGCCCTTTCTCCGCAAGTTGCTCTGTGTCAGTGTTTTATCAGGACAACAGAGAATCAAGCAAAAACACCCTGACACCTAGGCCTGAGCTAGAACTCTCCACAAAAGGGCAGGTGGCCGGGAACAAAATCAGTTGCTCTGCTTTTCACGACACCTCTCTGGTAGATCAATCTGTCAGCTGGACAAATGAATGAGGGAGCACGTAAGTAAATCGCTGTCTAGAAAACACCAGAGACAGCGGCGGCTAGAGAAGGATCTAGCAGTTCACTGGGATATCAGGGTCTAGTTCCACGTCTATATAGTACTTACTTGATCTTG
Source organism: Ondatra zibethicus (assembly GCA_004026605.1). Taxonomy (NCBI): domain Eukaryota; kingdom Metazoa; phylum Chordata; class Mammalia; order Rodentia; family Cricetidae; genus Ondatra; species Ondatra zibethicus. The sequence continues at coordinate 325,628 of PVIU01000309.1, forward strand.
AACCTCGGGAATGAGTCTTTGCCTTCCCTTTGTTTTTGTTTCTTTACCTGTTTCTTTACCTGTAAAAGAGATATTGTAAATCTTCTTAGGAGTCTTGAACCTTAGTAATTATATCCTACATTCTAGATATATGGAGCGTTATGCTCCAAAATGTGTCTTGGATGGAGGGGGGGATAATACGATGGAAACATTTCCAAGAAATAGATGGACATGCTATGAAGAGAAGACAAAAGGGGCTGGAGATGTAGCTAGTATGTTCAAGACCCTGGGTTTGGTCCTGAGTGTCACGTATGTGCAAACACAAAAGACACAGAAACAAAGACATGGGCAGAGAAGTATAAGAGCCATGTTGTTTACCAGTAGAATGTAGCTGGGTTGTGTAAGCAGGCTACAAAAAGCATAGATGGGAAAGGAAGGGACCGTTTAGAAGATCATTTAAATGAAACACATTTCTGTAGAATAAAAATAGCAAAGACAAAGTTGAGAGATAAGACCCAGTCTGGGAAAAATAAATGTCATGCATTTAACACAAAGAATAAATCGAACTCAAATATTAGACAGCATATAAATAATTATAGAAATTCTAATTCAGCATGAGAACAATAGATGAGAAGGTACAGACTTACAACTAAAGGGACAAGAAAGGGACATATTTCCTAGGTTACATTTTCTAGACTGTAACCCTGATAGTAGCATGAACTTATTTTTATGGTAGAAAAATGAAAGATGAAGATCCATACTTGAGGGTTAACTTTAGTTACCTCTGAACTCTCTCTCAAACTTGAAAGCTAATGTCAAGCTGACTTTAGCATCCCCTAGCTCCAGAAAACATTATCTTTTGTCTGTCTGTCTCCCTCCTGCACCTGTGTGCCTGCATCACTCCCACGGACGGAGGCACTGATGCTCCTTACTGGCATACATTTGCTTACTCCACTCCTTCAGCCTATCGTGCCTGTCTTTCTTTACCTTGATTCATGCAGTTACCTTTCCTGGAACTCCATATTCCCAGAATGACCTTTTTTAGGCCTGCCTCATTTCTTTGTAAAATTTACTTATTTTTAATTTACGTGTACACATACTTTGCCTTCATGTATGCATGTATATATACCCCATGCCCATAGAAGACAAAGGAGGGCACTGGATCCCCTGGAACTGGAATTACAGATGATTGTAAGCCTTCGTGTGGGTGATGGGAACTTAACTGGAATCCTCTGCAAGAATAGCAAGATGCTGAGCCATCTCTCCAAACCTTGGGCCTATTTCTTTTCTTTTCTTCTTAGTTTTTTGAAGGCTTTTCTGTCTAGCCCTAGCTGTCCTGGCAGTAGCTCTGTAGACCAGACTGGCCTCGAACTCACAGAGATCCATCTGTCTCTGCCTTCCGAGTATTGGAATTAAAGGCATGTGCCACCACCTCCCAGCATGAGCCTATTTTTCTTTTTTGAAAGATTTATTTGTTATGCATATAGTGTTCTTTCTGCATGTATCCATGCACACCAGAGGAGGGCACCAGATCTCATTATAAATGGTTGTGAGCTACCATGTAGTTGCTGAAAATTGAACTCAGGACCTCTAGAAGAGCAGCCAGTGCTCTTAATCTCTGAGTCATCTCTTCAGCCCCATGGGCCTATTTCTTAATGGAGGTATTCTATTACAGTGTATTAGAATGATCTGGTTTCCTGACTCTTCACCACACCAACCTCAGACTGAAGCTGAGGACCTCGAAAAGCAAACCTAGGGTCTAGTAATCTCATCTCCAGCATCTCAAGCAAGGCTTGGCCTACAGAAGGAGGGTTCGTAATAAATGCTACCCCAGCTAAACAGGCATAAACAAAACGCTGCAGGAGTACTTTGTTTTGTCTGCTAGAAAGGAAAAAGGAAGGATGGAGGAGGGTTTTGCAAAACAGGTGACATTCGAGCTGGGTGCTGAGAAATGAGAAGATGCAGGAAGGATGAATAGCAACAACAAAAAGCCAAGAGGCATTCAACCGCGGTGGCCAGGAATAGCTCAACAGAGGACGAAATCTAATCTGGTGTTCTTTAGTGATCACTATTTTCATATGAACGTTAGCTTTGCCACAACAGGCTTTGTCTGTTTCAGAGGTATACTCTGAGTGACCAGAACAGGAGGACTGACTACATGCTAAGCAATTCAGAGGCTGGGCATGGTGGTTTGTGCCTTTACTTCCCCACTCAGGAGGCAGAGGCACCTAGATCTCTGTGAGTTTGAAGCCAAGCTGTCTACACAGTTCCAGGCCATCCAGAACCTTACAATGAGACCTTGTCTCAGGAAAACAATGTCCAATGAATTCAGCATTTGGTCCATAATCTGAATATTTATGGGAAATATCTAGGTATAAAAGCTAAATAATGCAATGTAATATGGCATAAAGTAATATTCCTAAGCCTCTAGATTAGCGACCAGATTTATTTTCCTTACGTGCCTTATACAGTGTCAAGTTTTAGCGATGCTCAATATTTTTTCTTAGTCAATATTTGTAAAATCAGAATGTCAAACTGGAAACATGGTTTTAATTAAAAAAAACTAAAAACTTGGCTTCAACTGTGTTCTGACCCATGCTCTCTGCTTTCTGGTAAGGTCATTATTTTGAGATTGACTCTGGATGGATGTAAGTGCATGTAGGGCACTGCCTGGCAGACAGTAGGCGCTCAATAAATGTAGGTTTTACATGAAACACTACTAACAGCTAAGACGGTAGTCACTTTGGAGAGAATACTCCAGCTAATGCTCTAACAACAGGGATAGAAAAGAGTGAAGAGCAGGCTCTTCCACGCTTTCGGGGCTAGAAAGACTCTTAAGCAAACTAAGTTTCCAGCCACACCTGCCTCCGGCGTCGTTTCCGCCTCCGAACACTCCGCGGAGGCGACGTCCCTGTCAGGCGGGATGCACGCCTGCGAGCCTCACGGCAATCTCGGAGTTGCTCCACGGTGCCGCTTGCCACAGCCTTCCCCACCCACTCCTTAGTAACCGCGACGCTGCGGCTAGCAACGTAGGCCGCAACTGGCGACCGCAGATTCTAACTACAAGTCCCGTCAAGCCCCGCGGCCACTTTCAGCCCTCGTCAGCCCACGAACTACGGATCCCGATGGGCGCTGCGCGGCGCACCACGTGGGCGGTTTCAGCCAATCGGCTTTGGACAAGTCGTAGAGGGAGGGAGACGCGGAGGGGAGACAAGATGGCGGCGGCGGCGTCGCAAGGCGGGAGAAGCGGCGGTGGCGGAGGCGGTAGTGGGGTTGGCGGCGGCCCCAGCTGTGGGACAAGCAGCAGCCGCACTGGTTTGTTGGATAAGGTGAGGAGCTGAGTCCTGGGGACAGTGTAGAGCCTTGGGGATGCCCGGGAGGTGCTGAGCCCGCCGTCCCATCCCCGCCCCCCTTGTCTGCGGCTTCTTGACTAGCGCTCCTCTGTAGCCCACCACCGTGCTCTTGTCATCTGCCCTCAACACATTCACATCTCAGCCTTCTCTTTAGGTCCTCTCTTTCCGCAAGTGTGCTGGTCCCTAACGCTGGCCGCCACCGCAGCTTCTTAAAGTTATTTATGGCTATATTTCGCCGTCAGGATCGCGTTTCTAGTGTGCTAAAGGCGGGGGGGGGGCACTCTTGAAAGTGCCCATTTCACCAACGCGGAAAACTGATCTCCCCAAGAAATTAAAAGAATCTACTCGAAGTCGGTGTTCCCCAAACTTCCGCCGTCACCCTCGTGTGTTGCTATAGAGACCAAAGAGTTCCTTGGCCTTTTACTCACTAAAGTTTCTAGGCGGATTTTTTTTTCCTCCATGATATGTCAAATAATGAAATATTCATATGTTGACTTCCCTTGCTAGGCTGACAAAGTCTTTTTCCCTTCTGCGTTCCCTGCTTTTCTCTTTTCCCCCCTGCTTGTCCCCTGCTGTCTGTGCCAGCTAGCTGCTTTTCCACTCTGCCTACCCAATTATTTTTAAAAAAATTACATCCTTATCCATAAGGGCTTAAAGGAAAGGGGGGGTGGGGCTGCTCCTGAATTGATCTTCTTGCCCTTTGCACAGCATCTTGGAAGAAACAGTTATGTGAAAAACAGGCCTAGTATTGGTTCTGCCTCCAGCTATGTGACCTAAAATACGCCTGTTACTCATCTAGAAAAGTGAGGGATTTAGCCTGGGTATATCGTAAGGTTCCCAGCTGATGTGATAAGTGTGGAGCATGGTGCTTTAATAGAGTAAACCATTTTTTTCTTGAAACATTTTAATTGAAAAGCTTTCTGACTCTTCTGTGCCAAGCAGATTGCTAGTGCTTAAGAAATGTCGACGGCTTCCGATCCAGGATTTGTGTCTCTTCCCACATAGTAGGCAACTACTCCACCATGGAGCCATATCTCCAGTTCTGCTTGGTTCTTTTGAGGGTCATTAGATTCAAATTAAGATAGGGTCTTGCTGTGCAACTAAGCTGGTCTCAAACTCAGACCCTCCTGCTTCTTTCTTCTGACTGCTCTCACAGTCTTAATGCTTCTTAAGTAGGAATGTATTCTGAGAATTGGGTGGTATTTTGTGTTGAAATTCACCCTTTCTATTGGGTGTGCAACTCACAGCTTATGTTGAGCCTTCCCAGGGTGGCTCTGTCTCCCCTCTGCTCGGATTATCACTGGCAAACGTAAACGTGGACACTCTGCCAAGGCAGAGCTCACTGAACAGTGCTCTTTGGTGTCTGTCAAGGCTTGGTTTCAGGTTCACTGGAGATTTTTGGTGTCCAAGGATGCTCAGATCATTCATAAAATGGTATGGTATTTGTATATAAGCTACATACCCTCCAGTATACTTTAAATCACCTTTAGATTACTTGAAATACTTGCTGCAAAGTAAATGCTTTGCAGACAGTTGTTATACTGTGACAAAAATGTTTGTGAGTTCAGGACATACAAAGGTTTTTTGTTTTTGTTTTTTCCCATTGAATACTGTCTACACATTGCCTGGTCCTTGCCAGTGCAATATTCATAGAGAGCTGACTGTAGTATCTTTGTGTTAGGATAATTTGGCCTTTACATATCTCTGCTACTGGAGTAAAGTATGAAGACTATCAAGTTACTTAACCTTAGAACCTTTCCTATTCTTCATCTGAAATGTTGAGTCTCTGGCAACTATATGGCAGGATTTGGGGCAGAATCAAGACAATATGTATATCAGCCTCTGCACTCTGAAGCTTACTGTGTAGTGATGAAGGGAAGTAGCAAGTTTCTGTTAGCAGAATGCTCAGACTAGCCAAATAGGAAGTGGAGTATTCAAAGTAAGTATATTTAAGGAAACACATGATGCATTCAAAAGGTACTTTTTGCAGAAATTCAAATGAGAGAGGAGGTTTTTAAGATCTGATAGCTAAGAGTTAGAGCCCTGGGGTGAAAGGTGTCATGTCTGAGTAGAGTTCAGATGTGATGTTGAGAATGAGAAGACGAACATTTCAAGTAAGAAAGTTTTAAATTATTTATCGCATTTGATGTATTTTGGTGTGTGGGGGGGCACATGGTGTGGAGGTCAGAGAACAATTTCTGAGAATCAGTTCTCTCCTACTGTGAGGAACCCAGGGACCCCCTGAGGCTTAGCAATAAGTATCTTTATCAGCTGAGCCATCTCTCTGGTCTGCAATAAGTCTTTCTTATAAAGATATACAGACTATGATGGTGCTTGAGATTTCTTGTAGGCTTACCAAGAGGGTCTCTAGGTAAACTAGTGATGGTAGAGTTAGACTGGAGAGGGTCACTTAAGTGGGATGGAAAGGCTTTTGAGACTATATAAAGTGACTTTAGGAAAATTATTCCCGTTGTTTACAGAATTAGACATATGGCCATAGACTAGTCTGTAGGACTTAATAGAAAGAAGGGTAAGTTGGTGTTCTAGTGAAACGCTTGGATAATTATTCATTATTGAACTTGAATTTCTTTACCACAGTAAATATTGTAGATATTCTCATTATTGGCTTGTTGTAAAGATTAAATTATACAATACTGATAAAGCTCATTTTAAAGGCCTGTCTAAACAGAATGGCAAGGTGATGAAATCCCTAACTGGGATATCGGAAAGAGGTAAAATGTTCTCACAGAGGAACATTTGGAAGGTTGTTTTCTCTTATTGAAATGGGGCTTCACTGTGTAACCCAGGTTGTTCTTGAAATTTAGGGTCTTTCTGCCTCAGCCTGCCTAATGGTGAGATTACAGGCATGTTCCAGTATACCTCCCCCACCCCCAACATGGAAGATTTAACCAAGAAATGAGAGACAGAAGAGGGAAAATAGTCAGGAGCTGTTTTCCTTTTCCCTGGAAAACTGCCTTTCTGCTTATATTGACTTGTTTGCAGAATTTCTAAATCTCAGAAGCAACTAGTGCACCTGGGAGTTGATCATGTGTGGGTTTCTCCACACTGATCATTGCAGAGCCAGTGCTTACAGCCCTGACGTTAGCCAAGAAAAATCCCCCCAGTCTTAGAAAGAGCTGTAGAAGATGCTGCTTGATGTGTCTGAGAAAACTGACTGCTGAGGTGGAGAATGTGGGACCTCTCCCGAGTGGAGCAGGTCTATGTGAATGGCGAGGTTTTGTTCTGAGGGAGTGAGAATATGGGGTGTGTTCAAATGAAGATGGTGCCTTTAGTATAACCTCTTCGACATGATTTCTCTTCTTGCTTTTTCTTTTCTCCCTTTGTGGGAGGAAGATTTTTATTTCCACACCTCTTGTTTCACTTGCCGTGAAGAGATGCGATCAAGGTGTACAAATGTGCTTCTCGATTTCTCAACACTGATGTGGGTTTCTGCTCCTTTGAAACGGACTACAAAACGGCACCTGTTTCCTGTTTCAAAAACAAGTTTGCAGACCTAATCTTCCCTCTCCGAGTAACTGCACTAAGCTGTTTTTGCCCCATGTCTTTCAGTGCCTTTTGAGCTATATGGCAGCCATAAGGAATAGCTGTCTTGCCGAGTGGTGGTGGCACACACCTTTAATCCCAGCACTCGGGAGGAAGAAACAGGTAGATCTTGTCTACAGAGTGAGTTCCAGGACAGTCTCCAAAGCTACAGAGAAACTGTCTTGGGGAGCTGTGGAGAATAATTGTTTCCCAATTTGTTTGGGCTATTAAAAGTTGGCGTGCTATTCATTCATTCATTCATTCACTCATTCGTGAACTGTTATCCAAACCTTTTTAACCTCATAACCTGGATTATGACTCATGGTTGGAGTCTCAGCCTGACATTAGGATACAGCTTCTATATCTTGGTTACTGAGAACGTAGCTCTGGGGCCAGCCTTGCCAGCCCCTAGCTTTGTAGAACTTTCTGCAGTGGAAAATAATAAGTGAAATGAATCTCAAGTGTTCATGAAAGTCATCAAGTTAGGCGGGTGTAGTCAGAGGCTTCATATATATAAGAACTTCAGAAAAACTGTTGACTACTCAGAGACTATTTGCAGTTATACCAGACAGTATCTTGAAACTTAACCATCATTTTAGTTTTACAGGATCCCATAGAAAGTACATTGCCCCCATGACAGCTGGAAGTAATTCTAGAAGACAATGTCCCCTCTCCCAACAAATTCTGTCCTCAGGGTTAGGGACATCAATTAGGGGTTGATTTTAAAATCAACTGGTATAGGGTTGGGGGGTTGGGGTGGGAATTATGTAGGCTCAGGGATATCTTTGAAAAAAAGGGGGGGAATTAAATGGGATAATAGGTAGATCAGTATGAGCTTACTCACACTAATAATAATAGTGATTGTGAGCTATTATTTATAGACATTTTACGTTGGTATAGATTATATTGATACAGATTCAAATTATATCTGTTGTATTGAATTGGCTCCTATTTCTTTTTACAATATTTGTACTCCTAGGCAAAGTTATTTTGTCATATTGTGTGCATGCATGCATATTTCTACCTCTACTTAAGACATTTTGTATATTGATACATTTTAGAATATATTTATCATATTGCACTGTACATTGCTACCTCTGATCAAGATACTTATATACTGTTTACATTTTGAGGTCATTGTCCTCATTTGCTGCACAGTTGTTTAAAGATTGTTTAATATTCTAATATAAATGCTTAGTCTTTAAGCTATACAATATTAAGTATTATAGGTCTATAGTAATCCATGTTTGTCATGGTTATAGTTAGACTAATTAATTTCTTTAGATACATAGGATTGTATTCTGCATAGATAATGATCTTCAACCACTTCAAAGAACTATAGAATATGACATTTAAATAACTTAGGGTTCTGTTGACATGACACACGATTGCTCCTGGCAACATCAATCTATACCCATGAGAATGTTGAGCACTGAAGACACTCCACTTGGAACTGTTTTCTTCTTGGCAAAGCTGGCCTTTGGGCAAGAAACTGCCCATGCCTCGACCACTGACAAAATTCACGGTGTCTGGACTGGACAAGCAGGATGCAAGAAAAAAGGCTGCCAAACCTTGCCGTGATAGGGTGAAATGGTTTTGAAAATTTTCCTGCCTCTTTGAATATGGTCTGTCAGTTACTCTAGGCCTTACCCAAAGTTGGTTGCTCCAGTGTTCCAGTGAGACTGGGTGATTGCCCAGATAGCTGGTTGTCTCTGTCATTTATTGAATATTTTGGAAGCTGCTTGATTGTACTTCCTGTTTACTCAAGAAAAATTATTTACCTTCTCAGGTCTTCGATGAGGTTGTAGTTATTGTCCTCTCCTGACTTAGCCATTTCTAATACAAGACTTAGACTCCGTAGGATAGGATAGTTATTGAAACATTTAGCATATATTTCTTGCTTAATATTGTTTATGCTGGTCGTAATTCTAATTTTATACTTGATATCTGTTCTTATTGTATACAATAGTTTTGTATTGGATTTGGAACTTAGGCAAAAAGGGGAGTTGCTGGGTAATCTCCTTCAGCCAATGGCCTTTGAGATGCTGGACCAGGTTGGGCATGGCCTTGGGAACCAAAAAAACCATGCACACTCGCTTGTTCTCCTCTCTCGCCTGGCTGCTGGATTCACTTCCTGTTGCCCGCTCCTGCAGAGGACTGTGATCTGTGAGTCCATTCTAAATGAAGAACCCTTCATTAGACCCAATTCTGAGCTAGTGTGGGACTGTTGTATTCACTTTGCCTACATGGGGTATTTCTGACCTCCAAAACACAGGCAGGGACAAGTATGCCCTGTTCCTCTGTTGATTAGAAAAAATGATTTCTAGTAACCATCATGACTCACTCATGAACATGAATAACTTTTATGGTTATAATATAAACTCAAGAGCCATGATCTGATCCAGTTAAGCTATTAAATAATGTGAAGTCAGTACCAAGACTGTTTTGAAAAGATGGCAGGAGGAGTAGGGAAAATAATACGTATGTATTTGTTACCAAACCATGAGACTCAGCATATAGTGCTGCCTGTAATAAGTGCGTGTGGAGGCCGGAAGCTTCCTCAGTTGATCGCTACCTTTTTGTCTGTTTCTGAGACAGAGTCTTTTTATGGAGCCTAGGCTGACCTGGTACTGTGTAAGCCTCGGAACACTGAGATTAAAGGCATTTCCACCATGCCTGGCTCCACCTTTTATTTGAGACAGGATCTTTTTTTTTCTTTTTTTTTTTTTTTAGATTTATTTATTTATTATATATACAGCATTCTGCTTGCCTGTATGCCTGCACACCAGAAGAGGGCACCAGATTTCAACATAGATGGTTGTGAGCCACCATGTGGTTGCTGGGAATTGAACTCAGGACCTCTGGAAGAGCAGCCAGTGCTCTTAACCTCTGAGCCATCTCTCCAGCCCCGAGACAGGATCTTTTATTGAATTCAGAGCTCACTGATCTCCCTAGCTTCTGCCTTGTCTTTTGATTCCTTTTTATTGTTCCTCATACTTAGTATTAAGAAGACCAGAGGGAGGGGGAAAATACCTGGATAATAGCAGGGGAGATGTGATTTGCATACATTTTAGATAAGCGGCTTTTGAGAATGATGGGAAATGGCAACCAGATGGGGAATAGGAGCCTAATGTCAGCCCTGCTTGTTTAGATCTTTCTCGGTGCTGTAGCAGAGAGGGCTCAGGGTTTTCATGCGTACAAAGTAGAATGGTGCATCCCTTTCTTCAAAAACCAAATTATAACCTAGTCATGTTTGTGTAACTCACTGGAAAAGTTCCTGTTCTCCCTACTGAAGTTTCTCGAACTAGGCAGTGGAGTTAGAACTGAGGCTTATTCAGCATGTTAACACTGCATCTGCACATTATCCCTGGAAACTGCCAGGGGATTGTACAGCCAAGTTTCATTCCTGGACTCTGCTGTACTCGGTGATGTGTGTCTGAGTGGAGGGTCTATGAGAATAAGTTCTTTCTCTCTTGAAGTGATAAAACTTCATTATTTCACAGATAATCCAAATCTTGTTGTAGGCTTAATTTAACAAATTCTTTGGTGTTATTAAAGGAATATTGACTGAATGCATATGAGCTACCTATTTGAATAAAAAAATATATTCTTAGTTCAATATATAATTTTAAAAATTAGGTATGTTTAATTAGAGTAGGCTGACAGGTTGTGAGAATCAATACTCAATGCTACTGTGAGTAATTAAGAAAAAATTTGTTTTCATAAGACACTGATGGGAAAAGATTTGATTCCTAAGGGCCTTAAATATAACTCACTTAATCTGGAGAGATGGCTGTGGTTAAGGGTGCATGCTCTTTTTGCAGAGGATCCAGCCTTGGCTTCTAGCACCAAGTCAAGTGACTCACAACTACCTGTAACTCTAGCTCCACGGGACCTGAGGGTGCACACGTGCACACACACACACACACACACACACACACACACACACACACACACACACTCACACAGACACAGAACATATACACAGACTAATTTTACACACACACCTTACATTCAGTTACATTCTCTTCTTTACAGACTTCAGTTTTTTTATTTGTATATTACTATATAGAATCACAGCTTTGTAAAAAGGTTGATAAGGTAGGAATGTCTCTAAAAGAATCTATTCTCAAGCCAAATGAATCTGAATTGAATAGCCTGTTAGTGAGCCAACCCAGGGCCTCATGCATGCTAGGCAAACACTGTCTCTGAGCTCCATCCTGTCCCTGGTTTCCTCCCAAGTTGCTATTGGTCACAGTATTTTATCACAGTAACAGAAAGAAAAATAGGACACTTGGTTTATAATTGAAAATTTGATGTTTTCAATAGATTATACTGGATTTGCTATCTTAAAGTTGCAACATGGTAATAAAGTATTCAGATTGTTTATAGACAGTGATGTTTTTAAGGACCTTCTCTCTCTGTTTGTCTGTAAATTCCTATACCTGTATTTGCTGAATTTTGTGCTTACAGAATGTTAGGGTGAACAAATGCAGCTTTTTTCTGCATTCATCTGTGGTAAAATGGGGTAGGATGTATGAGTTGACATAGCACATGCATTTGTTCTGGTTCTAGGCTGTAGGATTTGCGTTTTTCTGCATGGAAACTTGCACCACCCATATGAGAACCTGATTGTAATGCCTAGTCTCCATACCATCAGAAGACAAGAGTTCTGAAGAAAGTAGCTCATTCTACTTTGTAAGGTGCCACAGTTTTTGATGCAGTTTTTCTGTTTGTTTTGCAGTGGAAGATTGATGATAAGCCTGTAAAAATTGATAAGTGGGATGGATCAGCTGTGAAAAACTCTTTGGATGATTCCGCCAAAAAGGTACATTTTCGAGAATGTGCATGAGCGTGTTTTTAGCCTGTGGACACATCTCTCAGATCTCAAAGTTAGAAAATGAGCCAGGGAAGGGCTTCTAAAATGATCCACAAGATAAATAGGAGGAAGTGTTTTTAACATCAGTGTTGGGGTGTCAAGAAAATTGGTAATTCAATGTTTCGAGATTAATTAGCTTAGAGCACAGAATCTTGGGAAGGTAGAACTTTCATCTATGGAGAGTCCATTTGCAAAAAGAAAAGGAAATATTAGCTGTGTCCTATAAGAAAAGTTGGAGAATTTTAAAAACTATGTAAGGTACTGCCAGGCACATTTGGGAGGCAGAGGCAGGCAGATCTTTGTGATTTGTTCGAGGCCAGCCTGATCGACAGAATTAGTTCCAAGATAGCCAAGGCTACATAAAGAAAATTGGTTTTGTCCCCCCCCCCCAAAAAAATAACCCAAACCTTTTCTCTGGGATTCTTTAAGTAGGGTTTCAGCTTCTTTGTTTAGAATGGCAAAATGCCAGTTGAAGAGAACATTTGTTCATTCCTGCAGTTCATAACATGACTAAGTGGGGATCCATAAAAGCAAGCTACAGCAAGGCCGCATCGCTGCTACCTTACATCCTGCTTCTCTCTAGGTACTTCTGGAAAAGTACAAGTATGTGGAGAACTTTGGTCTAATTGACGGTCGCCTCACCATCTGCACCATCTCCTGCTTCTTTGCCATAGTGGCTTTGATTTGGGATTACATGCACCCCTTTCCAGAGTCCAAGCCAGTTTTGGCTTTGTGCGTAATATCATATCCTTTTTTTCATGCTCAGGTTTGCTTTTTAATAACAATTCAAAAATGCCTGCCGTTAAATTAGCCTTGCTTTGCATAGAAGCTTTGATTTTAGGGCTGATGTTAGGATTAACATTAAAAGCTGTACCTGTCAACTCATGCTATGTCATTGATATTCTGTATTTTATCTGTAACATATTTAGTTATTAACTAATAGGACAACTAGAGCAAAAATGCACAATGGTAATGAAACCCAGCTCTTTTAACTTGTTGGATTTTTTTCCATCAGACTGGGTTGCTTTAAGCCATTTATTCCAGACTATTAATAGAAAAGCTTTGGCTTTTAGAAGTTTGAATTTGTTTCCTATTTTTCTTTGAAGCTGACAAGCTGGCTGGGGATGAGCATGAGGTGTGGATTTGACCTGTGTTTCAGTGAGATTAAGGACTCCTTCTGGGGCTACACAATATGGGTTTGAAATCCAAGGTGTTTGTGACCTTGTGCTCAGAGGAAAAAATGTAAGTAATACGCATTCAGAATTGCCCGAATGAGTGGGACTCTGGATGTGGTAGCATACGCTTATAATTCCAGCTCCCAGGATGAATCAGGATGATCATGAGTTTCAAGCCAGCTAGGGCCACCTGGCAAAACCTCATATCCCCATTTAAAAACTGTAAAAAAGAATGCTGGGGAGATGGCCCAGTTGTTAAAATATTCATTACACAAGCACGAAGACCTGAGCTTGGAACCCCAGCACCCACTTAAAAGCTGGACATAGCACACAGGCTTGTGATCCCAGTGCTGAGGAAAGGGGACGGGATCCCAGGGCCATCTGGCCAGCCAGTCTCTGAATCTGTGAGCTCCAGGTTGGTTCAGTATTTAACTTTCATAATTTATAACTTAAATTATAACTATATAATGGATTTTTTTTTCGGTTCATCAAGATGCCTCTTCAGGTGAACGTATCTGCTGTCTGGCTTAATAATGTGAGTTCCATCCCTGGAACCCAGAGTGAGAGAACTGACCCCTAAGTTGTCCTTTCATTTCCATACCTGTGCCTTGACATACTTTTATGCACACATTTCCCCAGATAAATAAGTATAAAATTAAAAAATTATAGCTATGTATCCTCATTAGTATGTAGAAGTCTACCACTAAGTAAAAAAATGCATCTTACAGACTACTTCACAAAGCTGGAGAGGTAGTGCCGTAGTCAGAGTTTGATTCCCGGAACCCACGTCATCTAACTCCAGCTCCAGGGGACCTGACACACTCTTCTGGCTCCTGCAGGCACCCGTGCACGCACACACACACACACAATTTTAAAAATAAAATTAATCCACTTTCAGAGGCAGTTAGTAAGCCATCTTAATAAAGCACCCAATTAAAAATAGTCCTATACAAATATACAGTTCCTGGTCTTGGCAACAAGTAACCTTTGACTCCTCAATAATCAGATGAGTTATCCTAGACATTTTCACTGTTGATGCAATCTAAAAGAATATACCATAAGTTCTAGAGACCATTTTCAAGACAGTGACAGCAACCATATTACACAGTATCCAAAAGAACTACTTTGACAGTATTTCAGCTATATTTTGTTTAAAGCAAAGCATGATCCTAAGGTCTTGTTTTATATACAGTGCTAGTGACTACCACTGTAAGTAAGTACTGTGTGCTACATGGCTATATATGGAAGCCCCATGACAGTTCTGTTCTGTGTGTCTGAGACAGGTCTCAGTAGACCAACCTTAACTCGCAGTAGTCCTGACTCAGCCTTCCAAGTGTGGAGATTATAGGTGTGCACCACCGCTCTTAGCTTCACGACCATTTTAGAAGCTCAGTCTTCTGCCCATTTAGAGATGTGGGGAAGAAATTAATTTATTAAATGCTGACGTGCAAACCCAGTACTGTCTTAACTCCAGAGTCCTTATCCTTATCATACTCCCTGCCTCTCTAGTTCATAAAATTTAAATGGCACTCCACACATGTTAGTGGTTGAATATAAAATTAGCACTGTCAAGCTGTGTAATAATGTGTCTGCATGTTCATCAGGCATGCTTGGTCTCACAGACTAAATCTGAAGTCACTTTGTCATTGGCTGAATATAGTCAAATGGAGGATATAGTTTTTATTATTATATTTTATGTGTATGGGTATTTTGACTGCATGTGTGTCTATGTGCCCAAGGAAACCAGAAAAGGGTGTTAGATCTGGAGCTGGAGCTATAGAATGTAGTGAACTGCCATATGGGTGATGGGATTCAAACACAGGTTCCCTGCAAGAGCAGCCAGTGTTCCGAATTGCTGAGCCATCTCTCCTGCTGCTGATATGTTTTTAAGTAGAGAAATAAGCACAGGTGATAACGAAGTCTTGAGAAACTAAGTAACAGGACATTCTTAGACCTGTTGCCCTTCAGTGTAAAAGATAGAAAGCCTGTTTGTCCTGTACCATTTGTCTCCTTTTTGAGATGGCTCGAGACTAACCAGAGGAAGCCAGGTTTCTTCTAGGTATTAAATACTAGGGTTAAAAGGAAATAATTAAAATTTCAGTAATATACTAGTCACTTACTTAAAGCTATCAAGAAAATTTTTGTGGCTCTTGTGTGTCGTTTGTTGTTACTTTTGTTGTGTTTGCATATTTGTATATTTTCCCCTTAACGTTATTTGAACCTATTTTGTGATGATGGGGATCCTGACCATTTATACCTCATATAAGGAGAAGAGCATCTTTCTTGTGGCCCACAGAAAAGATCCTACAGGAATGGATCCTGATGATATTTGGCAGTTGTCCTCCAGCCTCAAAAGGTAACAGCCATCCTTGGTTCCTAGAGATTCTGGACTCATGGCGTTGGGTTTGCCCTGGATTTACAGTGTACTAGTCTGTGTTAATCCATGTAAAATGGGGGGGGTGAATGAGCTAGTAGGTTTTTTTCTAGCGCTGCAGTTCTGAGATTTCTTTATCGTAGAAGATACTCTCAGGATATACTTTGTCTTTTTCCTTGTGCCCAGTTAACAAAGGTCAGAGGTTGGGTTGGAGGAATGGCTCAGAGGTTAAAAGTGCTCACTTATAGAGGACTGGGTTTGGTTCCTAGCACCCATGCAGCAGCTCACAACCAGATGTAACTTGAGTTCCAGGGGATCCAGCATCCTCTTCTGGTTTTTCTGTTCTCCTGCATGCATTTCATACGCATAAACTCATGCAGGTAAATACATATACATATTAAATAAGTAAATCTTTTTTAAAAGATCAGAGATGTGAAGTTATCTTTAAGGAGCCTCCATTCAGCATCTGTGTCTTCTGACTTGATTTTGAATGTGTTCAAGATTCCCTGGAGTGTTGTTCTGTACAGCTCCTCACAGTCCAGAGTCTCTGTCCTGTGGTAGCACACACAGGTAGTCATGATGTTCAGAAGTGGGTCCATGTTCCAGTGAGTTTGTTTCTAATTCATGGCTTTTGGAAAATTATGTAAAGTGAAGTTCTGTGAGGTGAAAAAAAAGAAAATTGCCCCAGAGAGTTGTTAGGAAGCTCAATGTCAGCTATAGCAAATACACATACAGCATTTATTAAATATTAGGTATGTGTTACTTTTCTGTTGCCTTGATAAACACCATGACCAAGGTACCTTACAGAAGGAAGACTTTATTTGGACTTGTGGTTCCATCATCATCACTGCAGGGAGACTTGCAGCAGGCATACATAGTGGCTGGAGGAGCAAGCTGACAGCCCACGTCTTGAGCCACAAGCACAAAGCAGAGAGGGCAAACTAGAAATGGTGCAAGTCTTTAAACCCTCAGAGCCTATCCCCAGCCACATACTTTATCCAGCCAGACCACACCTCTTAAGCTCTCCAGACAGTGCCACCAACTGGGGACCAAGTGTTGGAATATACGAGCCTGGGGCCCTTCTCATTAGAACCACTGCAGTTGTTGTGCTGAGTCATTGCTTCGTTTAAGCTTTAGAACTCATATTTACAGATAAGAGCATGGGCCTTAAAGGGTAATTGATTGAGCTCAGAAGTGGTAGAGTGTGTGTGAATTCTAGCCCAAGTTGTGCTTAGATTCCAGGTTCTTAGTCATTAAAAGTACATGATACAGTTTCTAGCATATCCAGACTGTCATATTATAATGACTCACACTGAAGGTAAGGAGCATTAGTACTGGCCCCTTCCTGGCAGTTTGTGGAGTAGCCTCTGAGGAAGAGAAACAGACCTTCATTCTAAAGTCGCAACTGAGTTCTGCTTTCTCCTGGCAGGACCCCCACCTGGTTTTGGCCTTACCCATTAGAGAAGTTTGTACTTCTCACCAAGGTGCTAAAACAGTTGTATAATTCTAGAATGCAACAACATTGATTTCATTATTTTCATTTAACCTGTTTTATTGTTGTTGTTGGTGGTGGTGGTGTGTGGTCCCAGTGTGTGTGTGTGAGATTTGCTTGTGTGCATGTTTGCCATGGTACATGCAAGTGTGGCAGTCAGGATACTTCTTGGGAGTCAATTCTCTTCCTTCTACCATGGGATCTGAGGATCAACTAGCAAACACTTCTATGCCTTGGTTTGTGTTTTGTTTTGTTTTGTTTGTTTTTGGTGTCAGGGTGTCTGTGTGGCTTTGGAGCCTGTTATGGAACTCATTCTGTAGACCAGGCTGGATTCAAACTCACAGAGATCCGCCTGCCTCTGTTTCCTGAGTCCTGGGATTAAAGGTGTGCACCACTACCACCCGGCCTGCCTTGTTTTTTAAGAGCTTTATTGAGAGAAAATTCACCTACCATCCCACTCACCCATGTAAAGTTTAATTCAATGACTCCTAGTGTATGTATAGCTATACCTATTGCCATAGTCCTAAAAACTTCACCTCAGAGTGAAACCCTGTACCTTATCTCCTATTCCTCCATTTTTTTGCAACCCAAGTAATCACCCTTTGCTTTCCTGTATAAATGTCTCTTTTGTGGTGGATATTTCATTTGAATGGAATAATAATGGCTTCTTTTACTTAGCATAGTGTTTTCCTTTTTTTGTATTTCAAAACTTTTAAAATTTTATCTGTTTTTTGAGAATTTCATACTGGTATATGATTTGATCATATCCACCCCACCCCCATTCACTCCCCAGCTTCTCCCAGACCCCTCTGTATGGGCCCTTCTCAACTTCATATTGTCTTTATAATCCACTGAATCCAGCTAGTGCTGCCTGTTAGTAGGGTTGCCCACTGGAGTATGGGCCACGTTCCTGAAAACAACAGACTGCTTTCCCCCCAGCCATCCTGCCTGCTGCTCTCAGCTAGAGTGAGCCCTCACGAGCTCTCCATCTATGCCGGATCTTGATTTTCTTGATCTTGTACAGATCTTGAACAGATCATGGCAACTGTTGCCATGAGTCCATGAGTATAATAGCCCTGCCATGTCCAGAAGACAGCATTTCACAACATAGCATGTTTTCAAAGTTCACCTCTGGTGTAGCATATATCAGATGGTCCTTTTTGTGGTTGACTGATAGCCTATTGCACAAATACACTATATTTTGTTACCCTATTTCAGTTGAAGGACATTTGAATTATTTCTACCTTTTGGATGTTATGAATGATAGTGCCTATGTATTTGTATGAATCTGTTTTAATTTCTCTTGGATAATGTACCTCGAATAGGAATTCCTGGATCATGTAGCTACTTTGATGAATCGACAGTCTGTTTTCCAAAGTGTGTGCATCATTCTAAATCCCACTAGAAGTGTGTAAAATACTGACTTCACACATTCCTTGCTAGTTTTTGTCAGCTGCCCAGTATTGTTGGTAGAGAAAAAGCCTGAATGCTTCTTGCTGTCACACTCTCCCTTGACAGTGGTTTAGTAACAGTGCCTGACCCTGCTGCCCTCCGCAGCTGCCGGGTCCTGTGCTCTGGCATGGCAGTGTAAGTTTCACAGGTGGTCAGTTGCCATATTCAAACTTTGCACAGGCTTCAACTCGGTGAGTTGCTCTTCTGCAGTTGGTATGTGGTGTAAACTTCTTCATCTGCCCCCAGTGGCACCTCCCCCTGTCTTCATACCCTTCTCAGACTCTAGCAGCGTTGTGGGGTTTGCACTTTGCCAACCTCTCTAGTTGCCCAGTGGCTGTCTCCCTTTTAACTGACTTCTTTCTGGCTTGATTAGTTTTCTGTCTCCAAGATAAATTGTTTGCCCTCTCTCTGAAGAAGGCTTTCCTGCCATATGTTAGTCTAAATTAGGTATTCCAAGAACATTTTTACTTGCTAGTGTTGTCCATGGTCACATGCACCTATGATTAAATTTGTCTTGGTAAACTGTAAATCCCACAGCATCGCTCTCCACAGCTTAAAACTCTTTACCATCCACTGTTCCCAAGCACAGGCAGGGATTGTGTCATTTATCTCTATGTCTTCAGACCTCGCCCAAGGTCTGAGATAGTAAGAGATGACTCACTGATTAAAAGAAGCTGCTACTCCTCCAGAAAACCTGAGTTTTGAGCCTCAGCACCTACATGGTGGCTTACAACCCAGCTCTAGGGATTCTAGTGACTTCCCTTGGCCTCCATGGGCACCAGACACACAAGGAATACACAGACATACATGCAGACAGAACACTCATACATAAATAAAAATAAATGAAAAAAAATGTGTGAATGACTGCGACCTAGCCTTAGCTGTAGCTGTGACCTCTTCATTTGCAGCCAGGTTATTGTCGGCTATCTATAAAATCTACATCTACCGTAGCTTCTCCATCTGAACACTTCCTGCTTTTCCTCCGGTAGTGAAACCTGCCTGTGACTGGAAGACACATTTCTTCTGTGTACTAAAAGTAGTGGCTGATGTTTGTCTTGGAGTCCTTGTTACCCGATGGTGACCTGGAGCTAGGGTCCTTTTCTATTCTTCAGACATCCAAGGCATGTCCTTGGGCCTCTGTGCTTTCTAGTCCTCTACATGGAATACTCTTCTTGGATAGTGTGTTTCATCTTCAGTAGGGTTCAGTAATTATACCAGGGGGTATATTATATATATAATATGTCAGCATATCTAGGGAGGCATCAGAATTAGTACCGTAATTAGGCATAATTAGTACAATAATTAGGCAGTTAGGAAGCCTGGGAGTAGGGTCTGTCTCTCTCTGGGTGAGGGTGAGGGTGAGCAATGATTCAGCATTGCTAAGCTTATCCCCACCTTTCAAAAACAATTGGTCAGGTATGTCACTGCTCGAGTTCCTGTTTATTTTTAAATTGATTTTAAAGTTAGCATATACGTGGTGCATTTTCATATGTCTGCTCTCACTAGTCCGCCCTCCGCTGGTTCCCATTTCATTACTGTCGTCCCTGACCCTAGAGCTCTTCAGTTTCCAGTCTGTTTGTGTTTGATTTTGTTCTCTTTGTCCTGATGCTCAGGTTTGATGACAAATACACCCTGAAGTTGACCTTCATCAGCGGGAGGACAAAGCAGCAGCGGGAAGCCGAGTTCACCAAGTCCATTGCTAAGTTCTTTGATCACAGTGGGACATTGGTCATGGATGCATATGAACCTGAAATATCTAAGCTCCATGATAGTCTTGCCACAGAAAGAAAAATAAAATAGCCAATTCTAAAAGCTGTCTTTTGCTGGATCATACAGTTGCTGATGGGTAGGAAAGAAACAGAAAGCTTAAACTTGGTCAGGTATGAAATGTTAAAAAATGCCCCTGTTTAGCCCATGCTGGATAAATAGAGTATCCAAACACAGATATGCAAAGTTGTATCTTTGATGGCTAGCTGTAGCCTTCTTGGTCTGCTTGGTTATTGTGGTTTTCCTTAAGAAACATTTTTGTAAAGCCGAGCATTCTTTTTCCTTTGTACTTAATAGTACTTTATTTAGCATAGCTTTGTGCCATGCAATGTTTGAAAGCTCAGTTCTTAAGAACCCTTAACCCACTGGGAGGTGGTGTTCACCCACAATCCCAGTACTTGAAAGACTGAGGAAGGGGGATTGAGATTGGGGCCGTTCTGGACTGTAGAGCCAGGCCTTGTCTTGGGAAGTGGGTGTTGTTAACTTGTTGCCGACTTTGTGTTAATCCCTGCTTCAGCAACTGTTTCCTTCAGTCCAGGATACGACTTCTCATGTATGACAGCTTTCCTTTCTACACCATTTTTGTGGGTGTGTATATATATTTGACTTGGAGAATTATTTTAAAAAATACAAAATATTTTAATTTGTTTAAAATAGACCTGCCTATTACATTTTGTGCTATTAACCAATTAAAGAAGCGAGTGGCATTTTTAGTTTTATATTCTCTGTTTTCCACTGGTATGTTCCTGTCAGTTTGTTTGTGCCCTTTATTAACTGCCATTTTCTAAAATTTTTTTCAATAAATGAAAGAAGATGTGAAACGTGGAATCCTAGTCTTGAAAGAAGGAAGAGCACAGCGAGTGCTTTACCGCTCCTGGTGGGCTCCCTGCTAGGTTCTCACTGTTACTGCTCCTGTCGGGAGCCCTGAGAACCTGGGGCCAGTGATCACAGTGACGCTTAGTGCTGGCTTTGTGCTCTGGGCACTTCATACTGATGCTCACTGCAGTCCTAAGAGACAGGCACTGTTTCCCTTGCTTTACACACGAGGGAGCTAAGACACAGAAGTTAACAGTTTGCCACACAGATGGATCTAGAACGGGAACTAAATCTTAGTAATCTGGCTCCAGAGCTTATGTTCCTTCAGAGACAAAACAACAGTATTTTTTCCCTCAACATTTTCCCAACTGGGACAGAGAACTGGGCACTTGACCAGGTCTTATGACCTTTAGGAATATTGCCCCTCTAGACTTTCGGGAGTATAATTCTTAGTACCCAAAACTATGTTCACTTTATACAAAAGCATCTGCAGAACACTGGCAATGTTATCCTGTCTAGCAGTACCCACGTGAGACAAGACTGGCCAGATGTTGAAGCCTTGGATTCTATGATGTATATGCTCTTTCCTAAAAGCCTTTGGTAAGTCAAAGCTTACCAAAGCTTGAACTTCTAATCTGCCCCTGTCCCCTCCTGTAAAGTAATAATTCAAGGAGGTGGCTCATTTAGTAAAGTGCTTGCCACGCAAGTATAAGAGCCTGAGTTTGAATGGATGTGTAAAGAAGCCAGGTGTGGTGGTATATTTGTAATCCCAGCAAAATGTTCAAATAAACACTTAGAGATTTGGACTGCAGGGATCTCTTACCGTTTTCCCCTTGACTCAAGCCAGTCTAAGCAGTTTAGATGCATGGAAGAAGCAGTGTGTGCTGCCGCCACTCCTGCCCTGGTGGCATTCCTTGTAGATAACTGTCAGTCACATGACCCAGAAATACTTCTTTAGGCCCCCTGTGAGACTGCAGAGTACCTCCTGAGAGCTAGCTGTTGACACACCGCAGCCTGTTCGGGATGCCACTGGGCTGCAGACCTGTGGTGCCCTTTCCTCCTGGAAACCCAGAAGCCTATTGCATCCTTCTGTCTTTCAGCTCTTCACCTGTCTCAGGGAACTTCAATCTTCTCAAGCAGAAAGAATCAGTAAAGAGGGGAAAGGTCATTATTTACAAATTTCTGCGGCTAGTACTTATTCATATGTATCTCAGAGACAGCGCATTTGCTTTAGAGCTTCAGGGAATGGAAGAAGGCGTAAGATCTCTCTCTGATTCACTCAGCCTGTGAAGACCAAAAAGCAGTAACTGCTTTTGTCTCTACTCTTACTAACCCGACTGTGCCCAAGCCAGAGACCACAGGGCAAACCACTAGTCTTACAGTCACACTGATTTTACAGAGTGAAAATCACATCTGCCCTCGATGACCACATCCCATTCCCCGTTATTAAATAAAATATTAACACAGCTAAGGGTGCACATGCTTGGCTCTCTTCTGATGTCTACACCACAATCAACAAAGATTGAAAGCCTGGTTATTAAGCTGGATGTGGTGATACACACCTGAAATCCCAGCACTAGGGAGACAGGCAGGAAGATGGCTATAGTTGAGTCCAGCCTAGTCTACCCACCTAGCTCGTTACAGCTCAGCCAGGGCTACGTGGTGAGACTGTCTTCAAGTAAAAACCCTGGACCTGATACTCTGGTGGTGTCTGTGACCCCCTTTCTCAGAATATTTTGAGTTCCTGTGTAGTTGCCTGTTGGTGAAGTATCCCGGAGGTGGCTGTAGAGGCTGAGTAGTGAGAAGTGTTTGGAGAAACAAGAACAAACTAAACCCCAAATCAGTAGATGAGAAGAAATAATTAAGAACAGGCTAGAAAACAATTAGGACAATTAGAAAACAATTTTTTAAAAATCAGGAAAGGTAGACAGCAACTAGATAGCAATGAAATTTTAAAAAGTCATTAGGATACGCCTTAAAAATTTATATGACTTTCGTAGATATAGATGGCTTATCAAAATTAAACCAAGAAGAGATGAGCCATTTTAAGAGATCTATAACAAGCAATTGAGATTGAAGCAGTAACAAAATATTTCCCAACAGAAAAAGTCCAATCCCACAATGAGTTCTCTACTTAAATTTTCAGGTACTTAAAGAAAATCTAAACCAGTGCTTCTCATAGCAGCCCATGCTATAGGAAAGGAACACATGCTTTCAAACTCCTCCTATGAAACCAGAATTATTCTGATAATCCAGTTTAAAGGCACAACAAAAATTGTAAGTCAATCTTCCTGATGAATACCCATGCAAAAATTAATTTAAAAATTGCAAACCAACCAAATTTAAGAACACATCTACAGTTCATTTACAGTTTGAAGTTGACTTCAATCCAGTTGCAGGAATGGTTCAGCATGCAAACCGGTGTAAGAATCCAAGGACAGGAATCACAGCATCATCTCAGTCGATGAACAAAAGGCTTTTGATAAAATGTTTTTTGGAGACAGGATTTCTCTGAGTAGCCGTGACTCTCCTGAAACTCACTCTTTAGACCAGGCTGGCCTCGAACTCACCTGTGTCTGCCTCCCAAGTGTTGGAATTAAAAGCCACCACCGCCTGGCAAAATCCAGCATTTTTTCATGGTGGAAATCCCAAAGAGACTAGGAAAAGAATAATTTATCCAAATATAATAAAAGCTATATATGACAAACCTATATCCACCATCAAACCGAGTGGAAACAACTGCATTCCTACTAACATTAGCAACAGCAAGTACGGTTTCTTTCTCTACACTGGGATATACTGCTTGAAATCTTAGCTAAAGCAATGAGATAAAAGGGATAAAAACAGGAAGGGAAGAAGTAGATGATAAGATTTCATACATAGAAAAAACAAAGGCTACCAGAAAACAGCTTTGATAAACACATTCAGCGAAATAGTGGGATGTAAAATTACCATATAAAAATCTTAAAAAGCACTGAGTATCAACAAACATGTTGAGAAAGAAATCAGGGAAACAATCCCATTTACCCTTCCTCCCCCCACCCCCACCCAAAGCCCTTGGAATAAATCAAAGAAGTGAAAGACCCTTAAAAAAAGACTTCAAAACATTGAAGTAATTAAAGCCCACCTTTGCTTGTAATGAATGTTGTAAAATGGTTCTGTGAATGAGAATTCTAAAGATTCAGTGCAGTCCCCATCAAAATTCAATGTCACTTTCACAGGAGAAAAAGGAATCCTAAAATCTATGCAGAAACATAAAATACCATGGATAATCAAAGCAGCGTTGAGCGAAAAAGAGAAAGACTGATTTCAAGTTAGACTTTAGAGCTATAGGAACAAAAACAGCACAATATTGGCACAAAAACCCACAGAGCAATGAAACAGAAGACCCAGATGTTAGCTCTTGCAACCATGGCTACCTTATAAGAATAAAATGTCAAAAACACATGCTGGAGCAAAGTGCATTTTCAGCAGATGGTGCTGGGAGCACTGCGTGTAGAGGGGGAAACGATGCTATCCCTAACCCTGTACATAACCAACTTCAGGTGGACCAAAGACCTTAATGTAAGATCTAAAACTGAAACTTGGAAAAGTAGACATCACTTGAGATAGCACAGGAAAGGACTTTCTGAATAGCATCCAATAGGGGAGCAATGCCAACTACTGACGAAAAAGAAATGATGAAACTAATTTGAAAACGGTAGAGGCAATAGTGTGAAGAGACAGCCCAGAAAGTGAAACAGAGTCTTTGCTAGCTATATTTCTAACAGGGCGAATATCTAGAAAGAACTAAAAAATAAATGTTCTGGTTTCCTTGTTGTTGTTGTGAAAAAGACATTCCAACCAAAAGCATCTTAAGGGAGAAAAGTTTGTTTCACCTTATAGGTTAGAATACATCAGAGGAAAATCTGGGCAGAGACTTGAACTCATCGGGGAGCGCTGCTTGCTGGCTGGCCCCCAGTCTTATGCTTAGCTAATTCCTTATATAGCCCAGGACCACATGTCTAGTGATGGTACTGCCCACAGTGGGCAGGTCCTCTACAGACAAGCCCACAGGTTAATTTGATCTAGGTGATTCCTCAGTTGAGGCTTTCTTTTATGACTCTAAGCTATGTGACGTTGACAAAGCTAACTACAAGAAATTAACCAAGCAACCAATCAAAAAAGGAATAATGAGTAGTTCTCAGAAGATGGAATCTAAAATGGCCAATAGACATACGAAAACATTTTTACTCTCACTAGACATCAAGGACGTTGAAATTGAAAATACCTTGCAATTCCATCTGACCCCAGCGAGAATAGCAGCCATTAAAAAAAAAAAAAAAACAGAGATGGCTCAGAGGCCCCAAGTTTGTTTCTCAGCACCCATGTGGGCAACTTAGAACTGCCTGTAACTCCAACTCCAGGAGATCTGATGCCTTCTGGTGTCTGTGGGCATGGTCACTAATTGTGGCATACACACACACACATATACATCAATTCTTTTAAAGAATAAAAAATATTTTTAAAAAGTAAGCTGGTGAGGATGGGAACAAAGGGAACAATTAGGAAAAATGCTAGAGAATGCGAGAAACTGGCTGGGTCATTATGAAAGTCATTGTGGAAGTTCCTCAACCTAAAGATCTATTATGTGATGTAGTTCTATCACCTCTAGGGACTCCTACTTAACACATCACAGACATACAGTATTAGTAGTAGCTTAGTTACAGAGCCAACCCAAGTGTCCAACAACAGGAACGGACGTGGTATGTATACCTAGTGGACATTTTCAGCTCTACAGAAGAATAAAATGTCTTTTCCAGAAAGGTGATGAAACTGGAGACAATCACATTAAGTCAGATGTGAGAGAATGTTTTTTCCCCTTTATGGATGAGCTCTTCTTGTATCTATGACAGAAGTGAGGCTGTCTGGAGGATCAAAGGACTAATGGGAGAGGCAAGAAAGTGGTAGGATCTGGGATGTTCTCGTATGGTGCATACTGCATAAAAATACCTTTATGTAGCACAATTTAATGTATAATGAATACACATGATGAAGATATGCTTAAATAATACGTAGGAAAAAATGGAATCCACTCATGAGTAACTAACTCAGTCAACATTCCAGTATTTCAGGTTAGATTCTGCCCATGTAGAGGCTGTGGGTGGAGTTTGGCAAGATACCTGGCATCAGTGTCTTAGGGAAGGAGGGCAGTCAAGCAAAAGGTACAGAGGGAGTTCAGATGTGGTGCCACCCTGCTTGGGCAACCATCCCTGACTGCTGGCTGACTTTGGAGATAAGTTGCCTTGGAACAGCTGGATCTTTATACCTCCTATCAGCCACTTGCCTTTGGCTGTGGGCCAATCTGGGAGAAGGCCTTGGCTTCAAGAGACGATCTTTCTTCAGTGGAGGAAAACCCCGAACCATCGGAGGTGCTGACTGAAGCCTGGCAGCAGTTCCTGCAGCTGTGGCCACAGGCCTTTCCTGAAGGAGGACCTGCAAAGTGTGTCTCAGATCTGTCACAGAAAAACAGTTGGTTCATCCATTGGCAGAGTTCTAAACTGATAATGAGAAGCCTTGGAAATGGCTCTCATTTTAGAAATGAAATAATATTTTCTATGACATCTTGCTATGATAAAAGGGATCCATCCTTTTGCCAACTTTTAAAGGGGAGAGAGTGGTAACTTTTTTTATTTATTCCTTCGAAGTGTTTATTAACTAGAATTCTACCCCCAGGAAACACTATCTCCTTTGCCTAGTTCATTTATACAACTATTCATGTCAGTATGGACTTGGTTTTATTCTTTTCTTGGAGTTACAATCTCACTACCCCTATCTTCTAACCGTGTGGATTCCAGCTTTGGCCACTGAGGAGCTCCTGTGAAGGAGAGACCCGGTTACTCGGTGACCTCTTCGTACTGTATACATCACAAGGTGTTTCCCAGCTCCACCTCTGGGATCAACTATTTTACAAGGAACCTGGTCTGTTTTGTTAGAAACCGAGATCTGGAGGGCTTGGTGTTCATTGTTGAGGTATCTCAAAACAACTATGATGTTCTTATTCCTCAAAGCAAATCCTGAATGTCACTTAATGGTCACTGGTAAAACTGCCTCAGAGTCTTTATGGAACCGACTCGTTCAATGTAGGACCCAAAGTGGTTCCAAGATTCGCAGGTTTTCTTGTAGTTGATTAAAACATTTGAACGTATTGTTTTGTCTGCCTTCCTCCTTCCCCCCTCCCCACTCTTTGCCATTTGTGAATTTGGCCTGTCGCATCCTAATCGCGTCATGGTATCATTGAACACATTTTCTACTCCCCCTTTGTGTGTGCGTGTGCTGGTGGGTGGCTGGAGACTAACCAGGGCTAGGTGCGCTCTCCACCACTGAACTACACCTCCAACACTCAGGCTGGTTGTTTAGCAATAAGTCTTTATAAAGGAGCCCACATAATCACCAGTTTGCCTCTGTTTGCTGTGCTACACAGTGGGCTCAAATGGTTTGGGCTTGACAAAAATTTTACACCGATCATCATGTGTTCTAGGAGCCACTGAGTTATTGCAAGATTAGAAAATTATATCATTATTTATATTATTATAAAGAAGATCATTCAGCCACCTTGGAATAGGATTTGTATAGGAAAGGCTTTAGTCTACTTTCTACTTGTAATCTAGCTTGATTCTCACCATAGCAACCTCTTGAAATGAGGAGGCTTTTTCTCCATATGTCAATACAACCTCATAATATTTTAAAGATTTTTCTTTATGTGTATAAATGTTTTGCCAGCATGTATGTATGTGTACCATGTGCATGCCTCGTGCTCTCAGAGGTCCAAAGAGGGTGTTGAATCCTGTGGAACTAGAGCTAAGGATGGTTGTGAACCATCTGTGGGTGCTGGGTCCTGGATCTGAGTTCTCTCAGTTACTGGGCCATCTCTCCCGCACCATGACCTCAGAATTGTAAACATTTAGTCTCCGACTTTAAGTTGTTATTCTTTTTCTCCCTTTGACAGAGGTGTCTATGTTTAGCTCTAAGTACTCTGGAACTCATATTTAAACTGAGCTGGTTTAGAACTCGCGGAGCGCCCCTTCCCTCAGCTCCTACACTGCTGTGGCAGGTATGCACCTGGCTGTTATCCCCTGTAGGATCCTTGTTAAGTCAGCTTTTCCGCTGTGACCCCGGTCCTTCCTCTGGCTGCCCTGTTTTCAGGGCACCTCTCCTCCCCAGCCCTGCAATCAGCCGGGTTTTTTTGGTGAAGTGCTGGTTCTTTTAGGAGGAAACAGTTTTATTTTAGCTCATTGTGGTGAGTATCTCACTATAGTTTTCCTTTAAAAAAGAAAGAAGAAAAACTACATCATGTTGTAATTTTGTGCTCTTAGGAAAGCCAATCCCTTAGAACTCTTAACTCATGGCACCTCCTCCAATTCTATACTTACTGCATTTCCCCTGTCTTGTGGATTCAAATTCAATATAGGTCAGTTGGTTTTCATCCTCCAAGTTAGTATTCCATTTTCCCTTTGGTTTTTGCCAAATTCTTTTGTTTTATTTGGTTTCATCAAAAATGATTTTAGATTGTTTCTCACCATGTTACTTTTACTCAGAAGAATTGAACAAGTTCATGTCAAATAAAAAAAAACACTATAAGAGGGGGGCAGGGATTTGGGAGAGAGAATTCTTAGATGACCAAAATGAAATAAAAGGAATGGACACTATGGTTCTTGGTGGGCAGGACCCTCACCCTTGGCGTCATCACAGGCAGAGGTGGTGTTCAGGTCCCTGTTGTGAAGCTTCATGTCTTACTAGTTAATCCACATTTGGGGATGTTACTTGTAGTATTATAAGGTATAAGTTTCTATAGTATGTCTTAGTGAGAATTATAAGTCAAACCCACATCCCTCACTACAGGACGATGCCACTACGCTAAATGTCCTGGTTCATATACGTATACGTAACCACTGTCTGGATTTTGATGCCAGTGTGTTCCACAGCTTGCTTTTGTTTGTTTCTCTTCATTTTCCTTTGGGTCTCCTGTTTCTGGTAACCTTATTGACCAGGCTGAGTCATCTGTAGCTTTCTTTGTCTCCATGCCTGACTGACCCTCTTAGACGCTGCATTGTCTCAAGAGGGGTCTTTTCTTCTTTTGGGGAAGAATGGGGCGGTCCTTGGACATGACTGTGAAACAAGAGAATGGATTCAGTACTCAGAGACAGATATGTGTATGTAAATGTGTGTAGGCAATACACAATAAATTGTCTACAGAACTGGAGAGCGAACCTAGGATGATGTGTGTGCTAGGCAAGTGCTCCACCACTGAGCTGACTTCACAGCTCTGTTAATACTTTTTTATCCTGTGGTAGGGGCTTCTTGATAAATTGTTCAGGGTGGTCTTGAACTCATTCTGTAGTCCAGACAGCTGAAATTTCCAGTCCTCCAGCTTTCGTCCCTATCAGACTAGCTGAGTTCACAAGCCCTGTGCCACCAGGCCCTGATAAATATATAAATTTGGGTACTTTTTGCAAGGCGAGTGCCCAGTGCTTTGGGTGCATACATCCTTCCACCTCTGTCTTTTTTGTAGTCCCCTCTGAGGCCCGGAACCTTCGCTCGACAATTAAGCTGTCCAGGGAAGTTTTAGGCAGTGATACCTTCCACAAACCAAGGGACAGATAAGAGCTTTGAGAAGTAAGCAAGGCGGGCCCTGCGAGGTGAGGGGCGTGGCCCGGCCGGGGAGATTGACACCAGGCCGCTGCCGGACCATTACCGTGCGCGTCGCTTGTAGCTTCAGCCGGGCACAGTCTCTTTCTCTTTCCTTTCCTGCCAGCTCCTGCTCAGCGGTGTCTGTCTCCGCCTCCGCGGTCTCCGTCGCCCCAGCCCTGCTGCAGGCCCCCTTCCGAGACTCCACGGAGAGCCCGGAGAGACGCTGGAGCCGGTGAGCTGGGGTGAGGGTCACCCCGAATATGGCCCGGGACTGTGGGGACCTGCGTCAGGAAGGAATACCGAGTCAGCTTGAATCAGCTGGGACCTCACAGCCGGAGAGTGTTCTAGGCCATTCTATTTTTGTTATCTTCCATCCGCAGCCAAACTTAAGCTGTAGTTTAGAATCGTGAAAACGAAGCGGGAACCGAGCCTAGGAAAACCGAGCCTAGTACAGAGGAAGTTGTGGGCGGGCACAAAGGTCCTGGGGTGGGATTTTTGAGACTAGGTTTACAAACAGAGTGGGCTCACCGGAGTTTTTCTCCTCAAACAAGGTTTCAGAAGTCGTGCTACCTTGTACACCCTCTCCCGGAGAAAGAGAGCGGAGAGGACTGTGTTGGACGGCAAGAGTATGGAACAGCAATTAATACTTAGACTTCTCTGCTAAAGCAAACAATTCCAAAGCAGACCTCTACGTGATTCTTCTCAGTTCCCAGTTCTCAGCACACAGTTTAGGAGAACCGTTTAGGTGTCGATGCCAGGCCACGATGTTACCGCTGTCATCAATATTATTAGCATACTCATAATTAATGAAAATTAATGACTATTTAATTGTTCAGGTAATGGCAGAACTAAGAGTGAATTCTGAAAAGGTCAACATTCATAATTAAAGACATCTATTTGTATAGTGCCTTAAAGTGTACAAAACACTCCTGAGTGCCCCTCATAAAGTATGCATTATTCACCTTTAACAAATGAGAGCCAGCCACGTGCCTTACTCTTGAGCCTGGGGCGTAACAATCACAAGTTCAAGACCAACCCAGGCGCTAAGAGGAGGCATTGCAATTGATAGAATAATGCAGTTCTTAAAGATGTGGCTTTGTGCTGGGAACACACTATTAACGTGATTTTATTGTCGTGAGAATATCATCGGTGTATATACGCATCTATACAGTATAGATTACGGCATGGCTAGGCTATAATGGAATATGCTGCCAGCTGACATAGTGTGCTGTTTCACAGTAGAAGTTAGTAATTAGGTATGTACTCCAATGATGACAGAAGGTGTAATATAAAGAATGTTCAAGCCAGCAAAGTAGCTTATTGTCATTTCGAGCTTTACGAACTGTACACAATTGTGTTGTGTTTTTATGTGACTGGCATCACCACAGATGTGAGTAGTGTGCCCGAGCTGTGGCACTAATGACTAAGATGTCTCTAGGCAACAGGAATTTTTCAACACTTATAGTCTTGTGGGATCTGTAGGGTGAAAGGATCAAGGAAAAACACCTTGCACCTGACTAGACCTGAGATTGGGCCAAGGAAAAACACCTGATTTGACTCCAGGACGACAGCTTGAAATCGCACTAATCCTTGAGCTTGCCCCAGAGTCAGGCTGTGGAATCCCACCAATCCCTGAGATCGAAATGCCACCAATCCCTGAGCTTGCCCCAGAATCAGACCCCCAAAACCCACCAATCCCTAACCACCCTTGAAAGCTCCACCCTTCCACTCCCAAAAACCTATATAAGGTCTGTGCCCTGTTCAGTTTGCTTCTGTTTCTCACCGGAGGTAGCCATCCTCCTGAAAGCTTCCTTCCCAATAGGTCTCTTGAGTGAAGCTTGTGTGGTGTGACACTTTCGCTGGAGCCCAGCTGTCACAGCTTTCACCAGAGCAGAGAAGAACCTAACAGTTGCTGGGGAAGCGTTCCCCTCCTAGAGCAGAGTTGTTACACTCCGGAGGTCTAAGCAGAGCTGTAACAACTTCCCTGGGGAACCCTCCCCTGCAGTAGCAGAGTTGTTACACTTGCGCTGGGGAAACCTTCCCTGTAGCAGGGCTGTAGGTTCCTATGCTCATAGTTACTTTGTGGTATAGTGACTTTCTTGGCTCCTGACTGCCAGGATACCTTTTCATCGAGCTGCAATGCTTACAGGACTACCCTCCCCCACGTATACAGTCTATCCCCATGTATACAGTCTATTATTACATTTTATATACTGCTTGACTACATTTAGATATCAGTTTCAGGACTCGGGAATAATATGCCCTGTTTGCCATGGTGGCACACATCTGGAATCCTAACACTCAGGAGGCTGAGGCTCAAGGATAGCAGGTTCAAGGCCAATCTGGGCTTTACAGAGTAACATTGTTTTGTTTTTTAAACTATGTAATGATTTATAACTGAAAAATGTGATATAGTGACTGCCATGTATTGTGATCCTATTGTGCAATAGGCCTTGTGATCTTTCTTCTTATGTAGAATTTAGTTCATTTTATAGATGAGGATCCCAGAGCAATAGATAAGTGAAATATATGCCTAAGAACCTGTAGTGGTAAGCCAAACCTTTTGTTAAGCTTTGCCAGCAGTGTGACTCAGGATAGAGACGGACTTAGAATAAAGCCCAGTGGTGCGTAGAAGGAGAAACCTGCATGGGGAGCACGGGCACGCTCTAATAACATGCAGACAAGGTGGTCCACATAGTCTTTTGCTTATACTGGTGCGACCCCAAACTGGAAGGAAGAACAGGTTTTCTTCTGACTCCGAGGCCACTCCCCCCTCTTTTTTCACAATAGTGAGCCCCAGTTCTCTCAATTTAGTGACTGATTGAGTCATTCAGATGTGTTGGGAATTTATCTTGCTTGACTCGAAGGCGGTAGATGAACTGACACAGTGCAACATTACCCCGTAGCTCATTACCCAGAAAGCTGCCTGAGAGACTGGTCTAAACTCACAATGCCATTGTCACCAGAAACTCTACAGTGGATCCCAGGAGGAGCAATATACCACAATAAGGTGACAAAACCTGCCAGGATTTGCCTCTGCTTGGGCCTTCACTCCCGTCTTGCTCACAGGTTTTGTGCTCCAGCCCATCACAGTCACACTGTTGTTCTGAAAGCCTGCACAGCTGTTTCCTGTTTACCTACAGGCTTTGCCATCGCCCACTCTGCTTGTTACCCCACCACTTGGCTAACCCCGTCTACACTCTTTATATTCCAGTTCATTTATCCATGCATTCATGCATCCAGCAAACACTTGCCCGGTGCTGATCACAAACCATGTTTGTCTCTAGATGAGAAGATACAGGCCTATGTGTAAACAAGGGGTACAGTGAAGAAACCACTGGGATGGCCACTTCATGGATAGGGAGAAGGTTTTTATTGTAAATAAGAGACAGAAGAGTCAGAGGCATCTGGGGGAGTCTAGCCATGGCTAACTCTCAGGGACAGAGAGAGGAGCAAAGAGAAGAGGAAGGGAGAGGAGACTGGCAATTTTCCAGGGCTGTGGGAGCAGAGAAGGTAGCAAAAATGGTGGCAAAGTCCTGCCAGTTACAAGTAGTTACGCTGCGGCAGGAGGAGGGCAAGTTGGCTGGGACATCTGGGAACTACTATGGGGCCTCTGATCTGCTGGAGGCTCGTTTGAGTTAACAGAGAACTAGGTGCCCTCTCAGGATATTTGGGGGGGCTGTAGGAGAAGATAAGAAAGTAATGGTTTTTACTGGCAAGCAGAAACCCACTTTACAAGGTTTCAGAGAAATGCTGAGTGTTTCCCGGGTCAGAGTCCAGCCAGGGCTGAGCACAGACTGCCACTCTGGGCCCTGGGCCCCTGACACGATGGCGCTTTGATTTTGTAGTGTTCATTGTATATATGTGCAATCTATGAGCCCTCAGAGAGTGCGGAGTCCTGTGGAGAAACAAGCAGGGAGCCCAGGCGGCAAGGGTGCTGTCAGGTGACGTCTTGCCCACTGGAGGGTGTGTGAACAGAGCTGAAGCCACAGGAGGTGAGGACCAGATGATGTTTGAACAGAGCTGGGGGAGGTGAGGCAGGGGATAGTGTGGCTCTCTGAGAAAGGCTGTTCCAGGCAGAGGGTAGCTAGCTAGCTTGGCCAGTTATTACCTTTTCTGGGGCCTCGGTCTGCACAGGTGTGCCTTTTCTGTTCTCCTACTTGCTCTTGCGTTACCGCTGAGATAGCGCTCACCTTTCAGGGTTTATCTGTGTGCACATCGTCCTCCCACCCTCAGTTCTCAGCTTAAAAGCAGGTGGGTCCTCAACACTGCTGTCGGGGCCTGCTATGTAGATATGTGTACAGATACGTATACGTAGATATGTGTACAGAAATGTATACAGATATGTATACGTAGGTATGTGTACAGAAATGTATACAGATATATATACATAGATATGTGTACAGATACGCATACGTAGATATGTGTACAGATACGTATACGTAGATATGTGTACAGATACGTATACGTAGATATGTGTACAGATACGTATACATAGATATGTGTACAGAAATGTATACAGATATGTATATACGTAGATATGTGTACAGATACGTATACATAGATATGTGTACAGAAATGTATACAGATATGTATACGTAGGTATGTGTACAGATATGTATACAGATATATATACATAGATATGTGTACAGATACGTATACGTAGATATGTGTACAGAAATGTATACAGATATGTATATGTAGATATGTGTACAGATACGTATACATAGATATGTGTACAGAAATGTATACAGATATGTATACGTAGGTTGTGTACAGAAATGTATACAGATATGTATACGTAGGTATGTATACAGAACACCGCTGTCAGGACCTGCTATACATAGATATGTATACAGAACACCGCTGTCAGGACCTGCTATACATAGATATGTGTACAGAACACCGCTGTCAGGACCTGCTATACATAGATATGTGTACAGAACACCGCTGTCAGGAACTGCTATACATAGATATGTGTACAGAAATGTATACAGATATGTATACGTAGGTATGTATACAGGACACCGCTGTCAGGACCTGCTATACATAGATATGTATACAGAACACCGCTGTCAGGACCTGCTATACATAGATATGTGTACAGAACACCGCTGTCAGGACCTGCTATACATAGATATGTATACAGAACACCGCTGTCAGGACCTGCTATACATAGATATGTGTACAGAACACCGCTGTCAGGACCTGCTATACATAGATATGTGTACAGAACACCGCTGTCAGGACCTGCTATACATAGATATGTGTACAGAACA